>BGPT01000638.1:118024-150644 GCA_003297045.1 Symbiodinium sp. clade C Y103 | reverse complement strand
AGCCTCTGCGTGTAAAAGCTTCTCTGTGCAAAAGCTTCTCTGTGTAAAAGCTTCTCTGTTCAAAAGCTTGCTGTGTGTAAAAGCTTCTCTGTGTAAAAGATTGCTGTGTGCAAAAGCGTCTCTGTGTAAAAGCTTCTGTGTGTAAAAGCTTCTGTGTGCAAAAGGCAGCTGTGTGCAAAAGCTTCTCTGTGTAAAAGGTNTGCTGTGTGCAAAAGCGTCTCTGTGTAAAAGCTTCTGTGTGTAAAAGCTTCTGTGTGCAAAAGGCAGCTGTGTGCAAAAGCTTCTCTGTGTAAAAGGTTCGGTTGCTGTGTTCAAAACCTTCTCTGTGTAAAGCTGCTGTGTAAAAGCTTGTCTATGTAAAAGCTTCTGTGTAAAAGCTTCTGTGTGTAAAAGCTTCTCTGTGTAAAAGTTTCTGTGTGTAAAAGTTTGCTGTGTGTAAAAGGTTGCTGTGTGTAAAGCTTCTCTGTGTAAAAGGTAGCCTTGTGTAAAAGCTTCTCTGTGTAAAAGTTTGCTGTGTGCAAAAGGTTGCTGTGTGTAATTGCTGTGTGTGTAANTTCTCTGTGTAAAAGTTTGCTGTGTGCAAAAGGTTGCTGTGTGTAATTGCTGTGTGTGTAAAAGCTTCTCTGTGTAAAAGTTTCTGCGTGTAAAAGCTTGTCTATGTAAAAGCTTCTCTGTGTAAAAGCTTCTNTGCTGTGTGTAATTGCTGTGTGTGTAAAAGCTTCTCTGTGTAAAAGTTTCTGCGTGTAAAAGCTTGTCTATGTAAAAGCTTCTCTGTGTAAAAGCTTCTCTGTGTAAAAGGTAGCCTTGTGTAAAAGCTTCTCTGTGTAAAAGCTTGCTGTGTGCAAAAGCTTCTCTGTGTAAAAGCTTCTGTGTGTAAAAGTTTCTGTGTGTAAAAGCTTCTCAGTGTAAAAGCTTCTGTGTGTAAAAGTTTCCTGTGTGTAAGAGCTTCTCTGTGTCAAAGCTTGCTGTGTGTAAGAGCTTCTGTGTGTAAAAGCTTCTCTGTGTGGAAGCCTCTGCATGTCAAAGCTTCTTTTTGGAGCAGGTCTTGGGCCAGAGAAGAAGAGCCGAGATGATCNATGATCTGAGAGTGCGCTGAAAAGAGCTGAGATGAGGTGAGAAGAGGTGACAAGAGCTGAGCTTAGCTGAGAAGATACGAGAAAAGCTTAGAAGAACATGAGCTGCGAAGAGATGAGAGGAGTTGAGAAGAGCTGAGATGAGGTGAGAAGAGCTGAGACAAGCTGAGATGAGATGGCATGAGCCTGACAGGAGAAGCGTGGTGAAGAGCTGAGAAGAGCTGAGCTGAGAAGAGCTGCGTAGAATGGAGAAGCTGAAAGAGAAGAGTTTAGATGAGCTGAGANGAGCTGAGCTGAGAAGAGCTGCGTAGAATGGAGAAGCTGAAAGAGAAGAGTTTAGATGAGCTGAGAAGAGATGAGACAAGCTTAGGTGACTTAGGTGACGTGAGAAGAGAAAAGAACCGATGTGATCAGAAGCAAGGGATGTCAGAAGATTAGGGATGTCAGAAGACTAGGGATGCCAAGAGCAAAGGGATGACCTCAGAAGACGAGGGATGTCAAGAGCAAAGGGATGTCAGAAGCCAAGGGATGTCAAAAGCAAGGGATGTCAAAAACAAAGGGATGTCAGAAGCCAAGGGATGTCAAGGGCACAGAAGGCTTGATTGCCTTCTATAGGCCCAGCCTCTGTTCAGTTTTCTTCAGTTTTATAAGCTATATGTGTTTCAATTTTTGAAACTTCCGACCCCGGCTTGCCCGGGAACCACTTGTAGTTGTAGTGTAGCATTCCGAAACGAAGCAATTCTGCGGGACTTCCTCCAAAAACCAAGCAATTCTGCGAGGCTTCCTCCAAAAATCGAAAGTTGAGTGTGCAGCTGACGTCCTCGTACCAATGCGTTTTGCGATTTTTCCGTGCCATGTCTCTAAAGTATTGCGCCTGCCACGAAAAAGTGATGCCAGGTCATACGAAGTGCTGCACCTGTCATGCAACATGATTTTGACAGACCTGAAGATCTTATGTTCCAAAATGCAACCCCTCTCAGGAAATCAGCGCCCTGACCTCTTAATATGTTTGCTTGAAGTGTGTCTTGTACTGCGCCTGCCACGAAAAAGCCATTTGTGCTGATCCTCTTCAAATGGCCCACGCCTGCCATCGTTTTTGAAAATGCTACAAAGCCCACACGTTTAGCTCACTTTTGAGAAGGTGCAGGATCCCTTGCGGCTGCCACACAAAATGACGTCTGGACGTCCAAAAGTGCTCCGAACGTGTGGTTTGTTTTTAACATTTTCACTTCCAAATGTGTTTCGCGCCACAGCGCCGTGCACTTTTTCCACATCTCAACTTCCAAAAGTGGTCCGAGAACGTCGTGTTTTGTACATTTTCACTTCCAAATGTGCTTCGCGCCATAGCGCCGTGCACTTTTTCCACATCGCAACTTCCAAAAGTGCCCCGAGACTGACAGTTTTTAACACTTTTTACTTCCAAATGTGCTTTGCGCCACAACGGCGTGCAATTTTTGATCTCTCATCTGACCAGATGTCTCCGCACCCGCCGCTTTAGCGAGCCTCCTTTCTCATCTTCTGACTTTCTCCATCTTTTGACCTCTTTCATGGCAGTGCTTTTCTATCTGTCCATATTGTCGGAAGGTTTAGCTTCCAAACTTCCTTCGAACATTCTATCTGTCATCCCTTCTGCCATCTATTCTGGCATTTACAGTCTATCTGACATTTATTGCGGCGTCCTTTTTGGCATTCGATCTGAAATTAGATTCTGGCATTTTGTCTAGCAGCTATCGTGACATTTTCTCTGCCATGGGCAATTGCATTCTATCAAGCATTCATTCTGGTGTTCCTTTTGGCATGCTGGCATTTTATGTGGTAGCTCCACTTGACATTCCTTCATTTTGGCATCCTTCTCGCCATTCTATATGAAATCCTATTCTTGCAGTTTATAACGAAAGCCAGCCAGGAAGCTGGCTAGTTGCTTTTTGCGAGCGAAGTGAGAATAAGGGGTCTGGTCTGGGGGGACGCTTTGCCGTGGGGCACTTTTTCTTGAAATTAGGTGATTTTTAGGTTGTATGAGGGGAAACGTTTTCCGGGTAATGTACCAGGCGGCAAAGGGGTGACGGTGGGGTATCGGTTCCCCGCTGGTTCGCGATTTTGGGGTACCCGTTGGTGACTTTTTGGGGCGCATGCGATGCACGATTCTCTGCGAATTTGGGATGCATGTTTGTGACGTTTTTTTTCACGCGTAAAGGACGTATTGTGGGTATCTATGACGGTGTAGCACATATACAAGACCTGTACGCAACAAGATATCGATGAGCGAAACCCAACGGCGGAGATGGTCCGTTGGGGTTTCTTCGGCTTCGCAGTAATTGTAACATTCTATCTGTCATCCCTTCTGCCATCTATTCTTGCAACTACAGTCTATCTGGCATTTATTGTGGCGCCTTTTTTGGCATTCGATCTGAAATTAGATTCTAGCATTTTACCTAGCAATTATCGTGACGTTTTCTCTGACATGGGCAACTGCATTCTATCAAACATTCATTCTGGCGTTCCTTTTGGCATGCTGGCATTCTATGTGGTAGCTCCACTTGACATTCTATCTGACATATGTTCTGATATTATCTGACCTTCTATCTGGCATTTTTTTCATCTTTCTTGCCATTCTACTTGAAGTCCTTTTCTGGCAGTCTATGTGGCATCTCCATTGGACATTCTATCTGGTATATTATTTTCTCACACCATATCTGATATGCTATCGGGCCTGCATTCTGGCATCTTCTCTGGCATTCGATCCGCAATTCTAGTCTGAGATGCTGTCTGGCACCTATCTTGGCATTCTTTCGGATATGGGCTGCGGGAGCTGCTACGGGCCAGCAGGGCGCAGGGCCTAGTGCGATCTGGAGCGCGCTGTTCGGGATCGGGAGAGGGATGCTGGCTTTCGTTTCCCTCTTCTCAGGTATCAATACACCCTAAACCAACCCTAAAGCCACCCTGAATAAACCCCAGAAATTGAAGCAACTCAAAGTAGACCCTAAACACACCCAAAAAAGTCTGAAACCAACCCCAAATAAGCCCTAACGAAATCCAAAACCAAACCCAAATAGATGTTAAACCAGGCCTAAACAAAAACTAACCCCCCCTAAATAGAGCCTAACCCACCCCTAAATAGATGCTAAACCAACCCTGAGCAAACCTTAAACCAACCCTAAATATAGATGTTAAACCAACCCTAACTAGATATTCAACCAAGCCTGAGCAAACCTTAAAACCAACCCTAAATAGATCCCAAACCGACCCCAATTAGATGTTAAACCAAGCCTAAATAAACCCTAAACCAGCCCGAACTAGATGCTGAACCAACTCCAAATAGATGTTCAACCAAGCTTGGATAAACCTTAAACCAACCCTGATTAGATTCTAAACCAACCTGAAACAAACCTTAACCCTAAATAGGTCTTAAGCCAAGTTTTGAAGACTTAAACCGACATTAAAACCAACCCTAAATGGACCCTTTTTGCAAATTACCATGCAACATTAGCGGTTCGAGCGCCAAAATGTTTCAAATACCACGACAAAGAAGGTTTGAACTCAAAAATGCTGCAAACAGCAAGGAAGATAGTCAGAACAGGAAATTAAAAAAAACGCAACGGACATAAAGAAGAAACCAATTCCGGACCCGTTTAAAAAGGAAGCCTGAAACATAGAAAAAAACATGAAACAAAAACATTTTCATTTCCAAAATGCACAATAATTTATATATATAGTGTATTGGGTGTAAAATATGGCAAATTCCAAGAAGACACACCATGGAAGAGAAAGTAAGATACATCGCAAGGGTGAGTTTTTCTAGACAGTAGAATGTTTTTGGCAAAACATGCAGCGGAGAAGTTCAGGTCATTCAGTTCCCAGCAAAAGACAAGATATGTATCCTATCTTTTGTGTGGCAGAAATCGTGGACATCGGAAATACGGTGGATGGAATAAATCGTGCGCCAGCTGGCAGATGGTTTATCCGGTTATAACCCCATTATTTACAGTGTTTCCTAGTCACCACTAGTAACCAACCGGTGGTGGATTTCTTCCCTCCACAGTATGTTTTTTGAAGGCTGGGAATACTCTACTCTAGTGTTTTCATGTGACTTTGTTACAGTCCTACATTCCTTTCCAGGAAGTGAGGCATCTTTGAAAGCACAACCTTAATTCACGAGGACTGTTTTAGTTCGAAGGGGAAGTTCCCTGGTTTGTTCAACAGGGGACATGTTCAATACATCAGATACAATGCCATCAGTACATTCTGTGCTGAGCACAAGTCCGCCAAACAACCGGACGATAATATTTTCTTGCAGCCAGTTGGTATCACACCCATGCCCTGCCATGGTGAAATTTGTCACTTTGAAATTTTATTCCAGTTAACAATGGAGGAACATGTAATGTTGAATAGGCAGTATGTGCAGTTTGAACCGCAATGCACAGCAATTTCCCAGAGAGGAATATGTAGTCTATTGCGTCTTGTACCTGCGCTACCCTCCCGGCAAATAATGCTGTATTCTTCAAAGAAGCGCAGCCTTCCGTACAAATACGCAGCATCCCCTTCTTTCAAATCAAAGGGTTTCACTTATAAGCTGATGGTTGCTGTTGAGCTAGCGCAGAACTTTTCAGGAAGAAGTCTCCCGGTGAAGGTTGAAATCATTTTGCTGATTTTGCTGAAGACACTAATGACACTAGTCCTCTACAATATCTACAATATGCGTTGTGGTTTAAGTACAGCATTCCTGCTTCGCTTTTACAATGATGGCAACATTCCTTCAGACAGTCAGCTAGATACATTGTCCTTTCAAGACGAATACTTCACTTGAAGCTGCAGTTACTTTTGAAAGAGCATAAATTTTATGGTTGCAAAATACGAAGCTCGCCTATTAAAGATGTACTAGGTCCTCTCCTTGCACCACTCTTTTCAAAGAAGCTCTGCTGACCTCTAATTTTTGAATGCAACACCATTTCTTTGAAGGAAATGTTTGACTCCAGTTGCCACTTGTAATAACCAAAGGCTTCACCCCTTACAAGGAAAATTGTATATCCACAATGAATACTGCACATCTTTGTCAGACACGGCATGTTTTTTCAATAAGAGAGGGGAGACATGGCTTGTTAAGAATGCAATTGATAAGCAGATCATGCCTTAGAGTTAGAGGCAAGATGAATCAGATTTGGTTTATTAACCTGGATTAATCTGGCTTATTCCTACTTGTAAGGATCAACACATTAAAACAAAAACAAAAAACAAAGACACCAAAAAAACATATTCTGGTTTTCCAGACTAGTTTGAACATGGCCAGATCCAAGTAGCCCCCAAAAACATTGTTTTCGGACCTTTTGGTATTCGTTGGCTCTGTCGGTTCCAAATGAAATCCAAAGCAAACACAGTAAATACTGTAGGCAAGTAGGAGGCAATTTTAAAAATTGAAACCAAACACAGCTACTGCTAGACAGATAGGTTCTTAGAAGGCAAACATAGAAACAGTTATATAAGTTCCCTGTCAAAACAGGTTTGTTCATGCATAGCAAAAAGCCAATAGGTCCCAAGAATTTGGCATATTTATTAAGAGTACATATACATAAGTACATAAGCAACAAATATGGGTTTTTGCGTGCTCGCAAGAAGCCTTTCTATTCAGTTCAGCACGTGACTTCAAGAATGGAAAAGCGATGAGGCCAGACAATGACACAGTTCAAGGCCTTCCTACTTTTAAAAGAAAGTTTAGAAGTCAAGCTTCCGAGTTACGGACGAACCAAATCACCATCTTCATATCGTGCTGTACCATCACAACAACTCACAGCATAGTTTTGTCACATGTTGTCACTTCACCGCGAAAGAGTTGGGCACTGGGCTTGGTGAGGTCTGGGTGCCCTTAGGCTTGGTGAAGCGGCGCCGAGACCCTTGATGCTGTAGAAAGCGACTTTTTGATGCTTTTTGGATCCTTTTGGTGTGACTAAAACATTGGCTCATTTAAAGATTTTGAAGGGGGAAGAAGTCCATGCTGTGTGGCAAGCGCAGCAGTTCGGCATCTCGGATGGAAGTCCGAGGTGCGCCTTGTGTGACAGGGGTGTCGCTTTGTGATTTGTCAGGTCGTGATGATTCGTGGTGATTTCGCGGGACACGCATGGCACTTCGTATGACCAGAGGTCGCTTTTGTGTGTGGCAGGCGCAGTACGTATGTAAGTTTGGATGCAAGAGCCGTCAATCGTACTGTGGCTGTCACTTCAAAGCTATCTTCCAACGTCCGTTTTTGAAAGAAGTCTCCAAACAACTTTCGAATTGACAGCTTTAATTTCGATATTGATGATTTAGGAAGTAGGTTGCAAAAGCAGGCATGTGTTCGATACTTGCACTGCCATGTTTGACGGAGGTCGTACAAAGAAGCTTCATTGCAAATGTCCTCCTTTGTTCTATGTCAATTTTTGAACAACGCCTCGCAACACAGCGTCGGTTTAGTATCTTCAACTTCCAAAAAGAAGAACGTCATGTATATAAACTTTATTTACTCATCTTTACTCTCCAGCTCTCAAGCCGGTTTGGCTGATAGGGTAGAGGGATAAGGTAGATAGATCGGCAAAGACACGGGGAGAAAGAAAGATAAACAAATATAATCATAGGCGCGCGGATGGAAGGATAGACAGAAAGTTCGATAGGTAGACAGATAGATGAACCGATTGACAAAGAAGCCGAGAAGATAGAGAAAAAAGACACGCGGAAGGGATTTTCATTGGCTTATGTGCCAGCAATGCATCTGAAAGCCATTGATTTATCCACCCAGCATTGCTTCGGACAAACGTTCAAGCATCCAGCCGCCTCTACTATAAACAGTTCATTTCCTGTAGCCTATAGATGTCCTATCGTAGGAAACCTCCGGCCTGCCTCATGCAGACACTATGGTAGTCGGACTTTCAACGTGTTGCTACTCGGGCTGGTACTGGAGGATTGAAAGCATGGGAAGAAACAGGAAAACGTATCTTTCGCCTAAGGTGCAGCATTTCTGCTCTGTTGCAATTCCATGCTCCAGCTTTGCGCGGGCTGCTACCCATGAATAAGACCCCACCAAAGGAGGGATTTTTGGTCAATGCAAGTGGGAAGCTTGATATTGGAGCCTGAGCTTCAAATTCGACACACCAACCGAGTACGGCCAGGATGACATTGATCAGCTGTCAAGAGAGATCGAATCATTGGAACAGCAGATTCAGGCATCCGGAGGGAAATCGGGCATGTCAAATTGAGTAACAGTCTCAGTCCACCTGCGATAAATGCGAAAAACAATGATTGGTGAGGAAGTAAACTGACATCAGCCTTGCATGTGACTATGAAGGTGGTGATTTTGTCGTCCCTCCTTTGCATGACACAACATGTGATTCGTCTCGTATTGTATCCTTCAAAGGGAATGAGGGTTCCAATTCCGTTGTTTCTTTCTTTTCTATATAAACCCATTCACTGTTGATCATAGCCCCACTACGACGCACTCTCACGATTATCCAGCCTTTTTTACCTTGCATTCTGGATGGACATTCAATGGACACTTAAAAATGGAAACCTTGACTTGAATGATCCACCATGCAGCCTTAAGGGGGGCTATGCCGGCTATGCAATCCACTCAAAGCAGGGTGTGTTTATTGCATATTATGTTGCAAGATGTTGCAAGTGTTTGCATGTTGCTATCATTGACTATCGAATTGACTGTCGTTAATGCTGCGCCATGCTGCGCCTATACCATCGCTTATGCGCTCCTGTGAGGACCTCTCTGCACAGTCAACCTCATGCGCCACTGAGATGCCCTTTGCAGTGGAGGATGTGCGAAATCTTCGTGTGGATTTTGATGACCCCAACGACAACGCAAATGTTGAGACCAAAGTCCTTTGCTTGGAGAATGAGGATGCATGAAGTATCATGAAGTACTTTTCTTATCTTTTCTTTGCTTTGCCCCTGTAGATCAATTAGTCATGTTATGATCATTTTTTGCCGGTTCTTGGGCGGATTGCTTGGAGCGCACGGGGTGGCCGGCAAAAACGAACTTGCAAGTCATGTCATCGGGTTTAGCTTGGCAGTGAAGGACACTAGATCCAATATGATTCAATCAACCCTCGAATCAGCACAATCCGGAAACGTTGCGCAGTATGCTGTGGAAACTATCAATACTAAGCACATGGTTGCAAGCACTTGGAAGCCACAATTTAAAAGAACTAGGTTTCCCATTCTGAGCATCAACACTCACGATTGACACGTTGAAGCGGTCTTGTGAAGCCCGGTATGAAATCCTCCCAAATGCGAACTCACCACGGGAACAGATCAGTGAACCCTTGTTAAGTGTCCGACTTCCAGTGTCACCCTCCGTCCCGCGTGCCTGGGGGCTTTCAGACTTCCACTCTGAAGCCAGCTTTGCAGGGTTCAAAAAAACATTTTTGGCGGACCGAGGGGGAAAATCCGTGAAAATATGTTAGGTCAAACGGAGTGTAAAGTAGAAACTTCTTGCTGCGACTGAATCAATGATAAGTGAAATTAGTTTGTCTGACCATATAGCCAATCGCTAAACAGCTGATAAGCACGAATAAGCACGGCATCAAATCAACCACAGACAATCAGCGGATGAAAGCTAGAATCTAGTGTTTTTTTTTGAAAGTGCTGATAACTTGTCGACAACATGTAGGTAGACACTGGAGATAGGCTGGTGAGACCATGGATAAACGACCATGAATCGACAATGAATAAAGAGCAGAAAAGCGCAACGAATGGATCAAGAATCAACAAATCCATCCCAGTGGACAGCAACTGGAGAAGCACTGGAGAAACATTAGTCGAGCATGCATCCTTGGTGCAAAGCATTAGTGAATGCAATTCGCAAGGCCAAAATAGAAAAAGAAAAGCCCCAAGGACAGAGGATACATAGGGGACGTTGCCAAGATCAACCTGTGAGTATGGCTGCGGCTGCAACGGTTTGTTTAGACATGTTTAGACGCATGCTTATTTTGTGAAGTTTTGAATAGTTTTGATGGTGAAAACAAAATATATTATGTCAAAATTCTTGCCTTGCTGTGTCACAGCACAGCTGGTTGAAGTACTGTCCAGTATTTTGAAAGTGCAGTTTTTTTTTTTGCGCATGTGGTTTTGTAGACATTATCCATGCACGTCTCTATTTCATGAGACTTGTCCTGTAAAAAGAGACACATGAGAAAAATACAATCCCAGGCCTTAGCATGTCCTTCGCATGTCCTTCGTATGTGTTTTTAGATTTTAACTTGTGTTGAAAGTTGTTGCGCCAAGGCCAGCACCAATTGCAGGATCTTGCATCGCGGGGAACCAGCGGCAGACAATGAAGATGCTCGGAGAACGGAGAAGACTTTAGTATGTTGAACTCCCCAGAATGAATTAAGAGAGTTTAGCCTGATAAAACAGAATCGGAAGTATTTCTTGGGGAATACAGCCAATATCAATCAACTGTCGCGTACAGTCTTTGCAATGTTGTAGAATAAGACCATCAGATCTGTTCGCAGGTTGTTGAAGGCTCTGTGCTTAGAGAAGATGACTGTGACAACAATGTAACAGGATTTGCTTCTCTCTGACACATGCCGACATGTGACATGCATTATTGACAGGTTCAACGTCTGGCACCACAGAAAAGCGGACAGCAAAAAAGTCAACGCAGTGGAAGGAAGCAAGAAAGGGTGACCGGGAGGACAAGCAGGAAGCAGTGGCTGATGGCCAGTTGCGCCAGCAATACCAATCACAACCATACTTAGCTCATACTTACAACAACTTGATCCACCCAAACACGACAAACTGCTGCAATAATGTAGCAGCACGTAGTAGCAATCTAGCAAGTCTTGGGCCTTACTTGGTTCTGATTCCGTGGGAGGTGGCACCCTTGCGCCCGCAAAAACAGTGTGGCGAAGCTCTCCCGACGACAGAAAATCAACAGTTCTTGTTTGCCCATGCAATTGGCATTGCGAGCTCAGCTAGTTCCTAGTGTTTTGTTGCTGGATACCTGCGCAATCCTGCTTTCTATGCCCCATCCGATCTTTCTTAGGCGTGCTACTACCCACAAATTTGGACATGATACGTGCATGTGTGTGTGTGTGTGGCAGTCCTGCATGACTTTGCAGTGATTGTTGCAGAGTACCACCAAGTTCCACGGGTCGAAGAAGCAAAAGCCATGCCAAGCGCATAAAGTGCGATAGACTGCAACGGTACCCGCAAATGAACCCGCAAGGAAACTGCCTGCAACCCGTGATAATTGTTTTTGCAGAAATCAATTTCAGAGCCGGCCATCATTGTTCTTCGAGGAACCCTACATGCTCACTGCGCAACAGATGGCGGGCTTGGTTCGGAATTCGCGGTATCACATTGCCTCTTCCAGCGAGTTCACTAAGGAGATGAAGATGATTTGGTTTGCTGTTGGACCTCGGTGGTAGTACCCCCGAAAAAACATGTAAGATTCAAGATTAAAGCTAAGATCAGCGGGAGAACGGCAATGCAAAACGCCCCAAGAAGGATCAAGGCACCTGGCTCAGTGATGGTGCCATGTCCGTTGTTCAGGGTTTTGGCTCGTCACCTGCGCTACCTGCGTTTGGGAGAATCGGTGTGACTCGCAGTGCTTCTGGTATGTCAAAACAGCGGCTATTTCCAATGCATTGGACACGAAAACAAACGTATGCTTTTTGAAGTGTCGGCTTGATTCAGCCGATGTCAGTCTGTGATTGTCCATTCTGTTCTGCAGGATCCTTTCAACCTGCTATCCACGGAAACGCCGCAGACCGCTGCAGACATCGGTTGGTTTTCCGAAATCGATGCGGGCGCAGCGCTGTGGGGCATTGGATGTTCACCCGGATCTGTGGTGGCCGTCCATTGGCAAAGATGGTGCCGGCAGAATTTGAAAAGACACGGGGCTCGAGAACCCAACAGGCAACCCAAAACCCATGGAAAATAGTAGAAATCTACTACGTCCATCCAGCCACAGAAATTGCGACTTGAAATCATTTGGTTTTGGGTTGTACGCAAAGCACCAAAATGCCCGAGCAGCAGCAACAGCACTACAACAATAATTCATCCCGAATAGCTTTGACCAGCAAGAAGCACATCGCAGCTGGCGATGGTTTACGATGTTGGGATCTAGCGGACTTCTGAAAATGAATGACAATGCACAGGCAGCTTTGGAGCCAAGCATTTTCGTTCTATTTTGTTCCCCTTCGAAGAATAAATGGGAGAGTACCCAAAAAGAGAGCAAATTTCCATGGTCTGTCCATTTCCGTGGTGGAGGCACATTTCCTTTTGATTTTCTGCATTGGCTCTTTCGCTTCTTTTATCCTTTTCTGTTCCCTTTGCCTTTTGTTGCCAAGAATGCCATTTGCGAGGGTCCTTTTCTATTGCTTTTGCACAAATTCAACTCCGTTTCGTTTGTTTCTTCCTTTTGCGGTAAAACATCATGGTTTCTTGTTGTTCCCGACAGCACCTGCCAAGGGTAACTTCCAAAGAGCGGCTGTCAGTATACATGTTCAACGCAATTTATCATCATCATATTCTTCTTCAACATCATCACCATCATCATTGTCATCTTCATCACCTTCATTTTTATCATCGTGATCATCGTACCGACAACTTGAACTACAACATCTCTGTATTTTTGATTACGTAAGAGACCTGCAACTTTATATCCGCAGGTGCTTAGATGCATAGACGCAGGTGCACATGTGTGTAATATGTAGCTGTGTAGATGCAGGTGTAAAGATGCAAGTGCACTGGCTGTCTAGAAAACACCTACTACATACTCTTAGGCGGCAGCGAATGCAGATCGATGCTTGCAAGAGGCACTCGTGCCGATGGTCAAAACTATCAAAAACTGATGTAAAATTGCCATTCGGCGGGTGCGCGGCGAACCCTTCCTGCACGAAACGCGCGTCGGCCGTCCAAAAATCATCAAACATCGACGTAGAGTAACACTGTGATTTGGTTCGCGCGTGGTGAACCCTTCCACGCGAAATGCCCGTCAATCGTCAAAGCCTGAAATAAAATATTGGCAACGTTTCCCGCACCAAATGTGCGTCGATCGTCCAAACTGAGGCAAGATTGTGGCCTTCTCGTGCCGAACTCGTGCCGGAAGGTACTGCGGAAAGAAAACGCTTTGCAACAGCTCCTCTGTGTGTGTTAAAAGTGCCTGTGCGTAAAAGCTTTGCTGTGTGTGTGTGCGCGTGTAAGAGCATTTGTGTGTAAAAGTTTCTGCATACAAAGGCACCTGTATGTATGTCAAAATGTCCATTTGCAAGACGTCTTCTGTCTGTACAAGCTTGCTGCGTCAAAAAGTTTCTGTGCGCGAAGACGCCTGTATGTCAAAACGTATGTTCGCAAATGTTTTCTGTCTGTAAAAACATCTGTGTGTAAAAGATGCGGTGCGTAAACGGTGCTGGCAAAAAATCTTTGTGTGGAAAAGTGTTTGTGTAAAAAGCTTTCGAAAACATGTTTTTGTATAAAAGTTGTTGTGTGTGAAAGCTTCAAGATCATGATAACAATAATAATTACAAGAACAATAATGATAATAATCATCATCAAGAAGATCATCGTCACCATCACTAAACTAACATTATCATCAACAACATAACACAGACGCCTTCTATCAAGGTATTGTCACGCAAGCTAGCTTGATAGCTAGAGTTCGATTTGCTTTAGCACCTCCCCCCCATCAGTTTGGGCCTTGAGCGTACATTTCAGGAGGCTGCAGATTTCAGACATTCAATGCCCACAACATTACTGGAGCCCAGTACAGAACCAGCAACCGTACGAGTGCCAGAGTTGCCACCGCGGTCCCCAACCATGCATAGCGCGCCAGTTTTTTTTTTTTAAACTATGTTGATACACAGCAACAACACCATGGCACCCGCGGCGTCCACCGCAATCTTTTTGGTCCTTCAAAAAAAGGTGCGTTTTGACCAGATCTCCATGGAGATTTGGTTGCGCCCGTGCTCGTGGCTAAGTCAAGATGTTCAAACGTCATGCTGCAAAGCCGGTGGGCTTGCCACCGTCATTCAAAGTTGTTGGGAGGTCAGAGCACGGAAAACAATAGATAGTGAAACCTACATTCGGAACGCAACCAACCAATGCAAGAAGTCGTGGGGAGGCCAAGCGGCAGCAAATGTAAATTAAGGGGCAAGGGGAAAATCTGCAAGAGACGCACGAAACTGCTTTCACGCACATGTACAGGTGCCAAGGTCGCTGGTGCGTGCATGTCCGAAAAAGTGCTGGTGCGTGCGTGCGGGGTGAGATTTGTTCGGGCAGGTGAGCCCTGGACCCTTGATACCTTCCCCACCAACGCCATCAGCACTAGCAGCGGCCACATTGCCAACGACACCGTCCACCACTCCCGCCTCGCTCCCCCGACGCCGGCAACAACAGCAGCAGCAACAACAACAAGAAGAACAACAAGAAGAAGAACAACAAGAACAACAAGAACAACAAGAACAACACGAACAACAAGAACAACAAGAACAACAAGAACAACACGAACAACAAGAACAACAAGAACAACAAGAACAACAAGAACAACAAGAACAACAAGAACAAGAAGAACAAAAAGAATAAGAAGAACAAGAAGAACAACAAGAACAACAAGAACAAGAAGAACAAGAAGAACAAGAAGAACAACAAGACCACACCGCCGTCCACCGCCTAACCACCCCGCTCCCGCCAACACCAACAATAAGAAACAGCAGCGCAACAAACAATTGCAGCGCCACAACGCTGCCCACCACCGCCAACAGCCCAGCAGCACCACACCTCTTGCTTGCAGCATCAGCGGCAGCACCACAAACACCGCCTGCCCCTTCCGTCTGGCTCCCCCCAACACGAGCGCCTCTCGCAGCTTGCCGCTTGCCTCCTTTTTGCCCCTCTTGCAATCTCTCCCATGCCTCACCAGCCGCCCTTTTCTGCACTTTCCTTGGTGCCCCTCTCTTTCCCCGCCCCACCCCATGACAGCCCCCGCCACCCTTCACACGCCAGGCAGGGAATCACCTGTAATTTAATAACTGCGGCCTCAAAAAGCCACATGTTCGTGATGCATGCGCAACTGCCCTCACCCTTCATACCCCGACCATACGGACAGAATGTCAAGTACCTTGTCCCTGATGAGTGCACACCCCAGCCATGCGCAAGACTTATTGCCCCCATCTCGCCCCAGCCCCGCAGAGAGAGCAATTCAATTAAGGTCCACGACCGGGTGTCATCAGCTCATTGCGTTCAAGTAAATGCAAGGCGCAGTGCGGGGGGGGGCGGGGAACGTTTCTTGATTTCAAGATGTTGTTGGTTTGCCTGCAGCAAATTGCCACGACAGGGAAGGAGAGGATGTGGTTGTGAACGACAAGTTGCCTGCTTCTGCGCGTTGCGAAGTAGGTCAGGCCGTGGGCGGTTGGTACAACCTTCGTGGCGAAAGCCAGGTCTTTCGAACAAGTGATAATTCTGGAGGTCCACCAGAAGATGAGGCCTCTCGGTTCAAGCTCACTTGTCGCTACGTCCCTGGCCTTTCAAGGCTTTGTGAGACGAAAGATGGTAAGTGCGAACAAGATGAAGTGGTTTCCGGATTGGAATATGAGCCTCGCCTGAAACAGCCCAAAGGGAAAGTTTTTTCTTTCAATCATTCAAAACTGCGTTTTCTTTCAAACATTCAAAGTCTGCAGTCTCAACGCAGTCTTAGGCTGATTTATGCTGCTTTGTGTTTTGCCGGAAAGCCTTGCTTGTCTACTGGTGGCGGACCGAATCAGGTTGCGTTTTGAATCAACAAAAGAAGGATTTTAAAAAGTTGATCGGCTGTTCCGTGTAGCGCTCATCAAACGTAATACGTAAATTGGACACAAGGTCGGATCCGAAGCTGGTCTTCAATGTTTTTCGAGGTAAGGGATAGTCCCTGTGCTCATTGTTTTTGCGCGGTTGACGGATCAATAAACAATGTGATCGCTTCCAAGGAAAACGCATCGTATATCAGATACCGGTGCTGCAAGATGCCCCGCACGATTGGTCAGATCTTTGCTGATGACAGGTTGGAGAACGTGAAGGTTTGGGAAGGGTACTACTGTCCAGAGTCCTTGGATTTGACTGGGAGACCGCGCTACACTTTGGACAGGTATTTTGGCCCGGATCAGCTGTTCGTCCAGTCGACCAGTGACAACGAAACCACGGATTCAACGTTGCTGCAGCTGTCGCTACTTGACCTTCAGAGCGCCTTGCAATCAGGGTCAACCAGCAGCACCGACACGACCAGTTCCACGACTACCATCAACACGACCACAACTACCACCAACACCACCACCACTCCCACCACCACCACCACAACCACTACAACAACAACCACGACGACTACCACTCCAAGTACCCCGCAGGCACTGACAGAGACACATCATCGCATCACTTGACAAATTTGGCAAGGGAATTTCACGATTTGCCTTCATAACTCTTCATGTTGTTTGCGGGCCTGGAGAGATTTTTCACACAGTGAAGGCCAATATGATTGGAATAGCGAGCTAGGCGGCAGTTTTAAAATTTCAGACTGAAGATGTAACAAGTAAGAAGATACATAGTGCAGTGTGTCAAGTGCATTTGTCATTTGTATGTCATTTGCAGTCTGCACAACGTGCAGTCCAGAATTTATGTTCTTGCGAAGTCCACTTCGATCAATTTTATGTTCTTGCCTGACTGGTATGATTGCGCTTATAGTGTTGCTTGCTTCCAGCCATGAATTATGGACCCATTTGCACGGTTTTTGCTGGACGCTTCATGCCATGGCACAACATCTCACAGCCGTGGAAGCACTATGGCCGTTTCCAGGTGGTAAGATATCAAAAAGAGATCAAAAGGTGCAAAACGGTGTGCACACAGTTGGACAAGCAGCCGTTGCAATGTGTGCCATGACGCGCTCCCGCGCAAATTTTTTTTGAGTCAGGAAAATATGATTTATTTGGGCGTAGTTGCAAAAAGGTTTCGTGTAGCATCGGGAAGATATTGCTTAAACAAGAGAACAACACGCCAGACAAAGCAACAGTACTGTAGATTCAAGCACAGTACAACTGCACCGCCTGCACCACCGCACTGCGGCAGGAGCTTGCGCCGAGAAGCGTCAAACCAGTGACGGAGGAATCGTGGAATTTGGAGCGCTTCAATACAGACAAGTTCTCAGATGACGATGGCGATTACACTGCGTTGATAGCTCAAGAAGTGGCTTGCCCAGGACCTGTGTCCCTCGCTGTCCCATTTTTCCCGAAGAACGCAACGAATCCTAATGTCAAAGCCAAAAACCAACAACAGTTTTAAACAAAAGTCAAAATCAAAACCCACCAATGAATCCGAATGCAGCCATGTAAAACACCTGTGCGAAACAAATTATTTCAACTGTTTTGTGCATTCTTCCCCTGTTACCATACCAGTGTAGGCAGTGGGGTGTGGAATGGGGTGGAGTGCAGAGTGCGGGGTGTGAAGACAACGGAGTGTTGGGTGGGGGATGTGGTTCGTAGCGTGTAAAGGGGATTGCGGAGTGTGAAGTGTAAGGTGTAAAGTGTGGAGTGCAAAGTCTAAAGTGCGGAGTGTCAAGCGTAAAGTGTGAAGTGTCGAGTGTGGAGTGCGAAGTATAAGGTGTGGCGTGTGAAGTGTCAAGTGTAAAGTGTAGAGTCTCAAGTGTCAAGTGTGGAGTGTAAAGTGTAAGGTGTAGAGTGTGGAGCGTGCTGTGTGAAGTGTAGAGTGCGAAGTGTAAAGTGTAAAGTGTAGAGTGTAAAGTGTAGAGAGTGAAGTGTGAAGTGTGACGTGTAGAGTGTGAAGTGTAAAGTGGAGTGTGGAGTGCAAAGTGTGGAGTGTGGATGTGGAATGTGGAATGTGGAGTGAAAGGGTGCAGTGTGAAGTGTGACATGTGATGTGTAAAGTGTATAGTATGGAGTGTGGAGTGTAAAGTGTAGTGTCTGGAGTGCGGAGTGTGAGTGTGGAGTGTAAAGTGTACAGTGTAAAGTGAAGACTGCGAAGTGTAAAGTGTGAAGTGTAAAGTGTAAAGCGTAGAGTGTGGAGTGCAAAGTGCAAAGTGTAAAGTTTGGAGTGGAAAGTGGAAAGTGTAAAGTGTGGAGGGCGGAGTGTAAAGCGTGAAGGGTAGAGTGCGAAGCGTAAAGTGTAGCTGTGGAGTGTAAAGTGTAAGGTGTAGAGTATGGAGCGTGATGTGTAAAGTGTAGAGTATGGAGTGTAAAGTGTGAAGTGTAAAGCGTGCAGTTTAAAAAGCGTAGACTGCTAGACTGTGGAGTGTAAAGTGTACAGTGTGGAGTGTGGAGTGTGAGGCGTGAAGTGTAGAGTTTGGAGTGCAAAGTGAAGAGTTGCAAGCGTGAAGTGTGAAGTGTACAGTGTGTGGTGTACAGTGTGCAGTGTAGCCGCGCAGTGTATAGTGTGGAGTGCGAAGTGTGCAGTGTAAAGTGTGGAGTGTGGAATATGGAGTGTAAAGTGAAGAGTGCGGCGTGTATTTTTGGAGCGTGAAGTGTAGAGTGTGGAGTGTGAAGTGTAAGGTGTAGATTGTGGAGCGTGAAGTGTAAAGTGTAAAAGTGCACAGCGCGGGGTGTAAAGTGTATAGAGTGCGGAGCGTAAAGTGCGAAGTGTAAAGTGTGAAGGGTGAAGTGTATTGCGCGGAGTGCAACGTGTGAAGTGCAAAGCCTTGCACAGCCGTGCCATTGGGGAAAGTGGCAATTGCAATCGCGAAAGTGTCCCAAATATTGCGCCCGCCACGAAAAATCACGTGCCACACACGACGGATCTTCACTAAATGCTGCGCCTGCCGCACTAAAGGACATTCTCATGATGCTCCACGCCTGCCACCCAATTTGCACTTAATCAGCACCTGACGCAGCTCTCACAATGCAGCGCGCACAAAACACGCAACACCACAGGTCTAAAGTGCTGCGCCTGCCATGCAAGGTTTAAGATGTCTCCAAAGTGCTGCGCCTGCCGACAAAAAATGTAAGTCATCGTCTGACACCGACGCTAAGTGATGCGCCGGTCACGCACAAAATGATTTTCGACGTTTTATCCGGCGCTCAGAATGTCACGAAGTGCCACGCATGCCACGCAAACAACAGTAAAACCTCTTTTAAGAAACCTTGCAAAATGAGAGGTTTTGCAGCTTCCACCATAGGCACGCGGCGACGCCACAACAAGACCAGAGAATCGAGACGAGACATGTAGAGCTCAAAACGAGCATTCATTCAGCACGCTTCCTCAAATTTTCGCAATTTGTAGCTACAAAATCGACGTTTTCCATCGTTTTCCTACGTGTCTTCTCATGAACCCCTAATTCTATTGCTTCAAAATCAAGGTTTCGCGCGGAACCCTCGGTCAAGTTTCATCACTAGTCACCAACACGCCACGCCCGCCATGCAAATTGCACATTGTCACCACTTGCCGCAGCCCTAACAATGCGTTTCGCAAAACACGCAAAACGACATGTCTATAGGTGCTCCGCCTGCCACGCGAAAACGAACATGGAGACATCCAAAGTGCATCAAAGTGCTGCACATGCACCTGCCTCGAAAAATGCAAGTCAGCTTCTGAAAACGATGCAGAAATGTTGCGCGTGTCACACAGAAGGACTTTTGACATTTTATGGCACATGTTGGGATCTCACGAAGCGCCACGCCTGCCACACGAAACAAGGTTCCGCAACTTTTGAAACCTCTCCGAAAATGATCGCTTTGGCAGCACTCGCCAGAGGCACGGCCGTAGGGCCTTCACCGCGGTTGTGCTGCCGACGGTTGCGGACGGTTGCCGACGGTTGCGGACACAAAAGCACCGTCGGGTGAACACAGGTCCACCCCCAGACATCCCCAGACCCCCAAAGCAAAACGAGAACCCTTCGCCACGCATTCGGGAAAAATTGTGCTCCATAATTGCCACGCATGCTATGCCATGGTTATATACCGCTCATGTACTGTGGTATCTCCCGTTCTTCCATACCGTCAGGAGGTCGCGTCATGTCCCAATGGCGTGCCCTAAGAGAAGGTGAGGAGTCTCTGGACGAGGTGCAAATCGCCTTCACGTGCATGGCGCCCGGCATGGACACTGAGGGCATTTCAGGTCTTGGTCCAGGTGGTTGTGACTTCTTCAATTCTGGTGGCTCTGGAAACCTGTTGGAAGTGGTATGCAACACCAACGAAGCAATCCGCTCCTGGCAGTATGAGGATGATGGAACAATCACATATGTTTGCTGTGAGGTTGCAACCGTTGATGGAACTGACACTGAGTCAGCAAGGACTACCACTGGAAAGCAAAGATCAAGCAAGGAATTGTATGAACTCACCTCCTTGAATTACGATTGTCCATTGGGCCAGGCTTTGCGCAAATTCAGTTTGAGCGTTAGCAGCAACGGCGGTCTCAACTCGGCAAGCTTCAGTTGCATCAACGTCCCATTGAGAAGGAACATCAAGGAGCCGAATGTGACACTTCAAAAGTTGGAGTGGGACCAGTTCAGAGGATCTTGGGTGTTGGAGCGTGCTGTGAATGCTCAAATCCGTACACCCGTGGTGGATATCGCCAACACCAACGGAGCAGCCCCATGCCCAGATGGGTACGCAATGGTGAGTTGGAAGATGGGCAACCACGGCTCGGAAGAGCAGATCAGTGCCTTGCACCACTCCTGCATAGGCGGTAGATTGCAACAGGTTGCAGGATCTTCCTTATGTTCTATGTGTGTTCTTTTGTTTTTTTTGCGGATTCAGCCTGCCATGTTCTAGGGAATGCCAGGATGCCAAATGCTTGATATTTCCCACACCGATGTTCTTTTGGATGCTCAAATTGGCTGGCCTGGGTGAGCGCGTTTCACGTTTCAGTGTGTCTTTACGTGTGCTTCACATGTTGATCATCCTTAAGCATTTCTCAAATTCATTGCATGTTTGCATGTGTGTTTTTTTGGTGCAGTCTTGATCAATTTTGATTATGCGCCGAGGTGTTGTGAATAGCTGCCGATGGGTGGAGTTGTCGGACACCTGCAGCACTGTGACCCGTAGCGACAACATTTCTTGTTCAGGGCTTCAAGTTGTGACCGACTTCACGCTGATACCAGACACCACTGATCCTGCACGAGAGTGGTTCAAGGCCTAGATCCCCAAGAATGAATTTTCAGCCACTGTTTGTTTCTGTTTGTTGTTGGTTTCACTACCGAGCTGTTCTTTTTTTTGCTGAGTTTGAGCATGTTTTGATTCCATAGAAGGCCCTCTAGGAGAAGAAGAGAATGAAGAGAGTGCTAAGACTGACCAATACCATGCTGTATAGAAAGTATATATTATATAAAGATACCATGCTGTATAGAAAGTATAAAGGGAGCAGATGTCAACAGACCTGTAGACAGGCTGTAGACCTGTAGATTTGTTTGCGGCGCGAAGGTGGACTATACTTGCTGCGAAGTCGTTGGCATCGACAACAGTGAAGAAGACACTTGCTTCTCCTTCACAACCCCTACCAAGAACTACAGTGGTCAATTGCAACCATGGCAGTTTGTGCTTACGGAGGCAGATATTGCAGTTGATTGCAGGTCCAATGTGCTCCAATCCGTCACGTTCAATTTCACCGGCACCAACGAATTAGCCATTGTTTACGAGTGCTGCAAAGCTGTCTCTGTCAAAGATCAAACCGGAGGCATAGCAAGCATTGCCTATCAGCCACAAGATGGTGCACCCACAGCCAATACAGGTACTCCAAATGAAGTCAGACGAGTAGAGGTCAAGTCCGTGAAAGAGAGTGACAACACGCCACTCTCCGAAGTCTCCTTCATCCTCGACGGTGATCTTTGGAACAACTCCCGCTTGTCAGGCCTCCGCGCCACATGATGATATTATGTTCAGTCATGTCAAGTCGTGATATGAGATCATGAGCGAAGTCATGAAACGGGTTTCCAGAAAATCATCCCTGTACAATCGCAGATGCTTATCCATGTTCCTCGACCGTCCTAGCATCCAGACTTTTCCATCTTCTCCATCAAAGCATCTGAGATTTGTGTGAATTTGTTTGTGCGTGTGCACGCCACCGCCCAGGCTCTGAACTTCATGTGCTGGTTCTGAGCCGCTTGACTCACCGCTTCGAAGACTACCAGAATTTTGGCAATGTCACGAACAGCGCACAAGCAGATAGCGCAGCAGACTATCTCAACGCTTTGGCTCCCGAAACTGTGGTCCTCATCGCCGACACCGAAATTCAAACTTTCTCTTCTAAGTTGGAATACGCCTTGCAGCGATGTGGAGCACAACTGTTAGGCAGTGAAAGTCCTGATGGGCCCTATGGCCTCATTGGAATTGTCCGAGATGCTGACGCTGAGGATACCCGAGAAGCCTTGGATGAAGGCTGGGAAGAAGTGACGGTGGAGCTCCAAGCGTCCTTGCCACATCTCTACTCACCTGCGCCCATTTCTAGGCGAGGAATGGGGAGCGGCCATTAAAGAGAGAAACAAATGGATTTGAATAGAGGTGAGACAAGGAAGCATTGGACAATTGATTCTGAAGAAAGTTTGATGGAAGCAGCGCGTGAAAGGGGATCTTGACCTTACAGGCCCCAACAAGTTTTCACATAGGTAGCTTTGTAGGAGCGAGGAAGAAACTGTCCCCCGTGCTATTTTGGCTTTAGTTTTTTCCCAAACATCATTGCGGCGTAAGGTCCAAGAGGTGCAACAAGCGGTGACCGAAAAGGTTACGGAACCCCCTGTTTGATGGAAGCCCCTGCGCTCTGGCAGGTACTCTGCAGATTTTGTCTCGCTGATTGCGTCCCAGGATCCCTTTCCAGCAGAGAGACCGATCAAACCAGAATTGCTGAAGTTCAAACCATCGCAGCCAGAAACTTGGCACACAGAGCCAAGGGGACTTCAGATGTTTTGCTGAGTTCTGCTGCTTGTTTTGGCTCAGTAGAAGTAAAGCGGCCCTGATGAATGTGTCAGGCACGAACTCATGTTTACAATGTTTGTTTTTCCGGTCCTGACCAAAAGAGATAGACATGGAGCGTAAAATGCATTTGCGCATCTTCCACTGGAATAGCCTGAAGCTGAGCATGGCGAAGCCAAGAACCACATCGCGGATATCTTGTATGTGTTCATGGCATGTTCTACGATGGGGCTGACAACCGAAAGCTTCACAAAAAGCGTTTCATGCTTCACGCAAAGAAAGGTTGCATTTCCTTGTTTGGCCATGAAGCCCATGATATCTTGACATTTCCTAAGATGTGCTTGTGCTCAAATTATCAAAGGAAGTTTCCCAGAGAAGCCCCGAGTTACGGATGGTTTTAGCAAGGGTAGCCCAAAGATCATTGTGTGGAGTGGGCGCCTGAATATCGTAGAGAAGTAGAGTAGCGGGAGTAGAAGTAGAAGGGTAGAGCTAGAGGTAGAGGAGAATAGAGGTAGAGGAGAATATATAGAGGTAGAGGAGAGTGGAGTAGAGGAGAGGGAGGTGAAGGGGATGGACGTGGAGGCAGAGGTAGAGGTAATGGCAGAGGAGGTAGAGGTAGAGGACAGTAGAGGTAAAGGAAAGTGAAGGTAGAGGGCAGAAGTAGAGGCAGAGGTGGAGGTGGAGCAGGTCAAAGATCCTTAAGTCTAGTTCTCATGAACCGTAAGAAGAGCAGTACTAGTGGCTCACAAGATGCTGTGCTATGGTGGTTTGCATGTGTCGATGCCTTTTGTGCATTGGAAATGCTGCATGAAGGCTCGTCGCTGTCGTGTACCATTGTGTTGCGATTCTTTTGTGTGTTTGCAAGTCAGCTCCGGCAGAACGCAGTGGAATTGGAACATCAAGGATGCTGCACAAAGAGGCTCGTTGTTATGCAGCACTGCTTTTCGATTCTATTGTGCTTTGCAAGCCGACGTTGGTAGATCACAGTGAAAGTGGACCGGAACATCAAGGATGCGATTTGAATGTTAGGATTTGCGCGAAACATTGTGTTTGTCCGGGTAAACGGAGGTTTCGTTGCGGAGAAAAGTTGTTTCGAGCGCGCGATAGGATAGGCATCGTCGCTTTGCCGTCGGATCTACCTCGAACGGCGCTGGCATGGGGAGTAAGGCTCTGAAGGTGGCTTTTTGTTTCTTGGTTGACGCTGTGCTATTGTAGTTTGCATGTGTGGATGCACTTTGTGCATCGGAACTGTTGCTAGACCGCATTGGAATAGCTGCATCAAGGTTTCTCACTGCTGCGGCTGCGGGTGTAATTTTTTGTCGTTTGCAGCTGAGAGTCGTAAGTCGTAATGTTGTGGCTGCGTGAAGGTTGCGATCGTGATTCGGCGGTAATTTTACCATTTTCGCGCCGTTTTTTTTTTCAAAATCCTTTTCATAGTAAGTGCTCCAAAATCGTTTTTTTTGGCTTTGGCGTCAAGATCTGGTTTTGGAGCTCCAGTTTCTGTTGCCTCTGCGGGTAGCTCTATTGCGCTTTGCAATTCAGTGTTGTTAGGTCGCATTGGAATGGCTGCGGCAAGGTTCCTCGCTGCTGCGGCTGCGCGCATGTTTTTTTTTTGCCTTTTGCAGCTGGAATTTGTAAATCGTATTGAAGTGGCTGCATTAGGTTTGCGATGGGGATTTGGCAGCAGGTTTGGCCATTTTGGCGTTGATGATTTCCATTGATTTCCCTTTTAAGATTCCTTTTGGCTTTGGCAAAAAGATCCATCCGGTTTTGGGGTTCCGGTTTCTCTTGCCTCTGCGGGTAGTTCTATTGTGCTTTGCAACTCAGCGTTGCTAGATCGCATTGGAATGGCTGCATCAAGGTTTCTTGCTGCTGCGGCTGCGCGTATATTTTTTCTGTTTCTTGCAGCTGAGAGTCGTAAATCGTATTGGAGTGGTTGCATGTTTTTTCTTTTTGGCGTTGAGATTTCCCTTTTTAGAATTTCTTTTAAGAAGTGTTCCAGAATCGATTGTTTGGCTTTGGCATCGAGATCCGGTTAAAACAGCGTCTCTGTGCAAAAGCTCCCTGTGTAAAAGCTCCCTGTGTGTAAGCGCTGTTCTGTGTAAAAGCTTCTTTGTCTAAAAGCGTCTCTGTGTAAGAGCTTCTCTGTGTAAAAGCTCCTCTGTGTAAAAGTTTCTTTGTGAAAAATAGATATTTGTCTAAAGCTTCTCTGTGTAAAAGCTTCTCTGTGTACCAGGTAGTGCCCGGCCCATGCCGGAGAGGAAGTTTCGAGAAGTAAAATTTATCACTATGGCAAAAAGATGGCCTATAGGAAAATCATTGAGATGCAGAGGGAAATAAGTGCTGAAGTTGTGAGGTGCATCAACGAATGAGCAAATGGTTGTTGAGATGCCCATGACATGAGATGAAGAATCCGTGCACAACTGACTGAATGAATCAATGAACCAATGAATCGATGGACCAATGAACCAATGAAACGATGAATCAATCAAGAAAGCAATCAATGAATCAATGAATCATTGAATCAGTGAGTCAGCCAATCAATGAAGCAGTGAATCAACCAATCAATGAATCAGTGAATCAACCAATCAATGAATCAATGAGTCAATGAATCGATCGACCAATGAAGCCGTGAATCTGTGAATCAGCCAATCAATGAATCAGTGAATCAACCAATCAATGAATCAATGGATCAATGAATTGATGAACCAATGAAGCAATGAATCGGTGAATCAGCCAGTCAATGCAATCAATGAATCAACGAATCAACCAATCAATGAATCAATGAGTCAATGAATCAATGAATCAGCGCGTCATTGAGTCAATGAATCATTCATTCCACGAACCAGTGAATCAATGATTCAATGAGTCAATGAATGAACTATAAACGAATGAGTGAGTTGATGATTGTGTGGATGGATAGATGGATGAGCTTCTTTGCATGAGCTATTTCTTCGCTGAGCGGCCTCTTCTCTCAGATACTTCTTCTCTGAGCAGGCGCTTATCTGGGATACTTCTGCTCTGGGCTGCCTCCCAGCTAGCTCTTCTGTAGCGTCTGCAACCCAGTTCTTCTCTTCACGTAGCCAGCACAGCGCGTTTTGCAAGGCCCAGCTGCAATCCCGCACAGCACAAGCGTACATAACACTTTGGTGAAAAACTACTTTTCGCGCAGCTTTTACAATAAGTTTAGAAACCTCCAGCTGCAATCCCGCTTACCAGGAGCGTCGCAGCATCACTCATGCTTTGCCGCGCGCAGCCGTGCCAATGCGTGTTGTCACGCAGCCAGTTGCAAACCCGCATAGCAGAAACATCGCGCTGAATCGACCATAATTCGCGCAGCAATTACAGCGCGGACTTTTCCGCGCTGCTCCGATCCCCTCATTTTTTGGCGCTTTTTGATGTGAAATCGACCTCTCGCTACTTAATCTTCCAAAAGCGCTCTGATCGTGACGTTTTTTGCGCTTTTTTTTTTCTTGTAAAACCGAGCTCTCGCTACAGTCCTGTGCGCTTTTTGTCCGCGACTTTCCCAGATCGAGGCCCGAACCCGCGGAAACAGAGACCCTACGTCGGCGCCCACGGAAGCCCCTTTACCCGACAAAACAAAAGGCTTCGCGCCCGAGCACACGTTCCCAAATTGTTGCAATTCCCGAACTACTTGATGACGCGTGGCTGACATGATGATGTGGTTGACATGATGATGTGGTTGAGATGATGATGTTGTTGACATGATAGTGGGAATGCTACCCATGACAATCGTCCGTAACCTGGATTTTTTTAAAAACTAAACTTCCTTTGAAAAGCTTCTCTGTGTAAAAGTTTTTTTGTGTAGAGGCTTTTGTGTGGAAAAATTTGCAGTGTGTAAAAGCTTCTGTGTGCAAAAAGCTTTTGTTTGTAAAAGTTTATGCGTGGAAAAGATTGCTCCGTGTAAAAGTTTGCTGTGCGTCGAAGCTTCTCGGTGTAAAAGTTTGTTGTGTGTAAGAACTTCTCTTCGTAAAAGCTTCTGTGTGTAAGAGATTTGTGTTTAGAAGTTTCTCTGTGCAAAGCATCTCTGTGACAAGAGGTGGGAATAGTTGAGAGGAGCTGACAAGAGGTGAGAAGAGCTGAGATGAGCTTAGAAGGAGGTGAGACGGGCTGACCGGAGGTCGAGTTGAGAAGAGTTGAGAAGAGACGGGGGGAGGTGGGAGTCGTTGAGAAGAGTTGGGCTGAGGTGGGAAGAGATTCGAAAAAAATTGAGAACTGTTGAGAAGAGTTGCGAGAAGAATTGAGAAGAATTGAGAAGAGCTGAGATGGCCTGAGAAGGGGTGCGAAGAGCTGAGAAATGGTGGCCACACTTGAAAAGGGATGAGGCAAGATGAGGTCGATTTCACACAACACCGTTTCGAACATGTGAGGCTTTGCTGCAACTCCTACAGGCAAAACTTTGTCTCTCGCTCCTATAGTGTCAGATTCCTTGCTGCTGGAAACTTCCGCCACCCGCCTCGTGCGGGTTTTACTTGTAATTTGCTTTTGCATTTTCTCGAGTTCCGCTTTTCAGTATGTTGGGCCGTGTACTAGCTTTCACAGTTTCCAATTAGTTCCTCGCATCCTGGGATGACGCCCGTTTGATACATTGTTCGCGTGCTTGGGCGCTGTGCGCAAGGGGTGCTGTTGCGCCTTTTCTGCTTTTGGCGCACTATTGCGCAAGAGAAGGCCCCTGCTCCCACTACGTATCCAAATTTGCGAAATGCGCAATAAGGTAAGAGTTCGACGAGCGCGTGTGCCTGTGGGGTCAAAACTTGTGGGCCTGTAACCTGAGTTTCCTGCGAATCCTTTAAGTTTCTGACCTGACCTAGCAGTCAATAGTTGCGTAATTCTGCACGAGGGCAACCCCGGGCTTTAGACATGGAGCGTGATCATGCACCTGCAACGTTTGATTTCAGGGCAGAGGACAAAGAGTTCATGCAAAGCCGCAAAGCCATTGGCTTGTAGTGGTTTTGCCTTGCAACTGCTGAGGAGTATGACAAATTTTGCGACGTCGATTTTCGGAGAGATTTGAGTGGGGTCGACTGCGAAGCCGACAGCGAATCATGTCCTGAAGAGCAGCACCCATGCTACCACACCTACTCCAAGAAGATTGACGAAAACAATTGGTGGACTCTCACGCAGCGTGACATTGATCGAGAGTACGTGAATGGCATTGCTGACCTTTCACAAGCAAACTTTGATGCTGACATTGCTGAATTCGAACAATGGGTTGATGTTGCTGAATTGATCTTGACGGTGGCTGCAGGTGCAGCAGCTGCTGCGGCCCCTGGGTCATACGCCACTCCTGCAGAGGAAAGTGCGGAGTCAGGTTCCGATGCCAATGAGAATGCAGGAAAAGCAGCACAAACAACCAGAGCCCGGTCACAGGCAGTTGCAGGTCCAGCGGCGCAGTCGCAGCTCAAGAGTTTCCAGCGCTTTCAGAAGATCCAAGTTGCTTGCTGCGACATTTTCTTGACGGCAAGCTTGAGAATGTAGCTTCATGCCCTTATGTTTGTCCGTTGTATCATAGATGTTGACATATGATGATACATGATGACTAGATCTTGCATAATAGTGCGCTGCAGCATGTGAAAGATTACATGATACGAAGAGATAATCTATGTCTATTTATCAAATATGATTCGTATTTTCTTATTCTCTTCCATGCGTTCCATGTTTCCCTTGGTTTTACATACTTCGTTTGACCGCACCGCAAGTCTGCAGGCTGCGCGACGGGTGACGGCCTCGGCAGGCACCAAAGTTGCCGCAGGGGTCGAAACGGCAAAGCTGGTGGCTTCTGTGGGCGGCGGCGGGATTGCCAAGGAGGAGAGCAAGAAGAAGAGGAAAAAAGACAACCCAGACACAGGAGAATCAGCGGATGTGGAACTGGAGACGCCTGATGGAAAGAAGATCAAGGCAATCCCAAAAATTAAGTCACCTGATCCGCTGGGCCGAGGAAGCGCCAAGAATTTGGAAAACTTTAATTTGGCAGGTTGGCTTGATGACAATCCCATCCAGCTCGGTTTGTCCCGGGTCATGTGCGATTTGTATTGCACAGAGGAAGCTGTGAAAGTCTCGACCGAAAGCATCCTTGAAAATCTCCGGGTCTCCACCAATACCCTGCAGGTCAATTTTGAGCGACGCTCAGCAAAAATCATGCATTCCACTGGAACAGGTTTGCACCATCGTTTTTTGAACTGATGTTTTCACGTCTTACAATTTCAGATTCTTGAGCCCATAGGTAGAGGGAAGATGTCAAGACACCGCGAAAACGTCAGCTCAGGTCTCCTTGACTACCAATCGCAGCTGATCTTCTACGGCTTGGGGCAACTGAGAGATCAGCTACAGCCGACCGAATCCGAGGCAAGGGCTTTGGTTCAGATGGATCCAGGTTCCGGCTCGACCTTGGACGTGGAGAAGATGCTTGCGGAACTCCAGGAGTGGGTGGGAGGGACAGGAGGAAAGGAAGGAAAGGAAAGAAATGGACCCGATGCATCCGATTGGATGGGGTTGGATCACCTTGGCATAGATGGATAATAATGGATCTGAATAGCATGAATGGAGGCGCGTCAGGGTTTATCGTGATTCCTCATGCGTCAAAATGCCTCGTGATTTATGCCAGGGCTCCAAAATGAACATGCAGAACGTATCAGCGAGACATTTGCGAACAGGGTATAAAGGGTCTCAAGATGTAAGGGCGTCCAACCTGCACAAGAGCAAGTTGAGCTCCGAAATTGAAAGGGCTAAAAAATGAGGAGGTCACAGGGCATGAGACGGCGGCCGACAATGTCCCCTTGAAACTGTCAAGGTTTGAGTCGAATTGAAACTTCAAGGGTTGCAATCTAAAGGCAAGGCAAGACCCCCAGAATGCGGAGATATAATGAGATATACTTGTTTGCAATATGGCATGGCAGCGCACATAAGAGCAGGTGATCCCGAAGCTGTTGCAGATGGACGAGAAGCAGACCCCTTCCATTGAAATGCTGGAGTGGCACCATGATGCAAGCCAAAAGCTTACAGATAGCCAGAGCCTGAGGATGCTTGGGGTCATGTTTTTGCTGTTTGCCCACGTTCCTCATAGTTTCTCTACTTAGACTTGGGCGCCGGCAGATTCCCAGATCGTATATATAAGGTATCCGGCTCACCGTGTATCAAATATTGCATATACTAGCGATTGCTGATGCAGTCACCAATGCTGCCAACAAAATCAATGATTTGATGCTACATACTACATGTTCGCGACTTTGCACTTCATGGCAAGGTGGAAGTCAAAACATGGCCTCGTTCTGATTCAACAGGATGCATGTCCTCTCTCCCTCATCTTTTCCGATCTTCTGCTCAGTCGGCGGCGGAGCAAAAGGCTGTATATACATTTACATTGCTTGTTAGCTTGCTTTTGCTTCATTTTTTGCGTTTTTGCTGCTTCCAGTTGTGTCTTACACAACATTCCATGGAAGCCGTCTGAGCGCTTTGAACACAACATTATTCTGGTCGCTTCGCGACGACACCCGGAGTGTTAGCTTGGGAGTTCCAAAAAGTAAACCCATATGTGCTATGCTGTGCCTTTGCAATGCGCATGTTGTATGTTGGTCCACGGTTGGCTCAATGTTGGGCCGTGTTGGGCCGTGTTGGGCCCATGTTGGGCCCATGTTGGGCCATGTTGAGCCATATTGGTCCCATGTTGGGCCCATGTTGGGCCCATGTTGGGCCATGTTGAGCCATATTGGTCCCATGTTGGGCCCATGTTGAGCCATATTGGGCCCATGTTGGGCCCATATTGGGCCCATGTTGGGCCCATGTTGGGCCCAGGTTGGGCCATGTTGGGCCCATGTTGGGCCTATGTTGAGGCATGTTGGGCCTATGTTGGGCCCATGTTGGGCCATGTTGAGCCCAAGTTTGGCAACTTGGCCGATTTCACGACCTTTTCAAAAACGTGGAAAAACCCACGATTCTAGAGCAAAAATGCCCCCCCGCCCCAAGCTAAAGCTTAATAGCTATTGCAATTGCTTACGGATCACGCGTGCCAACAAAAAACGCCTCGGCACCTTCGGTGCGGGCGGATTTCACAATTGCTTCCTTGTATTTGTTTTTTACATGCTTTTTTAGGTATGCGAAGATGATTTGCATGCTTGCACCTGCAAGCTTTGCTTTTTTCTACAAATGGCCAACATGTTCACGCATCCTCACACTATGTGTCCTGTCATGCTAAAGTTTCCTGAAATATGTCAACGCGCAAGCCATCTCAAACCCTCAAACTGGGCCACCAACACTCAGAGCTACTGACAGATGCTGAGACTTTGTGTTTAACTTAGGCGTCGCTGCGGTATTTGCTGCCTCCAATGCCTCCAGCGCTGTGGCAGCCACGCGGGACCTTGTGCAACGCTTCATCGCACGTCGGAAGCTGCGGCTCAACAAACGCACAGACGCGCCGCGGCCGCAGCTGATCCAGGCACGCCGCACAGAAACAAGTCACTAGTGTTGCACTTGAATTCACTACAGCACGTGAAGCGGGCGCATTAGTGAGTCTTGGTTTGCTGTTGAAGATGACTGTGAAGTCAAACCATAAAGGAGATGAAGCGGTTGCAGTTCCGAAGGACAAGTATTTGAAACCTACAAAGTTTAAAGGTATTCTAGGCTGCAAACAACCAGAGTTGGATCCAGGATGGCCTTGAAGAAAATCCTAGAAAAGCCCGTCAAGCTGATGCTTTTTCAAAGTTAACTTCATATGCTTTTGACATGACTTCGCTTCCTTTTTTTGTGTGTTTCGCTGCAGGAGACCACCTCGAAGAAGACTAAAGTGGTACGTCACTACATGAACCGACACTCTCAGGCGAATCGCTGGCAGAAGTTTCAAACGGCAACGCTTTCTGCTGAACTTTCACGAATGTGCTGAAAACCTGAAAGATCCAGAAAAATCTGAAACCCTTTTTCTTTTGTTGGTTTCTCCCGTGTTCCTCCGCATTGCATTGAACCCTACTGAACCTCTAAGCCCTAAAGAAACATATAACATATGACCAGGAGACCCCAGGGAGCAACACACCACCAAAAGCATCAAAAGCACAAAAGAGGCAGATGAATCAATCAGGATGAGAATGCTTAACATTGATGAAATGTTTGCTGATTCAAACCGTTCTGATCTGATTCAGCGGTGCAGGAATTGAAAGGCCTTTCGCGATTGGTTGGGACGGCGCAGCTCGGCGTCATCCTTGTGCCAACCCGGTGGAATCTCTAGAGATGCGGTTTTGTTTTCTAGTGGTGTTTTCTGATTTGTTTTTGGTTGCCAAGACAGGTAGCATCAGGCATGTCTGAGTTTTGCGTGGGTTTCCTTTTCGGGGCATAGGAGTTAGTGTTTCCAAGTGTGAAGGCAGTCTTTATGTCAGCCGTCAGTGAGCCGTCAGGGGTTCAGTCCCAAAGCTATCCAAATCACCATTTCAAGGGGTCAAGGGTTTTTGGAACCCCTGTGTGCCCATTCAAGCTTCTTTCACGGTTTAGTTCTGTTTCTTCTTCCCCTGCAATTCTCCGGCTTCCATTTTGGTGATGTTATTCTGTTTGCATCATAGCCCGCAGAGACCTCATAGCCCTCATAGCATCACCGCCCTCGTAGCCCTCGTAGCCCTCGTAGCCCTCGTAGCCCTCGTAGCCCTCGTAGCCCTCGTAGCCCTCGTAGCCCTCGTAGCCCTCGTAGCCCTCGTA
>BGPT01000638.1:89923-117612 GCA_003297045.1 Symbiodinium sp. clade C Y103 | reverse complement strand
CATCATCATCATCATCATCATCATCATCATCATCATCATCATCATCATCATCATCATCATCATCATCATCATCATCATCATCATCCATCATCCATCATCATCATTCATCATCATCATCATCATCATCATCATCATCATCATCATCATCATCATCATCATCATCCATCATCATCATCATCATCATTCATCATCATCCATCATCATCATCATCATCATCATCATCATCATCATCATCATCATCATCATCATCATCATCATGGTTGTCATCGTCAAAGGTATCATTCTCGTCATCATCATCATCATCATCATCATCATCATCATCATCATCATCATCATCATCATCATCATCATCATCTGCTTCTTCTTTTTCTTCCTCTTCATCTTCCTAATTGTCGTCACCGTCACTATCACCTTCATGATCATCATTGCCACCAACAGAAGAATAATCACCATTGTCAGCGTTTTGTCGACGCCTTGGTCCGCATCATTGTCACAACATCAATAATCATCACCCGTATCATTCTCCTTGACATCATCAGTCTCCTCCTGTTTCTCACGATCAGTGCCAAGTGCTGGCGAGTTACTTCTGGTCCTTTGGGCCGCAAACCCTTTGCAGCTCTTCATTTTTTCCTGGCTCCTCTCTCTCACGCCCCGTTCTCCTGGTTCTTTTGTATTTCACTGCAAATATAGGCGGTTTTCCTTTGCCTGCTGCTTGCTGTCAAGTTTCTCACCTCTCGGATGTCTGGTTTTCTGTGTTCGCAAGATCTCCCGTTGATTGGTTTCGATGCGGACATGGGTTCCAGCCTGGGCCGGTGTTTTGCGCAGGCGTTCGGCTGTTCTGGGTCAATCTTTCCTTGAAAAGAGCGAGCAAAGTTCTTTGGTTTACATCCGTTGGAACCAGCTTCATGCAGCTCTCGCCGAAGCACATCGCAAGCATTCGGTCTTTGCTGACAGTAAGAAACGCGCCTTGCGAGTTGCTAAAGAAGCTTTGCGGGCTGCAGAAGGTTACATCCATTGCCAGGGGCAGGCCCGAGCTGGAGATGAAGCAAATCCAAACCTGCAAACTTGCAAAAAGCATGTCATGTTAAATCACTACGTTCCATTTGTTGCACGGTTTTTGCTGGTTCCGGTGGTTTGGTGTTGTTGAAGGCAATCATTCTCACAGTCCAAGATGGGCGACTTATGTTGGGATCGTTCGTTTTTCCCCCCAACATTGTGTGGAGTTCTTGTTTTTTGCTTTGCACCTCCCAACTCTCCTCCTCCTCCCGCGTCCTCCTCTCACACACACAACATTGTCACACACAACACAACATTGTGTAGGGTTCTTGTTTTTTGCTTTGCACCTCCCGCCTCACTCACAACATTGTCACATACAACTCTCTCACACACAACATTCTCACACACAACTCTCACACATACAACATTCTCACATACAACTCTCACACATACAACATTGTCACATACAACTCTCTCACACACAACATTGTCACATACAACTCTCACACACACAACATTCTCACATACAATTTCTCACACATACAACATTGTCACACACAACTCTCTCACACACACAACATTGTCAGACACAACTCTCTCACACACAGCATTCTCACACACAACTCTCTCACANATACAACATTGTCACACACAACTCTCTCACACACACAACATTGTCAGACACAACTCTCTCACACACAGCATTCTCACACACAACTCTCTCACACACAACATTGTCACACACAACTTTCACACATACAACATTCTCACATACAACTCTCACACATACAACATTGTCACACACACAACTCTCTCACACACAACATTGTCACATACAACTCTCGCACATACAACATTCTCACATACAACTTTCACACATACAACATTGTCACACACAACTCTCTCACACACACAACATTGTCAGACACAACTCTCTCACACACAGCATTCTCACACACAACTCTCTCACANATACAACATTGTCACACACAACTCTCTCACACACACAACATTGTCAGACACAACTCTCTCACACACAGCATTCTCACACACAACTCTCTCACACACAACTCTCTCACACACAACTCTCTCACACACACAACTGTCTCACACACAACATTCTCACACACAACTCTCTCACACACAACATTCTCACACACAACTCTCTCACACACAACATTCTCACACGCAACATTCTCACACACACACACAACATTCTCACACACACACAACATTCTCACACACAACTCTCTCACACACAACATTCTCGCACACAACATTCTCACACACAACACTCTCACACGCAACTCTCTCTGCCTTCGTTTTGTGTGGCAGGCGTGGCACTTATGGCATTGGGCTGGCTCTGGTGACAGCCTTGGTTGCTGCTGGGTCCGTGTATCGCCGCGCCTCTTTTGCATCGCAGGCATGGCACTTGGCGACATCTGCTTTCGCTTTGTGTGGCAGGCGTGGCACTTGGCGACATCGCCTTCGTTTTGTGTGGCAGGCGTGGCACTTGGTGACATCTGCCTTCGTTTTGTGTGGCAGGCGTGGCGCTTGGTGACATCTGCCTTCGTTTTGTGTGGCAGGCGTGGCACTTATGGCACTGGGCTGGCTCTGGTGACGGCCTTGGTCGCCGCTGGGTCCGTGGGACGCCGCGCCCGTGGCAGGCGTGGCACTTGGCGACATCTACCTTTGCTTTGCGTGGCAGGCGTGGCACTTGGTGACATCTGCCTTCGTTTTGTGTGGCAGGCGTGGCACTTATGGCACTGGGCTGGCTCTGGTGACGGCCTTGGTCGCTGCTGGGTCCGTGCATCGCCGCGCCTCTTTTGCATGGCAGGCGTGGCGCTTGGCGACATCTGCCTTCGTTTTGTGTGGCAGGCGTGGCACTTGGTGACATCTGCCTTCGTTTTGTGTGGCAGGCGTNTGCATGGCAGGCGTGGCGCTTGGCGACATCTGCCTTCGTTTTGTGTGGCAGGCGTGGCACTTGGTGACATCTGCCTTCGTTTTGTGTGGCAGGCGTGGCGCTTATGGCATTGGGCTGGCTCTGGTGACGGCCTTGGTCGCCGCTGGGTCCGTGGGACGCCGCGCCTCTTTTGCGTGGCATGCGTGGCACTTGGTGACATCTGCCTTCGTTTTGTGTGGCACGCGTGGCACTTCTGGCACTGGGCTGGCTCGGTGACGGCCTTGGTCGACGCTGGGTCCGTGTGACGCCACGCCTCTTTTGCATGGCAGGCGTGGCACTTGGCGACATCTGCCTTCGTTTTGTGTGGCAGGCGTGGCGCTTGGTGACATCTGCCTTCGTTTTGCGTGGCAGGCGTGGCGCTTGGTGACATCTGCCTTCGTTTTGTGTGGCAGGCGTGGCGCTTATGGCACTGAGCTGGCTCTGGTGACGGCCTTGGTCGCCGCTGGGTCCGTGGGACGCCGCGCCCGTGGCAGGCGTGGCACTTGGCGACATCTGCCTTCGTTTTGTGTGGCAGGCGTGGCACTTGGTGACATCTGCCTTCGTTTTGTGTGGCAGGCGTGGCACNGGCAGGCGTGGCACTTGGCGACATCTGCCTTCGTTTTGTGTGGCAGGCGTGGCACTTGGTGACATCTGCCTTCGTTTTGTGTGGCAGGCGTGGCACTTATGGCAGTGGGCTGGCTCTGGTGACAGCCTTGGTCGCGGTGAGGGCCTCGCTTCCGAACGTGGCTAGACGCATCGCTTCCGAACGCGCCCAGGAACCTCGCTTCCGAACGCGGATGAGGATGATAAGTGTGAGAGATGATGATCATGATGAAGATGAAGANGCATCGCTTCCGAACGCGCCCAGGAACCTCGCTTCCGAACGCGGATGAGGATGATAAGTGTGAGAGATGATGATCATGATGAAGATGAAGAAGATGATTGTATATGATGATGATGGTGAGGATGATCGTGATGACGGTGACGATGATGGATGCTGACGATGACGATGATCATGCTGATGCTGACGTTGATCATGATGGTGGTGAAGGCCTTTGGTTTTGATCGTGATGGGGCAGGCAATGATGATTGATGGCCGATGCTGATCATGATGATGATGATTATGGATGATGGTGGTGAAGATGATGACGTAGATCATGCTGAGAATGACAATGATGAGCAATGATGATGATGGTGATGATGATTCTGATGATGATGAGGAGGACCACAAGGATGACAGATGATGAGCGTGATGATGATGATGATGATGATGATGATGATGATGATGATGATGATGATGATGATGGTGATCAATGATGTTGATCAATGATGATGATGAATGATGATGATGATTGAGATGATGATGATGATGATGATGATGATGATGATGCTGGTGATGATGATGAGGATGAGGATGATGAGGATGATGAGGATGATGAGGATAAGTCTCCACCCTAAACATCCCTAAACCCCATGTCCCCTGTCCCCCCCCATAACCCTAAAGGTGTGTGTAGTCATGAAAGCAAATCAGAGTGGATGAGTCCCCACCCCAAACCCCATGTTCCGTGTTCCCCCCCCATAACCCTAAAGGTGTGTGTAGTCGTGGAAGCAAGTCAAAGTGGATAAGTCCCCACCCTAAACCCCATGTCCCCTGTCCCCCTCCATAACCCTAAAGGTGTGTGTAGTCATGGAAGCACGTCAGAGTGGATGAGTCCCCACCCTAAACCCCATGTCCCCTGTCCCCCCCCATAACCCCAAAGGTGTGTGTAGTCATGGAAGCAAGTCAGAGTGGATAGATAAGTCCCCACCCTAAACCCCATGTCCCCTGTCCCCCTCATAACCCTAAAGGTGTGTGTAGTCAGAAGCAAGTCAGACTGGATAAGTCCCCACCCTAAACCCCATGTCCCCTGTCCCCCCCCCATAACCATAAAGGTGTGTTCTGAAGTGATGCTCCTGAGTGTGTTCTGAAGTTATGCAAAATGTGTGTGTTCTGAAGTGATGCTTCTGAGTGTGTTCTGAAGTGAGGTTATTACCCTTGGTCGCCGCTGGGTCCGCGTGACGCCGCGCCTCTTTTTGCATGGCAGGCGTGGCGCTTGGCGACATCTGCCTTCGTTTTGTGTGGCAGGCGTGGCACTTGGTGACATCTGCCTTCGTTTTGTGTGGCAGGCGTNGGCAGGCGTGGCGCTTGGCGACATCTGCCTTCGTTTTGTGTGGCAGGCGTGGCACTTGGTGACATCTGCCTTCGTTTTGTGTGGCAGGCGTGGCACTTATGGCACTGAGCTGGCTCTGGTGACGGCCTTGGTCGCCACTGGGTTCGTGTGACGCCGCGCCTTTTTTGCATGGCAGGCGTGGCACTTGGTGACATCTGCTTTCGCTTTGCGTGGCAGGCGTGGCGCTTGGTGACATCTGCCTTCGTTTTGCGTGGCAGGCGTGGCACTTGGTGACATCTGCCTTCGTTTTGTGTGGCATGCGTGGCACTTATGGCACTGGGCTGGCTCTGGTGACGGCCTTGGTTGCTGCTGGGTCCGTGTGACGCCGCGCCTCTTTTGCGTGGCAGGCGTGGCACTTGGCGACATCTACCTTCGCATTGTCACACACAACTCTCACACACACAACAGTATCACACACACACAACTTTCACACATACAACATCTCACATACAACTCTCACACACATACAACATTGTCACACACACAACATTGTCACACACACACACAACATTGTCACACGCAACTCTCTCACACACACGCACACACACACCTCTCACACGCAACTCTCTCTCTCTCACACACACACACATCTCTCACACACACACACACATCTCACACACACACACACACACACACACGCACATCTCTCACACACACACACACACACCCACCACACAACACACACCACACAACACACACACACCACACAACACACACCACACACCACACAACACACACGACACAACACACACGACACAACACACACCACACACAACACACACCACACACAACACACACCACACACAACACACACCACACACCACACACAACACACACCACACACCACACACCACACACCACACACAACACACACCACACACAACACACACCACACACAACACACACCACACACAACACACACCACACACAACACACACCACACACCACACACCACACACCACACAACACACAACACACAACACACAACACACAACACACAACACACAACACACATCACACATCACACAACGCACAACGCACAACACACAACACACAACACACAACACACAACACACAACACACAACACACAACACACAACACACAACACACAACACACAACACACANACAACACACACAACACACACAACACACACAACACACACAACACACACAACACACACAACACACACAACACACACAACACACACAACACACAACGCACAACGCACAACACACAACACACAACACACACACACACACACCACACAACCACACACACACACACACACACCTCTCTCACACACACCTCTCTCACACACACACACACCTCTCACACACACACACCTCTCTCTCACACACACACCTCTCTCACACACACACACCTCTCACACGCAACTCTCTCACACACACGCACACACCTCTCACACGCAACTCTCTCTCTCTCTCTCTCACACACACACACCTCTCTCACACACACACACACCTCTCACACACACACACCTCTCTCACACACACACACCTCTCTTTCACACACACACGCACCTCTCTCTCACACACACACACACCTCTCTCTCACACACACACCTCTCTCTCACACACACACCTCTCTCACACACACACACCTCTCTCACACACACACACACCTCTCTCTCTCACACACACACACACCTCTCTCTCACACACACACACACCTCTCTCTCACACACACACCTCTCTCACACACACACACACACACCTCTCCCACACACACACACCTCTCTCTCTCACACACACACCTCTCTCTCACACACACACCTCTCTCTCACACACAACTCTCTTACACACACCCGCCTCTCTCACACACACCTCTCTCACACACACCTCTCTCACACACACCTCTCTCACACACAACTCTCTCACACACAACTCTCTCACACAACTCTCTCACACACAACTCTCTCACACACAACTCTCTCACACGCAACTCTCTCACACACAAACACTCTCACACACAACATTGTCGCACACAACATTCTCACACACAAATCTCTCACACACAACTCTCTCTGCCTTCGTTTTGTGTGGCAGGCGTGGCACTTATGGCACTGGGCTGGCTCTGGTGACGGCCTTGGTCGCCACTGGGTCCGTGTGACGCCGCGCCTCTTTTGTGTGGCAGGCGTGGCACTTGGCGACATCTGCCTTACTTTCGCTTGGCAGGGGTGGCACTTACGGCGCTGGGCTGGCAGCGGTTTCGCCAAAAGCACCCCCACATACAACTTACACACAACTTTGTCACACACACACACACAGCACTTTCACACACAACTCTTTCACACACACACAACTCTGTCACACACAACTCTTTCGCACACAACCTTGTCACACACGTCTTTGACACACAGCTTTGTCACACACAGCAATTTCACACACAACTCTTTGACTGATTGTCACACACAAGTCTTTCACACACAGCACTTCCACATACAACTTCCACACAACTTTGTCACACACAGCACTTTCTTTCAAACACAACCTCGTCACACACACACACAATTCTTTCACACACAACTTTGTCACACACACACACACGCACCTCTTTCGCACAGAACTCTTTCACACACACAACCTTGTCACACACAACTCTTTGACACACAACCTGGTCACACACAGCACTTTCACACACAACTCTTTCACACACAGCCTTGTCACACAGAACTCTTTCACACACAACATTGTCACTTGCAACTCTTTGACGCACAACCTGGTCACACACAGCACTTTCACACACAACACTTTCACATACAACCTTGTCACGCACAACTCTGTTACATACAACTCTTTGACACACAGCTTTGTCACACACAGCACTGTTACACACACAAGTTCTTGAACACAATCTTTGTTCCGCCATGTCCTCTCTCTTTCCTGCCTTTACCATCTTATTTTCACATCTGTTTGGTGCTTCTTGGAAGGGCTTGGCTTGTGGGGTTGTCCGGTCCTTTAATTTGATTTTTGCCACGTACTGACGTGATTTGAGTTGATAACTTTTGCCCTTGGGCCACCCATGGAGGATGTGGCAGATCTGCAGCTCCAGTGGCAACGCGCTATTCGACTGCAAGACCAGGTAGGCACTGCTCTGCTGGAAGCGTGGGCTTCGACGTCTGCTGCCAACGAGATCTTGGAAACCTTCACCAATCAGGGGCTGCTGCAGGAAACAACGGGTCACCCCCTCTGTCCCCTAAGATGGCCTGGCATGTGCACCGCATGTCTGACTGCACCTGTTTGACTGTGCGCATCGCATCTTTCAAGTCCTGCTGGTAGCCTACATTCTCACAAAGGCATGCGTTTCCTTTTTTTAAATCTTGGTAGGTTATGATATCTTGATGCCCGTAGCATCTTGTGAAGCTTTTAGGTGCATGTATAAAACATGATGGTAGCACATATGGTAGCCAATGACAGCAACGGGTCTGTGATGCTGTGCTGGGCCATCATGATCAGTAGCCTGTTTTGCAGGACATTGCTGCCGTTGCCGCAATCCACCCAGAACCAACCAATTCGCCATGTCTGGAATTTGAGTCGCTGGTCCAGGTTGCCTATCGGCATGGTGTGCAGGCAGATACGGTTAGAATCAGAACGGGGTACTGAGAGGGAACGGTGTTCGATAGTGAGAGAACCTGGTGTGAAAGCGTTTTGGTTTGTCTTCGGCGCCGCGCGTCCAGCGCTTGTTGATTTCGGGGCAAAACTTTTGATCTTGGAAACGTTTGCTGACTTCAATCCGTTAAAGCCACAATGACATCTGCAAGATTGAGTTCTGCTGCCAAGATTGATTTTTAAATTTGTTCAGGCCACAGATGCCGTTCTGTCAAACGTCCTCACACAAGTACTGGTGCTGCACGCAATCGGGAATTACCAAAAGAAGGACGGGGCAGGGATGACTTGGGGTGACAGGGGAAGGTGCGGGTAAATGGCTCATGCATTTTGCAGCTTTGTTTGCTGCAATGCGTTCCCATTTCCCTGATCCGATTGCGAATTTCTGAAAGCTGAGAGGAATTGAAGAGGATGAAATTGGAGGCTGGTTGGTTTGTGTTTGGTTTGTGTCTTTGTCTTGAGTACTTGAACGGTTCCTTGGTGCCTCTTCTTTCTGGGTACTTAGCAAATAGAGCGCGGAGAATGAGCCAAAAAGGCCGAAGCATTGAGTGACTTTTCACGTTTGGCACAGCCGATGTCAGGTCACAGGTGGCGCAGCTTCCAGCGCTGGCGTATCGCAGGCCATGCTGGCTCTGCACGCCGTCGCCTCCGATGCGGTCTTTGGCACCGAGGCCTTGCATGTCACGGCACGGGCCCTTGACGTCGTGGGTCCTGTGCTGTGCCCTGCGCCAGAAAACGGTGCTTGTGCTGGGACAGTGCTGAAAGCCAACAGCACTGAAGCCAGTATCATGCTGACTGCCCTGAAGCCGGGTGACATTTTGCTACAGAAGAATCCGGTCTCCATGGTCAAAGCTTGTCATTCAAATCCGCCATCCAGCCCCATGGACCTCATGGACTTGAAGATGAAACATTCAAAGCTGGTTGCAGAGAAGCCCGAAAACATGCATGCCGAGCCCCACAGGGGCGAAGCCGGCCTGAGCCTGCAGGCAAAGCTTCTTGAAAAGCTGGAGCAAATGGAAGAGGAGATGAAGGAGATACATTCGGAGATGAATGAAATGAAGACCTTGAAGGAAGCAACAAATTCTTTGGTGGGGCCTGCCCTCTTGCAGTCAGAGGCTGCAGAAGCAGCAAACTTTTTGCACAGTCTATGTGAGGGTGACTGCTTGCGAAGTTTTCAAAAGAAATTGGCAAAGGGACACCAGGCGAGTTTTCTTCGCGAATTCACTGGGTGGTGGATCAGAAGAGACACAGAATCAGGATGATCCAATGGGGGGCCCAGAAGGTGGTGTCTGTCAATGTGCGCTGTAGGCTTTATTGATCGAGCCATGCAGCAGACGAACTAGCATTCGTATAAGCCATGCGGCAGCGCGAACAGCTGCACGGTTTGAAGTGTCGCAGCGTTCAAATCCGAATTGGCCGTTTCAAAGCTAGGCAGCATCTCCGCTCCACGTCACAGGATCAATGCATCCGACAGAAGTCTGCAGTCAAGCGTATGGAAAAAAGGCCTTCATGGAACACACTGAAAACTCAAGCGGATTGTTTTTTTCAAACTTCAAAAGCCAGATCCATTGGGGCGATTGAGGGAGCAGTGGAAAAAGGGAGTGCAAACTGACGCACTGGGACCCAGGCTCGTCAAAATTTAGGTGACCTTATCGACGGAAGTTTACAAGTCAAACTTCCGACCATATGGATAGATGGAAAAGCAGAGGTGGGAAGAGTCAGGGAAGAGACAGGCAGAAGGTTGAAGATGCATGCGGTAGAAAAGTGGCAAAACACTCTTCCCCAAACAGTGTCTCCACACTGAGGGGTCTTACGGTAGTAGCAAAGGCCGGTGCTTGATCAGGGTGCTCCATCTGGTCGGCATTCTTGCTATAAATTCTCGACTGAGCGGCTTTCCTGAGATGTCCATGTGCCGCTTCGACTGCGCAGGCTCGCGCAAAGTGGGGGCTGCGGTCTTGGGGTCGGTCCTCCTCCTCCTCCTCCTCCTCCTCCACATCATCCTCCTCAACATCCTCATCTTCCTCCTCCTCAGCATCATCATTCTCAACATCATCATCTTCCTCCCCCTTGACATCATCATCCTCAACATCAGCATCCTCCACCTCATTTTCCGTGACATTATCATCCTTGTCATTTTCATCATCATCCTCAACATTTTCATCCTCAACATCATTATCTTCTTCCTCCTTCTCAACATCATCAATCATCATCCTCCACTTCATCTTCCGCATCATCATGCTCCTCAACATCATCATCCTTCACCTCATCATCCTCAACATCATGTTCCCGCGCCTCATCATCCTCACCACTATCATCCTCAACACCATCGTCCACAACATTCTCACCCTCCTCATCCTCATCCTCATCCTCATCCTCATCATCATCATCATCATCATCATCATCCTCATCCTCAATCCCAGCTGACAACTAATGTATAGTAAGGGGGGTGTCCTCCGAATGCAGATAAACATTTCCAAGAGGTTTGAACCAATAATTTTAACCACAGTCTGTTTCAATGAAAGAGACACGAGAATGAAAATCCAGGTATACATGGGGGTCATCTAACTTCATCCCAGCAAGATGCCTGCACACCTCGTGCAACATACATTTTAGAAACGTTGAATTAGATATGCTTGATTCATTGGCCTCAATATTCTCGATTTCCACTGCAGATTTGGTCAAGTGGCTCAAGAAGGAGACAGGATTCATGTGTCCCAAGTTCNATGCTTGATTCATTGGCCTCAATATTCTCGATTTCCACTGCAGATTTGGTCAAGTGGCTCAAGAAGGAGACAGGATTCATGTGTCCCAAGTTCTTTGGGGTGCCGTAACACGATTCTTCCATATAGCGTAACATCATTTCTCCCGACGTAAAATATAAATATAACAACCCTTAACCCTTGGGGCGCCGTAACGTGACTCTATGATATCACATAACAATATTTTTTCACGTACATAACAACCCTTTGGGTGACGTAACATCAACAGCGTCTGAAGTTCTGGAAGCAAGTTCACACCGTAGCCTCAGGAGTTCAGTTCTGCGAAGAAAGTTCACAACGTCGCATCAAAACACAAGTGTCAAGTCAGACGCAAGCGACAAAACGTTATTACGCCACCCCCCCAACCCACCCCCCAACCATGATGACGTACCATGATTCTTCCATATAAAATAACATCAAAGTATAAAAAATGCATATGTTCACACGGCGAATTATGAGCCGTGGTCCAACTACCTGTCCTGCAATTGTCTGACATGATTGGCGCCTCGGCCTTTGTCTGACGAGACGGCGGTGTTGGCAAACTGCTAGCATTGGAATGAATTTTTGCCGCTGACCAACTCCTGAATCGCTTCGTCTGGGTATTTGATGAGCTGTCGCGCCACTGCCAGGTGCCTCATCCCGGCGGGATGAATATGTGCAGAGAAAGGATAATGTTCGAATATGCTCAACATATCTCCAAAGTATACACGATCAGTGTCACAATGCGAGCCATGTGCAACACAATAGCCATCTCAGATATCGCATAGAAGCTCTTCACACCATCTTCAAAATCAATGAGAATGATCAATCATCTAGTGCCGCTGCCAAACAAGCATATTAGAAAATATACCACCTTGATGCCAAAGTAACAGTCAACGTCTCCAGCAGTCTCACCACCTACAAGCTTCTTGTAGCATAAGTACCAGCCTGTTTCCTCCATAATGGGCTGCGAATGTGAACGCAAGCGTGATCAAACATGGATCTAGCTCACAATGGGCTAGCTTGTGTGGTGACAGAGATCCATATCCATATCTTCGGTTACCAATCGTTACCACCTAGATTCTGGTTCCATAACTACCATGCAGCATTGAAGCAGAATGGCCACCAATGGCTTGCGTCGTTCTATTTGAATGGGATTATCCGATCGATTTGAATTTTTTTAGCTATGCGCATGTGAAAGTCATGCGAGCGATCTGCCTCTACTAATGTCAATGTTGAAGAGGAATGCATGAGCATGTGTGAGCCATAGCGGCTATGACTGCGCATGTTTGACACCATGGGATTCCAGCAGCAGTGAAAGGCAAGGCGCAAAGGAATTCAATTGCGCAAGACTAGTCCAAGGCCATACTAGGCTAAGTCTGCGTGTTTTGACTCTGGATTTAGCACCGCGACGTGTACTTGACGGGCTGGTCCAACACCACCTCGAATCCTGGGAGTGTATGCAAGTGTCAATCTTCCCCCGTGAATCTCAGTGTGTACCCTGCTACTGTCTGGCAAAAGTTAGAACAGTCTGTGCATATTTGTACTGAAGCGAGCCTGCATACCTAGGAATATTTCATGGATGCCATTCAATGAAGAACAAAGCGCAAGGGAATTCAATTGAGCAAGACTTAGTCTCCTGGAATCTCTTGGAATCTTCCAACGCATATCTCTGCCAAGCCTGATAACGTATTATCATTCCGATTATCCCCGATACATCCAGATGCAACGGCCAGAGTTCACCCGTGTCCATCCAAGATGCAGGCCACACAGGGCAATGCCACATGTTGTAGATTGTAGCCACCTTGTGAGAAGCGGCTTCAAGCTTATCCATGGTCTTGGACACATGTTTGACGTAAGGGTCAATTGAACGCTAGAAGATGTAAGGGTGAAAGGTAGAGCTGGGCGTGCACATACATCCAAGTAGAAGCAATGAGACATGATGAGGCGCAACTTGCAACTTTTCATCCATGTCCNCACATACATCCAAGTAGAAGCAATGAGACATGATGAGGCGCAACTTGCAACTTTTCATCCATGTCCTCGAGTTGCGCTGCCGCTACTCAACATCCTCGTTATTCAGGTAGAAGATGTCACGGCCCAAAACAACTTTCTTGGTCACAGCCCAGTAGTAAGCAGCCGGAGTCAGCACGCCATCCGGCGCGCGGCTCACCGCCCACATCGGCTGGATCCCACTCCTGGCAAAAAGCTTCTTGCAGCCTTCGCCATTGGGAAGAGCAGGCCATCCATATTCACGGCAATAGCTCTGGCCCAGTCCGAAGTATGGCGCCGTCAGGGTGGCAACTGGCGTCAGGGTGGCAACTGGCGACTGGGCGGTGATCGAAATCTTCTTGTCTGCGTGCGCGATGTCATGGCCGAAGATGCGCAAGGGTACCTGCATCAATCTATCTGCGCGCTGTCAGTCTGATACACGTGTCTGTGCACTATATGAGCGTCTCTGTACCATGGTGCTCTTATACGTGAACTGGAAACTGTGTGTAAGAATAGGCAGAAGAGATCATGAGAGATAGGGTCTCGTGAGGATGAGACTCAATGTCTGTCTTCCTGATTCTTCCTGGATCTTCCTCTGTCGACTGGTCTAAGCTGACAAGAGTTCAATCATGTTCAATCGATTCTGTCCACCTGCCTCATTGTCTTCCGACTTCTCCCCTCGGCTTCTTGGAATGGAGCAGCTTGCCATAGCTTGCCAACTTGAATCAGATCGTAGCCATCGTCAGCACCAAGGATCAGCAACCAGTCCTTCAGTTTCAACGCAAATGCCAGAGCATGCACGCAGTCCCGGGCAGGACCGTCGTCACCAGATGCTCTGAGATGGGTCCCATTGAGGGTCCTCCGCAAGAGACAGTTCAGAGCGCCAGTTTGCATTCCAAACTCACAGCGACGGTTGAGTCACTGAATGTCATCGAGACTTTGGAAGACCGATCTAAAGTTAGATTTCTAAGGTCTGACTTGGCCTAGAGATTGGGTGTGAATCCAGAGAGCGTCAGCTGTCTCCATGATGGTGATGTTCCCATTAGATTCTTGATAGATACTGATGTGTTACCACAGGACCTTTGAAGAAAACTCCTGGTGTTCACCACTGCGGCAACCACCACTCCCGGAGTCCTTTTCCCAGAGCTTGGCCTTTCTCATCTCCGCCCCGATACCCAACTGGAGGATTGCAACCCCAGGCTAGTTGAAGGATGCTTGGCTCCGTCACGCCAGGGCAGTCTGACAGCTTCTGTCGGAGCCAAGGCTCATGAGGCTCATATGGCACACTGCGGTCCCAATTCGTCTCCACGAACTTGCGGAGGCTCTCGAGGTACGGCGACCTCCTCTTGGCCGCGGCGGCCTCCTCTCCCTCACTATCTGTTGTCATATTGACCAACACTGAGCCGATAGGGCATGGCAGGAAAGGAAAGGATGTCCATGCGAGAAGCGTGGATGGAAGATGCCAATATGGTAGGGCGGACAGTTGCAGAATGTGACAGATCTACAGGCACTGACGATGCGATGGAGGATGCATTCTCGAAAAGATATCGTTGTGAGATTCTCTCAAGATTCCCTTCTCTGAGTATCTCACCTCGTGAAGTCACAGCTCTCTCAGCCTAGGCCGCCATAGGATGAAAATTGATGAAATATTCCACGTCCAGAATCATGTCATACCTGCTACGATCCTCAACGTGGAACTTCCGGGTGTCAAGACTATGCAGAACACTCTCAACCCTTTGCATGATACCTCTGCATTTCATGGAAGCCATCGAACGAAGAGAAAACGCAAAGGATCTCAATTGCGCGAGATTTATATAGTCTTGTAGAATCTTTCAACTGATATCTCTGCCAAGCTTAATCATCCCGGATACATCCACGTGCACCAGCCAGATTTCACCCAAGCCAGGAGAATCAAACCACATCTTTCGTCTGGATCTCTCAGATACAAGGTGGAGATAGGTGGAAATAGGTGGAAATTACTGGAACAGTTCCCAGTATCTCCCAGATATTCATTCTGGGAGGATCTGGGAGGACGAGACCACAACATACCACACAGTTCAGGACGATAAAGCACGAGAAATTGGTCACACACGTATCCTGTCGCTCAAGATACTCTGTCGATCTGCAAATCAAAGACAGAACTACACACTCACTTCCAAGGACGGCCCCAAGATGTCCAGAGCTTTCTGAGCATCTGACCACATCTAACCCTCCACATCCACCTGCCGCAAGTGCCACAGAACGTACAGTAGCGTAGCAGGACATATATGCGCGAGAGTGCTACAGAATACAGCAGCAAGACATGACGTATGCAATCGTATGCGCGTAAGAGCCACAGAACGTACAGCAGCTTAACACCGCGTATGTGCACACGTGTGCAAGATGGTACTGTAGCGTATTGTAGCGTACCATGTGATGCGTGACTGCACATGCAAATGAACATGGTGATGGAGATGTGTCAACTTTACAAAAAAAAGAAAAATGGCTCTACGGACCCCCAAAAAGGCTCTACGGACCCTTCTACGGACCCCCAAAAAGGCCCTACGGACCCCGAAACAAGAGCTCTACGTGCCCCACATTTATGCTCTACGGCCCTCTGGTTTGGAAAGCTCCTGCCACTGCTACAAGAAACTGGGTGACCGAGCCAAATTGTGTAAGAAGCCAACTTCTTGCAGCTGCCCACTGCAAATAGAAAACCTGAGCCGGGCCAGGCCATCATATACCATTGCTTTGCAAGAAACCAGTTTGGAACTGAACCATTCATGAACCTGACTTGACACATGTCACATGCCCTCCAGGCTCCGTTTGAAGTTTGAAGCCACTCAATGGCTTGGGCACACAGAATGGGAAATGGTGATGGAGATGTGTCAAACTTACAAAAAACATGAAAACATGGCTTTACGCACGCCCAAAAAGGCTCTACGGACCCCCCACATTTGTGCTCTACGGCCCTCTGGTTTGGAAAGCTCTTGCCACTGCCACAAGAAATTGGTTGACCGCGCCAAATTGTGTAAGAAGCCAACTTCTTCCGGCTGCCCACTGAAAATAGAAAGCCTGAGCCGGAGTCAAGAAGAACAACCTCCCAAATGATGCTGCTTGGAAACTGAGTGAGCACTATGTATGACCTGCTGCAAGAGACTAGTGAGAAGAGAAATGACTGCAGTGATCCCCTGACAGTCATAGCAACACTGATCAGCCACCGCCATGTTTGCATGTCAAAGCATGTTTTTGCATGATTCTTCAGTTATTGCATGTTTTGAAATTGTTTGAGATATTTTGTTTTTTGATGATTTTTGAGATTTTGGAGCTACCTATCTACTTTTCTTTGCCATTTTGCGCAATTTTCTTTTTTATTGCCTTTGCTGCCTTTACTTCTTAGCTATGGGCTATGGCTAATCTATGGCTATAGTTGCCTATCCCTTCGAGATTTTTTGATATATTTGAAGATTTTTTTTGATTTTTTTGGAACTTGATTCTGGCAGTTTTTTGTTTTATTTGCCAGATTTCCCTTGCACTGCGCTGTGGTTCTTTGCTTTTTCCATCCGCCTGCCCCTGTGCTCATGTTCTATTAACACAGTGACGTTCATGGTGATTTCACCATGGATCATCCATGGTTTCTCAGTTTCTCATATCAACAACTTGCAAAAACAGATATGATATGTAAATCAAAAGCAGTGGTTTCACACCATCACAAGCATGTGGCCCACCATCTAATTGAATTTATCCAGATTACTGGCTGGAACCTTGGAAATGGAAGTTGCAGTCTGGTCCTGTACATCATTTTTTCAATTTCCAACTCTTCAGGTGTCAATTTCTCAGAGATAGCACGCCGACTGTCCGACATCAGCTTTTCAAATGTCCTTTTGCTCATGAAATCTGCTTGAAAATTTCCCCAGTCTGTGACTGCCCGAGCAAGGTAGAACAAACCGTCTGGGATGGGCAGGCTATGGTGCAGACAACGCCTCACCAAATGACGCGCAGCTCTTTGTCGCTTTGAGATCCTCATTGCCACTTCCTCATCATCACTGCTCATACCAAGGCCATCTCGAGTCACCGAGTTGCTTCACAATTGCCAAAGGTGACGCCATCCAACTCAGGGACACCTGGCTCTTGGCTTCTTCCGACCCATTGTCTGAAGTAGTTCCCTTTTCCTTTGAACGCGATTTTTTTCGCCTGCGATCCGCTGGCTTGTGAAGGGACCTTGCAACTTTGTTTGCCATAGCCTTCTCCTTGGCCTTCGCCTTCCAATATTCCCTCAGGTCTGCCACTTCATGCCTTAGCCAAGGTGGATGGAAGTATGGCCGGGATTAACAAACCTAGGGTTGAATGAGAAAGGAAGGACATGACATGACAGGGAAATCAAGTGACATGGCCTACCCTGTCTCAATCTCAGCACCACATATGTGCATCATGTCACCTGCGTCGGTGGATCCCAACACTGTGTTTGGAACAAGCAACCATTCCAGCATGCCAAAACATATGAGAAAAATCTCAGTGTCTCTCAAGCAACATCATTCAGTCCGCAAGTGAGTTCAAAAAAATTGAGGACCGGTCCACCTTGCCAACGCACCGCCTATGGGTTTAGCTGGGCTTTTCTGCTTGAGGCGCTTCGTTGGTGGATAGGTGCTGGTGGCTCGGCTGACATGAGAAACATAGAGAGCATAGGACGTAGCAGGGCGCTTCACACCAGCCTGTTTGTTCGTCACCTTCGACCAAGGCATGGCGTCAAGGCTGCTCTTGGCAAAGCCTAAAGTGTAAAGCAATGTTTTGGAGATATGAAAGAATCTGAAGCAAGTATCTGGCCGCATGTGGCGCGTGATAAGTAACGAACCATCACGACGGCAAATTAGTCCCTCTAATAACAATCACCTCAAGCGTTTGCCAATGTCGTCTTCAAGCACCCAGGCTGCGGTGGCTTTGGAATTCAGCAAGTGCAGACAGAAGGTGTGGATGCAACATCTGGAGTCCATGGCTTCTGCCACGTTCAGGCTCACTCTAATTCTTTTCGTGGTGGAAGCGGCTTTCAGAATACCAGAATACAGAACATTGGTTCTCAAGCCGACCGGCACACCATCAAGTGGACGTGTCATCTGGTACTGGGCATCCGAGCTGCTATTGTTCATCTCCCCATCTGATGTGCGCCATTTCACAGCTGTTGAGCTGAGACCGGCCTCAATGAGTTCCATACAGTTTGGTTTTGACCTACTGCACTTCGTCCCTATTTGGATCCTGAGGTTTGGATGGCATTCTCACACCCCGCATGGTACACCGGGAAAAAAGTAGATGGCTCAACTCAAAAAACATCAAAAAACCAAATGCCCATAAGATGGCGCAGCGGGGTGAGAAAGAAACCGGCGCTATTTTGGGATGACCCCAAAGTGAGTTGCGCCATCTATGTGGTGTGTTTTGACGCTCGAATTGAGGAAGAAATTGCCTCCAGACCGGTACTGGTGGTTAAAACTGCCCTAAAAACAGCAAAAACTGCAGCAAAACCAGTGACCACAACTGGGGGAAAAACAACAAGCGGGGAAAAACAGGTGGACCGAGGGCAGGCCGCCCGACTCTGAAAAGAGAGGAGCTACTGCCAATTGGAACTAAGTCAGCCATCAAGCAAAGGGCGATCCAACAACATCCGCAGAATATTTTTTACACCAAACAACGACAATTTCTCCTCGGCTTCAATTCTGGGCCAAATAGAAGGCCAAGATCCAGACACGAGAAAATCTAGACAGAGCTCAAGAAGGCTCAGCGCGCTTTTGGGTTGCAAAATGCCAGCTGTTCTCGCGCAACCACTGCTAATCACTGCTACCTTATTCGTGAATATTTTTGATCTGTCTTGATTGTTTCTGTATGCTGCTGGTATGATGATATTGATGGATATAGAAACCTTAATGTATAGCAACCCCCCCTCACAAAAGCTACTTAGACATGGGGATCATCCTCCTCATCATCATCGTTATCATCATCATCATCATCAGCAGCATCATCACCATCATCATCATCACCATCATCATCATCATCATCATCATCATCATCATCATCATCATCATCATCATCTTTATCTTTATCGTCATCGTCATCATCATCCTCAAAATTGCCACACAGTATCCTCACACTCCCACACTGTTTGGGGTCTCTTGCCGGGATAATGTTTTTCCAATGTTTGGGGCTCCGGATGCTCGGAAAGTAGGGTCGCGAAAGCGGCGGGTGCGAAGCCATTTGGTCAGATGAGAGATGGAAATTGCAGGCCGTTGTGGCGCGAAGCATTTGAAGTGAACATGCTAAAATATGCCAACAACACACCACTGTCGGAACATTTTTGAGACTTGAGATGGACGAAAAGCGGACGCAGTTGTGGAGCGGAGCGCGTTTCGAAGCGAACATGTTAAAAACACTGCATGTTCGCGCCGCTTTTGTTGAGATATCGAAAAAGTGCACGCCGTTGTGGCGCAAAGCACATTTCGACCTGAAAATGGTAAATCAAACAGCCCATGCTTGCGCCACTTTTAGAGGTTCAAATATCTTTTTCCCGAGAGCGTCTGCCAAGGGTTTTTCCAAAAAAGGGAGCTGCACATATTACATCTGCATATCTTCGCATCTGCATGTCTTTCATCTGCACATATTACATCTGCATATCTTACATCCGCACATCTTCGCATCTGCATATCTTGCATCTGCATATCTTACATATGCATATCTTACGTCTGCTCATCTTCCGTCTTCACATGCTACATCTGCTCATGTTCTCGCTTTCTTTCTCTCTCTTTCCTCTTGCTCCCTTTTCTGCTAATTTCTATTCTTTCTTTTGGCGGGCAGTGCCCACAAGCGATCACAAACACGCAACCTTTTCGCACGAATTTAAGGTTCGATCGTCAAAAACTGAGGTAAAATTGTGATTTTTCTTCGCCGCGCGCTGGGTTCCCCAGCATAATGGGACGTTTTGGTCGTTTTTTTTTCAAATCGTAATACGATTGCACATACAGAGAAAAAAAAGTGAGGTTTCTGAGGTGTCGCAGAGGTGTCGCGCGCCGGGTTCCCCAGCATAATGGGACTTTTTTGTGGAGAAGAGTCTCTGTGCTTCAAAACGTCTGTGTGTAAAGGCTTCTGTGTGTTAAAACGAATGACTACAATTTCCGTTGCCAGTGTGTCTCAACAAAAACAAGTCTATGACTTGAGTGATCCCAAGCCCACTGTTCTGTGCTATATTCTCACATTCTCCTTGCCATCTTATCGGGCATTCTATCTGAAATATATCTTGTCATGTTATCGGTCATTTTGTCTGACATATAATTTGTGTGTTATTTTTAAAATCTAACATTCAATTGGGCATATATTGTGATATTCTATCTGAAATATATTTTAACATTCTTTCTGACATTAGATTGTCATTTCTCTCTGACACTTGATCTGACATTCTTTTTGGCCTTTTATTTGACATTCTATCTGACATGTATTATATATTTTGTCATTCTATCTGGCATATATTCTGAAATTGTATCTGGCAGTCTATCTGGCATTCTATCTGGCATTTGATGTGGCATTCCGCTTGACATATTTTCCTGGGGCAACAACGTCTGGATAATATTGCGTGTTTTACTTGGATGATGGTGTCCTGGTTGGGAACTTGGCTGCTGTCGCTGCAGCCTTGCAACAACTCCAACAGAATGATAACAACGAGCTTCTGCTGTGGGTCTCCATTTCAATTTGGCCAAATGTGAAGTGGCGGTTGCTGGTAGTGCTGCCGTCGCCGCTTTATGGTCCGCAGATGTTTGGGCGACTTTACTGGCACCCGCCTCATCACGTGCGGCTGGTGGTGAACATAGTCAGCGCCACCACACCATGCCCAACCTAGTTTGTGAATGGGCAGCCAAAGCTTTGCTTCGGCTTGAAAAGGAGGCCCCCCACTTCCTTTTGCACAAAGCCTGGATGATATTTCCACAACTGAGCGGAGGCCAGCTGACCTCTTCTTCCCAGCCTTGGCAGGTTCCCCTGCTGCAGCACCCACGCGCCCCTTGGCCAGCCAAACGGAAGGAGCTGCAGCAGCTGCTTTTGCCGACTGTATACGCCAGGCTTGTGAGCCAGCGTCCTTTTCCGCCCAAGGGTCGTCGAAACCACTGGCACCTGATGTGTGCGGAAGGGGCGGCTAGCTGGACTGGCGCCGATCCTGGGCAACCCTTTCTACGGTCCTTCAGGTAGCCAGTGTGGTGGTGTGGGGATTTTCGAGCGGGGGCAGCGCTGCGCGGTCGGACAGAGCTGTTCAACAATGAATTCCTAATCCTGGAGCACACGTGAGATGCTTTTTTTTTGGCGGTTCCGGCTTTACATCGGAGAGCTTGCCAATCGACTTGCCCTCTCCTTTTAGCATCCTTTCGCTTTCCTTTTTTCCTTCCAGCTTGCAGCGTTGCCCATTTCTTTTTGCGCGTCCTGACATCCATGGACGCATTTTTGCTTGGCCCCTTGCTCATGTAGCTTCGGGTCGCCTGGGTACTTGTAGGGTCGCACCGTGGTGCTGTCACTAGAATTGGCTTCGAACAATTTCTTTTCACCTCCTGACCTTCCGAGCGACGGAGAACGGAACTTCCTGGCCAGCCCCGCCTCTAGTCCTTTGCGAACGTCTTCTGAGGGTCGACTGAGCGATCCAGGTCATTCCTTGCTCACTGGCTAGATTCAAGCGCCTCGACGCAGGCCCAAGCCATCCATTTTTCGTTCCATTTTCCACCAGGGCCGCTTTTGGGTCAGAGCGACCCTGCTAAGACAGTTGATCCCAGCAATTGTCGGGCCAGATTCAAAGTTTTCTGGCTCATGCGGATTGACTCCCACAGTCATAATTCAACCATTGTTTGGCGCTCTATGGCTCTATCTGATTCTTTCTCCGCGTGTTAGGCGGCATTTTGTTTGACATATATTTTGACAGTCTATGCGACAGTCTAACTAACGGACATTTCGTTTGACATTCTATCCGAAAATTTGTCTGGCTGGCATTCTATATGACATCGTATTTGGCATTTTAGCTGGCCTAGGGTTCGGGTCCATCTGGGCCCAGAGAGCTGGCGAGCTCCCAATAGTTTGGCTGTGTCCTTGCCCGTGTCCGGGTCCATCTCCGGCAGCTGCCCAATTGTCTATTGCAAAAAGAGGGTTGCACCTAGCACATCGCAGTTACCTGCATCATATTTGGCGCCAGGGCAATGGGTTGGTTTTCCCAAGAGTACAGCGTTGGGAAATAGACTTTTCTTAAATGTGTCCACATGACATGGAACCGCAGGGTCAGTAGAAGCATGGAAGACGTGTTTTCCCTGTCGGTCCAAGTCCGTGCTAATGCTTAAGGTCTGTCTTACTGAGATCTTTTTTGAACCAGGGCTTTCTTTCTGTGATAATTTGTGCATGCCCTTTATGTTGTATTTATTTGAAATTTAGTGTAGCAAGGCTCCGCCCCCAAAGATACCCGATGCTTGCAAAATCGAAGGGAGGCCTTCAGTCAAGATTTCCGAGAATAGTGAAGCCGTGGAAGACCGTGAGAGGGTTTGCAGAACCAACAATGAAAACCATGCGCAAAGGCCATGAAAAACCCGCAAGATCAGCTTTGGGCGGAGAATGTNGCAGAACCAACAATGAAAACCATGCGCAAAGGCCATGAAAAACCCGCAAGATCAGCTTTGGGCGGAGAATGTAAATCTTTCCAACGCATGATTTTTTGGAAGCCTTTGGCCATTTCAATTTCCTTTATTCAAACAGCCTCGTTAAGCTCGTCCTTTGGATTGATTTGGTTTTCACATCAGTGTGTCAGGAAGTTCCTTGAAAGCCTCCACAACGTGCTGGCAATGTGGCAACAGGAGCAAGCAGCAAGTTCACTAGCAGCGTGCAAAGCAGGCTTGCACAGCAGCAGCACAATCAATAGATGCAGCCAAAATGTATTTGCAACATAGCATGAAGAGCATGGCGCCAAGTTCATTCAAAAAACGGGCTAGAGCGCGCAAAACATCTTTGCGACGTAGCTTGCAGGAAGCCCACCAGAATCGCTAGAAGCGCCCAGGCCATGTTTGCAATGTAGCATCAAGAGCATTGTCTCAAGTTCACTTCAGCGTGCCAAACCTGCTTCAACGTGCCATCAAGAGCGTGGCGGCAAGTTTGCCAGAAGCCTACAAAACGTACTTGCAACATAGCAGCAAGAGCGTAGCAACAAAGTTCACTAGAAGACTGCAAAGCGTAGTTGCCTGATATAGCATCAAGAGCGTGGCAGCCTGCAAAACTNCGTAGCAACAAAGTTCACTAGAAGACTGCAAAGCGTAGTTGCCTGATATAGCATCAAGAGCGTGGCAGCCTGCAAAACTTGAAGCAATGTACCATCAAGGGCGTGGCAACAAGTTTGCCAGAAGCCTTCAAAACTTATTTTGCAACATAGGAGCAAGAGTGTGGCTAGAAAATTGCAAAAGGGTGCAAAACATGGTTGCATGGTAGCATCAATGAGATTCAAGAGCGTGGCAGCAAGCCCACTGAAAAGCGCGGAAACGTGTTTTCAACGTAGCATCAAGAGCGTGGCAGCAAGTTCACCAGAAACGTGCGGAATGCATTTGCAACATAGCGTCAAAAGCGTGGCAGCAAACTCATTTGAAACGCGCGCCTCCCAACCAGTTTGAAAAAGTCACACGGTCATTCGAAAACAACTTCGTTCAAATGCAACTTGACCAACCATGGGCGCCTTCTGACAGACACGGGCAACTTCTAATAAACGTGTTAACCCGCTCTTGCAGCATTATTTTCTGATGGGACGGCATGCAGTCCGTTTGCATACCACACAGAAGTCCATGTATTTACAAATATCATGTGTGTTCAATGCTGACTGTACAGGGTGAGACCTATTCTTATATATACATATAGTTTTATAAAATGTTGTATGGGTATAACATGCTTCCCTGCCCCACCAATGTTTTGAACTATTCGACAGCCATCTTGTGCGTATATACGTGTATGTGGCTATAAAACAAGTTCAGAAGTTGTGCGCGTGACAGAGAAGTTGTCATCGTTTCACAAGCCGCCTAAGAACGTGCCTGTTCAAGTGTTGCAAAAAGTCGACAAAATTTAGGGGACTTGGAACAAACTATCCCGATACATATGTTTCATTGTGTATCTAAAATGTAGTTTTTTTGGTTACGTTGTGTGCATTTACAAGTTGGACCTTGCATACCAACATACATACCTACGTACATACATACATACATACATACACATACTTACATACATACATACATACAGACATACATACATACATACAGACATACATACATACAGACATACATACACACAGACAGACAGCCATACATACAGACATACATACAAACAGGCATACATAGATACATAGATACATACATACATACATGCATACAGACAGATAGACAGACAGACAGACAGACAAACAGACATGCATGCATGCATGCATGCATGCATACATACACACATACTCACATACACACATACACACATACACACAAACACTCATCAAAAAAACATCCTATTGCGTGCATTTGATATTTTTCAAAATGAAAACGAACAACATGAACGTTGCACTGTCGGTGCATTTGATGCTGTCGGCCGTCGGTCGGTCCCATTAAGCCCGTCGGTCCCGCCGGGCCGGTCAGGCCCGTCGGGCCCGTCAGGCCCGTTGAGTCCGTGAAGTGGGCCCGTTGGGCCTGTTTGGGCCCGTTGGGCCCGTCGGGCCCGTCGAGCCCGTCGAGCCCGTCGGGCCCGTTGAGCCCGAACCTAGGAAGGGACTATTCTCGGAGGAGGAGAAGGCGGAGGCGGAGGCGGAGGCGGGCGACGGGCAGCTGTGATAAAATCTACCAATAGGTTTCTTTTAAATATAAACCGCTTATAATCAGATTAGAAGCTATTCATAAGCTGTTTAGAAGTTGGTGTAGCATAGGTTAAGTTAGTGGAAGTTAATTATAAGTAATGATCATTAGCTGTAAGTTACTTAAGGAAACTTAGGACAACTTAGACTTGAAACCATGTTTTAGTTAGGTTGGAGTTAGAACATGCTTAGGTTTGACTTAAGTCTAATTAAGTTTGTTGTCTTTTTATCTCGTTCTGTTTATAATGGAGAAAAGAGGAACGGGAAAATAGTTTTCAAATTTCAACTTTGTTTTCCGGGAAATGATCACCTTTCTGGCTTATTATTTTCAGATGTGACATACATAGATCTTGGTTATGATTATTGCTTCCAAACACAAGGAAATATCCATTGGAGCGTATGTCGGCCACATGTCGGCCATGGGTCCCAGAGCTACCTCCCCCGGATGTCGGCCCAAATGTCGGCCCTTACTGAAGTAATTAAACTTCATTCTGCGCATTGCAAAAAACGCATGTCGGCCAGTTGTCGGCCGGATGTTGGCCCAGTCAACCGTGGGGAAGCACATGGCTGGAAGCAAGTGACAAAACCATATTTTGCAAGCCAAAATCTCACCATGAGATCTATGAACCTGTGTGGTGGCGCTGCGTGGATGTTCGTTTCACCTTCCTCTTTTGACAAAACGGCGCAAAAGAAGAAAACCAATGCTACTAAGTGAAGCCACATTTTCAAACTAGACGACGGATGGCCCGAGAGCGAAGAGAAGTATAGTGAGATATGTAACTGTGAAGATCGTATAACATGAAACATAGAAAGAAGTCAAGAATATATGAAGATGTCTCAAACAAAGAAGATTTGAATGTATAAGGCGCAAATAAAAAGAGATTGATGAGTATGTGAAGATGTGAGGATTTGAAGATGTGAAGATGTCTGATGTGAAGAGATGAAGATGTGAGCATTTGAAGATGTGAGGACGTGATGAGGTGAAGATGTGAATATGGGAAGATGTGAGGATGTGAAGATATGATGATGTGAAGATGGGAAGATGTGCAGAGAGAAATAAGACGTCACAGACGCTTTTGCAATCTTTTGCGCAGAAACGCTTTTACACACAGACCCTTTTACACACAAACGCTTTTACACACAGACCCTTTTACACGCAGACCCTTTTACACACAGACCCTTTTACACGCAGACCCTCTTACACACAGAAGCTTTTACACACAGACGCTTTCCACACAGACCCTTTTACACACAGACCCTCTTACACACACAAGCTTTTACACACAGACCCTTTTTACACACAGACGCTATTACGCACAAGAGCTTTTTACACACAGACAATTTTACACAGACCCTTTTACACACAGATGCTTTTACACACAAACCCTTTTACACACAGACGCTTTTACACACAAGAGCTTTTTACACACAGACACTTTTACACNCAGACCCTTTTACACACAGATGCTTTTACACACAAACCCTTTTACACACAGACGCTTTTACACACAAGAGCTTTTTACACACAGACACTTTTACACACACGCGCTTTTACACACAAACACTTTTACACACAGAGCCTTTTACACACAAACACCTTTTACAAAAAGACGCTTTCACACACAGACCCTCTGACACACAGAAGCTTTTACACACAGACCCTTTTACACNACACAGAGCCTTTTACACACAAACACCTTTTACAAAAAGACGCTTTCACACACAGACCCTCTGACACACAGAAGCTTTTACACACAGACCCTTTTACACACTGACCCTTTTACACACAGATGCTTTTACACACAAGCGCTTTTACACCCAAACACTTTTACACACAGATACTTTTACACACACAAGCGCTTTTACACACAGACCCTTTTACACACAGACCCTTTTACACACAGACTCTTTTACACACGAGCGCTTTTACACACAAACATTTTTACACACGGACACTTTGACACACAGACCATTTTACACAAACACTTTTACACACAGACCCTTTTACACACAAATACGTTTACAAAAAGACACTTTCACACACAGACCCTCTTACACACAGAAGCTTTTACACACAGACCCTTTTTACACACAGACGCTATTACGCACAAGAGCTTTTTACACACAGACAATTTTACACACAGACCCTTTTACACACAGATGCTTTTACACACAAACCCTTTTACACACAGACGCTTTTACACANCACAAGAGCTTTTTACACACAGACAATTTTACACACAGACCCTTTTACACACAGATGCTTTTACACACAAACCCTTTTACACACAGACGCTTTTACACACAAGAGCTTTTTACACACAGACACTTTTACAC
>BGPT01000638.1:67138-89881 GCA_003297045.1 Symbiodinium sp. clade C Y103 | reverse complement strand
ACACAGAGCCTTTTACACACAAACACCTTTTACAAAAAGACGCTTTCACACACAGACCCTCTGACACACAGAAGCTTTTACACACAGACCCTTTTACACTCAGACACTTTTACACAGAGACGTAGAATTGCAATCTTACCTCAGTTTTTGACGATCGAACCTCGTTTCTTGCGGGAAGGGTTCATCCAGCACAGTTGAAATCGCAATTTTACCTCAGTTTTTGACGATCGAACCTCGTTTCGTGCGTGAAAGGTTCATCCAGCACAGTTGAAATCGCAATTTTACCTCAGTTTTTGACGATCGAACCTCGTTTCGTGCGGGAAGGGTTCATCCGGCACAGTTGAAATCGCNAGTTTTTGACGATCGAACCTCGTTTCGTGCGGGAAGGGTTCATCCGGCACAGTTGAAATCGCAATTTTACCTCAGTTTTTGACGATCGAACCTCGTTTCTTGCGGGAAGGGTTCATCCAGCACAGTTGAAATCGCAATTTTACCTCAGGTTTTGACGATCGAACTTCGTTTCGTGCGGGAAGGGTTCATCCAGCACAGTTGAAATCGCAATTTTACCTCAGTTTTTGACGATGGAACCTCGTTTCGTGCGGGAAGGGTTCATCTGGCACAGTTGAAATCGCAATTTTACCTCAGTTGTTGACGATCGAACCTCGTTTCGTGCGAGAAGGTTGACGTTTCGTGACGGCTCGTCGGCACTGCCCGCGGCCTAAAGAGAGAAAGAAGAAGGAGGAGAGAAAGGGGAGAGAGAGAGAGAGAGGAGAGAGAGAGAGAGAGAGAGAGAGAGAGAGGGAGAGAGGGAGAGAGAGAGAGAATGTGAAGATGTGAAGATGTGAAGATGTGAAGATGTGAAGATGTGAAGATGTGAAGATGTAAAGATGTGAAGATGTGAAGATGTGAGGATGTACAGATGTGAAGATGTGAAGATGTGAGGATGTGAAGATGTGAAGATGTGAAGATGTGAGGATGTAAAGATGTGAAGATGTGAAGATGTGAGGATGTAAAGATGTGAAGATGTGAAGATGTGAAGATGTGAGGATGTAAAGATGTGAAGATGTGAAGATGTGAGGATGTAAAGATGTGAAGATGTGAAGATGTGAGGATGTGAAGATGTGAAGATGTGAAGATGTCAAAATATGCAGATCCAACTTTTAGAAGAACCCTTCGCTCAGACGCCCTCGGGAAAAAACATACTTAACCTTAACTTAAGGTGAACTTAGTAACTTCATTCTAAGTTATGCTAACACTATCTATCATAAGTTGACTTAATTTCTAGCTAAGTAACATAACTTCTACCTATTAAAAAAGACCTATTGGTAACAACCCTCACCTGGCAGGTGGGGAAGAGCATTCAGTGTTGTTCGTTTGATTCGGCAGTTTGCCGTTTTGGAAAGAAATAAACCATGACCATGGGCGCAATCAAAACAAATGTCCATGACTTTGCAACAGTTTAGGTTCAAACTCTGCAACATGCGAAAAGTGCACTTACTAGTTTTGAACGCCGCATAATCAAAAGAATGCTTGCGGCCTTAAGCCTCTTGCTCTGCCTGGGCCACACGTACTCTGGCAGCGCTGTGCACTGCGGCAATTGCACTGATTTGGATTCAGCGGCGCTGTTGCAAAGTCATCCAGCAGCCCTGAGGAAACGGAATGCTTTGCTGCAGACAGATGAGCAAGAGGTCCACGAGGACACTACGAATGCGGCCCCGCATAGTTTGGGGCGTCATGATTATTTTGAGGCATGTTCGAAATCCACACCTATGTCCACCTTGGAGCAAGACTTTTCAATCAAGGTGCAAACGCCTCATGTGTGCCCGGATGGCACAACGTTGCAGAAAGAGAATGCCACTGGGATCGTAGTCACTGGGTGTTGTTCTATTGCTTCTACATGGTGTGGAGGCTGCGAAGAGCGAGATGGCGCCAAGGAAAAGTGCAAATCCTGTCAGGGTGGATATGTTCTCGAAGCTGGTCATTGCATCAGGCCAGCCAAAGACAGTTGGGCAGCATGGTGTGCAGAATTCAAAGAAATCCTTTTTTTTTCCCCCTACGCGAGTTTAGCCCATGGTTGCAGGTGCCAGGATGGCCCAGCGGTTGAGAACTGCTTCAAAGCGAAGTGTTCACAGGACAGCTCCGGTAACTACTATGACATGTTTGTTCGCACTGCCTTTGGGCCTTCATGTGATGTTTCAACCAAAGCGCGCCCATCTCTCAATTGAAATTTGTTCCCCAAAGAATTGCTGCCAACTTCAACTTTAAAACCACCTACTTTTACTTCATCATCATCCATCTACACTATCTACAGTACATCAATTTGAACTTCACGACCTGAATGACTTTCTGCTTTTTGCATCATCTACATCGATTTCAACTTCAGTTTCAACTTCATAATCAACTTCTTCATCATCATCATCATCATCATCACCACCATCATCATCATGATCATCACCATCATCATCATCATCACCATCATCATCATCATCATCTCATGCATCCAGCAACTACATCATGTACATTACATTACCTAGAGCCCCTACAGAACCTATCAAAACCCTCTAATCATCTACATCATTCACATCTTCTACAAAATCTTCTACGTCATCTACCTCTGAGCTCAGGAGTTGAGTTGACGTGTAGGTGATCAACTTCCATGAGCTTCAATCTAACTCCCACTACCAAAAAACAACTACAATGTCAACCTTTTCTATGTTTCTCTGTTGTTGCGGCGCTGCGAAGATCGTGCGTGCCAGACTTCCAAATATGTGGCAAAACGCAACCTTGTTTGCCCCTGAGCAACCCCCTGCGAAGATTTTGCATATTGGACATCCAAATGTGCGGTGATATGCAATTTTTGTTTGTGCTTGCGCGACCGTCTGTGGAGATTGCGCGTGTCAGACGTCCAAACGTGTGGTGACATGCAAATTGGTTGGGGCGCGACGCAGCGCTTTCACACAAAAAAGGGATCGAACGCCAAAAGCTTCAAAGTGCGATTTATAATTTTCAGCATGACTTTTTGGAACGAAAGGAGGGTCGAACGGCAAAAATTGAGGTAAAAATACGTCCGGCGCAAACCTTTGAATGAGTGCTGATGGTAGAAAAAAATGCGACTTTGGAGCGTGCAGAAGCTAGTGAGTGTAAAGGCTTCCCTGCGAAAAAAACTCCTGCGTGTAGAAGCTGCTCTGTGTAGCAGCTTCTCTGTGAAAAAATGTCTTTGTCTAAAAGCTTCTGTGTGTAAAGGTTTCTCTGCGTAAAAGCTTTTGTGTGTAAAGGTGTCTATGTGTAAAAACTGCTCTGTGCAAATGCTTCTGTGTGTAAAGTGAAAGTTTTTCGTGTAACAACATCTATCTGTGTGTAAGCGCCTCTGTGTGTAAAAGCTTCTCTGCGTAAAAAACTTCTGTCTGCAGAGGTTCTTTGTGTAAAAACTTCTCTGTGTAGAAGCGTTCGTGTGTAAGCGCTTCCTTGTGTAGGAGCATCTATAAGTGTGTAAAATCTGTATGGAAAAGCTTATGTGTGTAAAAGGGTCTGCTTTAAAGCTTCTGTGTGTAAAGCCAAAAATCACCATGTGTAAAAGCCACCGTGCCTATCAGCGTAGAATATGTTTTGCCAGTAAAGATAATCCATTTAAATTCTATTGGCATTTGTTTTCCCACTGCTACTCAGGTTCCAACCCTAGAGCAAGGGAGAGATATGTACATGTATGATTTACCACCTTCATTATCTTCATTGTCTTTATCTTCACTACCTTTGCTATTTTCGCTATCTTCACAAACATCCCTTAACATCATCACCAACATCAGTGTTAACATCATAGTTAACATCATCACTAAAAACAGCGTTAACATCATTAAAAAACCGCACAAACATCACTAACAACAATGTTATCATCATCACCAACACCAAGAATCATGACTAATGCCATCATTAACATCACCATGAGAACCAGCACTAACATCAACATTGACACCATGACAACATAATCAATCATCATCACCATCATCAAGATCATCATCACCATCATCAAGATCATCATCATCATTATTATCATCATCACCACCATCATCATCACCACCATCATCATCATCACCATCATCATCATCAACATCATGACTAACATCACCATCATCATCATCATCATCATCATCGTCGTCACCATCATCCTCCTCCTCCTCATCATCATCCTCACCATCATTGTCCTCCTCCTCCTCATCATCATCATCATCACCACCATCATCATTATCATCATCATCATCATGACCGCCACCACCTTCATCATCATCATCATCATCATCATCATCATCATCATCATCATCATCATCATCATCATCACCATCATCATCATCATTATCATCATCATTTTCATCTTCATCTTCATCTTCATCTTCATCTTCATCATCATCATCATCATCATCATCATCATTATCATCGTCATCATCATCATCATCATCATTTTCATCTTCAGCTTCATCATTCATCATTCATCATTCATCATCAAACCTTTTGTGTATTATCATCTCGTCTTCCCTCTCGTTTTTTTCGTTCCATGCCGTCGTCTAGGTTTGTAAAGGATGAAAACCAGCCGACTGGCTCTAAAGTTGTCGCAGGCGAACGAAGTGCGAGTAGGGGTTATGGGGAGGGATGTTACAATCTCGCGAATAGGCCATGTGTATGAGTAGGGTGTCCATTCGGGTTGTTTTCACGTGTCGTGTGCCTCGGCGCAAATGGCTAACGGTGGGGTATCGATCCACGCTTGGTCCGTCTCCAGAGCCTCTTGTGAGTTTTTTTTGTATGCCTCAAATTCGAACCCGGGTTCCGCTGGACCCGGGTCTTTGTCATGTCTCCCCCAAAGTCCATCCAGGAGATGTTTCGATTCTTTGTGTATTTGTACCAGTGCAAAAGGCAAATAGATCATTGTTTGGTCACTGGTCTGTGACCTGTCAGTGATTTTTTTCAGATGGTTTGGTCGAACCTGGAATAAACTGCTCTTGGAACAGTAGGATATGTTTGCAGGTGGAAGAGGGAAAGAGGGCATGATCAAATCAGTACTGAGATGTGCTGGATCGGAGTTTGTGTTCTATGTGGCATGATGAAAACCAGCCGTGGGCTAGGCTGAAGTTGTCCCATGCGAACGATGAGAGCATATATAAAGGGTCCTTGGGTGCTGCACGCGTTCAAAACTTGGTAGTTTTTCATGATTTTGGTGCGTTGGGGCGTGATGCAAATGGCTGAAAGTGGGGTATCGATTCCCCCTGGTCCGTTGTGGCATTCATGTTTCCCCCGATCCAAAAATATGATCGAAACCCGCAAACTCTTATTTACTGCTTTCAACTCAGATTGTTTTTGTGATGCGAAACTATTTGTGTATGTGTTTAAGGGTGCAAAAGGGAAAAGGCCAGTGTCAGCTGTCAGACCAGTATAGACATGTGCTGGACTTGAATCGAAAATGTCAAGTTTGCAGATGGCAATGCCTGTCACATGCCAAGTTTTGATGGCCATTGTGTGCCTATGCTATAGCAAGGCTGCGTGTATATCTCTGTGGCGTGAAAGATTGCGATGTTGCCAACTTCTTTCAAGGCATCTTGCGTGTCATGGTGTGATATATGCGCATTCAAAGTGTTTGATCTACGCCGGAAAGTTCTGTCCGCTGGCCTAAGTCGCACTGCTTTCACCTTTTCTTCTCTTTGTATGCAGGAGCTTTTGTGTGACAAAGCGTGGTATAATATATCCAGGGTCAAAGTGCCTGTCACATTCACACACACACACACACACGCATGCATGGTTTTCAGCTCTTTCTGTATTCGCATGCGTCAGATTTGAAAGAGCTTTCTGTGTTGGTGCAAAAGGCAAGCATGGGCAGGAGACCCCACGTCCAAGCCCAAACAAACATCCTGAGTTTCCAAATCCTTTGCATTTTTAAAAAATAATTTCTCTTGGAGCAACGCGCGTCTTTTCTGGGGCATCTTTGCACAGATGCAGGGTACGCTCCTGTTTATTTAGTCCGTGCCTTTCCAAATTGACAAGTGGACTTGCAATAATTAGATCTCCGTGTAAACGGGCTGTTTCTTTCACCAACTTTGGCTGGTATCTTTCTAGAGATGTCCAGGTGACAAATTGAGTGCGTTTCATAACCACAATGCATTCACAGTGATCCACTGTGAAGTGCTGTGTGATTTGACCAGCCTCAGGTGCTCGATACTTGATCTGATCGTGATGCTGTTGCAAGTAGGCGCTTGAGTCTAGTCAAAAATCAAGTATTTCATGTTGACTGCAACCAGGTAAAACTGCTTGGCTCATGTGTCCTGTTCGGAGGGTGCTTTCAATCTTTGTTCAGGTTGTGTCGTGGTTTTTGTGGTCGTGGCTCTCGGGTCCTTGTTTTGATGGCCCTGGATGGTCTGTGTCGTTTTGTCCACCTCGTCCTTGCTCAATATCGACTGGACTGGACTTTCACTCTGTCGCGCAGTTTTTTCCCAAGTCTTTGAGTCGGGTTCTTATCTTTTTCTCTTGCGTCCCGCCTCGTCCTCCTCCTTTCTTTCTGTACTCGTACTTAGCTCTACCATATTTATCGAAGGACGTTTAGAAGTCAAACTTCCGACAATATGGACAGATGGAAAGCCAAGATGGGAAGAGCCACAGAAGAGAGAGGCTCAGACAGGAGAAAGTCAGAAGAGAGAAGATGCAGGCGTGAGAAAAGGTAGGAACGTCGCGAAACACTGTATTTTTCGAATGTTTTGTGGCTCCGGAGGGTCAAAAAGTAGGCTCGCTAAAGCGGCGGGTGCAGAGCCATCTAAGCAGATGAGAGATCAACAATTGCACAATCTGGTGGCACGAAGCACATTTTGAAGTAAAAAGAAAAAAGCACAACAGCAGTAGAGATGTGGAAAAAGTGCACGCCGTTGTGGTGCAGTGGTGCGAAGCACATTTCGAAATAAAAAGCTACAAAGCGCCCCAGCCCTCAGCTCCGGAGCATTTTTGGAAGTAGAGATGTCGAAAAAGTGCACGGCATTGTGGCGCGAAGCACATTTCGAAGCAAAGAGGCACAAAGCACCTCACTGACGGAGCACTTTTGGAAGTTGAGATGTCCAAAAAGTGCGCACTGTTGTGGCGCGAAGCACATTTTGAAGTCAAAGCGTTAAAAACTGAGGGTCTCGGACCATTTTTGGAAGTTTGGATGTTATTACGCTATAGCTACACTTACAACTACAATTTCAGTTGCGGCTACGACTACCACTGCCACTACAACTACAACTAGAACTCGACTACAACGACAATTACCACTACAACTACAACTACAACTAGACTACAACTACAACTACAACTACCACTACAACCACAGCTACAACCACGGCTACCACTACGACAACTACAACTACAAGCACAAGTGCAACTACAACTACCACTGCAACTACCACTACCACTACAACATACTACAACTACAACTACCGCTACAACCACACCTGCAACCAAACTACAACACTACAACTACAACACTACAACTACAACACTACAACTACAGCACTACAACTACAACACTATAACTACAACACTACAACTACAACTACAAAACTACAACTACAACACTACAACTATCACTACCATTCAACTACGACTACCACTACCACTACCCCTACAACTACAAGTACAATTACAAGAACAACTACAAGCACAATCACAACCACAACCACAACTACATTACAACTACACTACAACTACATTACAACTATGCTACAACTACACTACAGCTACACTACAGCATACTACAACGTACTACAACTACAACTACCACTACAGCTACAACCACAAACACAACTACTAGTACCACTACCACTACAACTACACTACAACTACCACTGCCACTACCACTACAACTACAACTCCCGCTCCCACTACCACTACACCTACAATTAGAACAACTACTACATTACAACTACAACAACAACTACAACTACTACTGCAACTACAACTAAAACTGCAACTACATCACAACCAGACTGCGGTGCCTCCAAGCACTTGTAGGTTCATCAGTGGGTTCGCTCTGCCATCCATGATTCACAACAACCAACCTCTCCTATAGGTTCTCTATCTTTGAAACTTCCGCCACCGCCTTGTGCGGTACTACTGATATCTACCTAACCCTATATCTTTCAAACGTATCTCTGTCAAACCAAACTTGTCTCTATGAATTTAAACACTTCTCTCTTTCTCTCTCTACCAAACTCTATTCAACTTGTCTCTATCATAGTCTATTTATGAACCTTATCTCCATCAACCTTATCTCTGTCAAACGATTGTCTATCAAATCCATTTCTACTGAGTGTATTTACCTTGTATCAAAGTTATGTCTGCGATTCACATAAGTTCCTTTCTCAAATCTTGCTTGTCCCTGCTCTCCAGAACGCGGGAGGGCTTAATAAGTGGGTTTCTCCGATCCTTTAATCATTTCGTTGCTACACGAGACTTCCTTGTTCCAATGGTCCGTTTCATGATGGCCATGCTACCTCTGCAAAACTGGATGAAGAGGGAAGAGGTGGTTCAACAGCAACATGGTTTCTGGGGATAGGATAGTGATTCTATGCGTAGTTCTTGATATCAGTCGTGCCAGCGCATATTTTTCTGATTTTTGTGTTTCTGAAAACGCGCAGGATGCGTCTGCGCAAACGGCGTGTTGCAAGTGTGGAGGCAGGACTGGGACAGTTTGAAATAATTGCTGTTTATACAGGTGCGCAACAAGCGTCTCCTGCTTGAATTTTCGTCGAAATTGCTTAGGCGGGGAACGCAAAGCTACGGAGTTCAAGTATGTGGTGGAATCTTTGGTCCGGGGCGCGACCAAAGTGAAAGGATATCCATCGCCGCGGACAAAAGGAACTTACACAGTGAGCGAGGCTTGCCAACACAAGTTGGACGAAGTGGGCCTGAATCTCAGTTAACTCTATGCAGTCTGGGTGTTCCAAATGACATCATGGCCCTGATGGATTGTCATGCGCTCGGGCGAATGAGTAAATCATTGTTCAAAATAAGGCCTTTCTATTGGAAGCAACGGTGACCTGTACCTGACAGCGGACTATTTGGGGGAAAGGTACACCGAGTCCCATTTTGAGTTTCAATGCACAATCACCTCAGCGCAGCCTGGTGGTCTCACTACTACGGCAGTGGCCTCTTTTGTGAGCAACGAAATTGCTTACAAATACCCAGTCTTGGTTCCCAAAGAAGATGTGCACACATCCTATGAACTTGTGTCCTATTTGCCCCATCATTGTGATCTCCAATGGGTTGCAATCCAGTGCTCTCCACACAAGCCAATCTCTGACTGGATTTCTTTAGATAAGCACACAGGAGACTTGGACGTGAAGACTGTTCGCCCAGATGCTTCAACAACCACATCCAATCACAAGTGCTTCCTGTCAGGAAACGCATACCGTNACTGTTCGCCCAGATGCTTCAACAACCACATCCAATCACAAGTGCTTCCTGTCAGGAAACGCATACCGTGAGGGACGTCCGTACTATTCAACCTCCAATACCAGTGCAACTCTGTTGCTTCAGGGTGACAGCGATGGAGGTGATAGTAGACCGTGGGGCAGGGGCAGGGGCGATAAAGACGATGGAAGACCGTTTGGCAGGGTCAGGGGCAGATTTCGTGATCGCAGCAAACGAGGGCGAAAGCGGGAGGAGCAATCAACAACAGCTGCTCCTACAACTGCCGCCCCAACTCCTGCACCGTCTCCATCCAAGTCTGCCCTTCCCGCCCCTGCACATGCCCCTGCACATGCCCCTGCACATGCCCCTGCACATGCCCCTGCACATGCCCCTGCACATGCCCCTGCACATGTCCCTGCACCTCCGCCTTCACGTGTGGATCCTGTACCTGAACCCCAAGCAGATNACATGCCCCTGCACATGTCCCTGCACCTCCGCCTTCACGTGTGGATCCTGTACCTGAACCCCAAGCAGATCGCCGCACTGCCCGGAGGCAGCGGCGCTTTGGGCGCAGAGATGATCGCCAATGGCGGGGATGTCGCAATGATCTCACTGGGGCCGTGCATTTTTTGGCACCGTTCCAGTGGAAGGGTATGCAGTATGGATCAGCCAGTGCAGCTGTGGGTCATGTTGCACCGGCTCTGGCACCCAAGGAAGTCTCTTGACGTGTACTGCCCCTGAAAGTTTTTGTGGAATTTCTTTGGCCACCGTGGAATCTAAACAACGAAGACGTAAACGATCTTTTGAAATCACGACATCAGCAGCATTTCAGCATGAGGCTCCAATGGAGAATCGTCTGGCGCCCTTCCGCTTTTCCATCGCTTGTCAGCCATCCATCCCTGGAGGATCCTTTGCTGCCGGAGAGGGAAACTTTGAGTTTGATATCTTCACAGGAGATGGTACAATTGACGGAATTCATGCCTTCAACATGGATATCTCCACAGGCGCAGTGGGCCATGTGGCCATGTCATGTCTGGTATTTTGGATGATTTTGGGATTTTCTGGCATGAGCAGGAGCATGGAATCGGATATACACACACACATTGCACATCTTACATCCTATTATCCATCTGTTATGGTCGTGTTGTCGTTACATGCAGGCATTGTGCTGCTGGACCTGTCAGAGTCGGAGGAGTTCATTAAGACCCTGGACTTCGCTACATCGCATGAAGTCCGCAGGTCCATTTATTTGCAGTGCACGGCTTTCGGACACTACGAATACTATCCATACGCCATTGGTCATGAAGTGCTGGCCTCAGCGACTTTTTGACGCATGGTAGCAGTAGCCGCCTAGCGGCTTGGGAACACCATTTGCAGTAGGCAAAGCGTTGCATGGCAGTGCGCCAAATTGTGTCAGACAATTTGGCTGGCAAGAGAAGGTGGCCTGAAATGGTCTGAAAACGCCATGTTAGAAAATGTTGTCAAATCTCACCAACAAAATCATGAGACTTTTTCAAGACGATTCGCGGATATGGTCAAACCTTTCTTGGCCACACCGCTTGTCGCGTTTTTCTCCTGCTGAGGCGCTTGGCGAAGTGAAACTATCTATTCTCGATACGACCTGTTGGCAGAAGAAGGATGTGGCACTTGTGAGCAAAAACCCACAGGCTTGGAGCACATGCAAAGCAAACTTCCGCGTGCTAGAATGATATGGGTTTATCCAACAGTTGGGGATCTCCATAAAATGGCATTCTTAGTAGGGAACATTATGACAAAACCATCAGATTTTGAGGTACCCAATTTTCAAGAACAAACCCATATAGAGTAACTATATAGTAGCAGAGTTGATCAGAACTGTTCCAATTGTTTCTTCCAAACGACTTCCTTGTTGAGGCGGCATTTACCACCGAGGGCGAGTGTCGAAGTGCATGCCGATATTCCGTTCACTGCTGGGCGTACCAGTTCAGCAATTCAACATGCTACTTTGCAGGCATTCGATGCGATGCAGGGGACCCATCCTGCCAGAATGAGACTGTCCTCGTCAAGCATGCGTGCAAACCAGGCAATCACTGTGTGGAGCTCGTCACAGACCAATGGTATTTGAATGGCCAGTACTCAGAAACCAAGCTGGATTTAATGTGAAATCAGTTAGTTGTCACTTCCAGTCAGCATGTCAGATTTTNTGAATGGCCAGTACTCAGAAACCAAGCTGGATTTAATGTGAAATCAGTTAGTTGTCACTTCCAGTCAGCATGTCAGATTTTGTAAGATTTGGATTCGGACTCGGAGTGTTTGCCCTGTTCCAAACTGAGGAAGTGACGCCGTACTCCTCGTCCACGGCGCCTGTTTTCCTGAGGTCGCCAGGGAGCTGGAAGGAACAGTNAGTTCAGTGATTTTGAGGCGGGGTGCCCTTTTTCCAGGTTTGCATTGTGCTTTGCAGGCACATTTTGATGACGCAGCATGTGCTTCTTCCAGCGAAAACCTCTACTTTTTGCTGCAAGTTCTCAAACCCGCGATGTTTGAAGGCCAAGCCCAGACGCGAACAAAACGTTTGGGACGCCATTGGCGGCTTGGATGTGTTATTAGCCATTTCTTACCTCAAATAAGCGTCCTAGCTAGTGCAACAGATGACTGAAATCTAGATCTAGGTCTTGTGAACACGATTGAGTAGATGTTACACCACACATTCTGAAGAGTGCGAGATTCGATGCTGACATGCATGTATGGCTGCATGCAATTCTGACGCCAAGGCTTGCATCACTCCGAAGGTTGATCGAGAACCAAAGCAGGGAGTCATTAGTTATACGACCAATGAAACAACTGGANTTCTGACGCCAAGGCTTGCATCACTCCGAAGGTTGATCGAGAACCAAAGCAGGGAGTCATTAGTTATACGACCAATGAAACAACTGGAGCAGGCGTGATTCATCTTTGTGGCAAGTCCTGCTCCACCACCGGTGCGCCGGCACTAACAAAAGTGAGGATTGAAGGCGTGGACATGAACTATGACGTTGAAGTGCTGGCGCTGGGTGATCCGTCAACAACCTTTCCACGGGACTATTGGCTGCATCCATGCCAATGCTTCCCTGAACTCTACGGGGTGAAGCGACCAGTGACCCAAGAAAGCTTCAACGACGTGCCTCCAGGGAGCGGCAACAGATTTGAACCATCTCACTACAGGGTTTCCTCTGGTGCATTGACCTGCTCAAACAGCAATCTCATCTACCAGACTACAAACACGACCCTACAAGGAGAAGTTACTCAAACGGATTGCCAAACACTTTGCGAAGCAGAACCTGGCTGCAGATACTACTTCATAGGCACTGCATCTCAATCACAGCAGTGCAGGTTGTACAGCTCATGTGAGCATCTCATCCAGGAGCAAATTCTTGCAGGTTCCCTTTTTGCCAATGGTCGCTTCAACAGCGGCAACTTGACTTATTGCAGAATCGCTGATCCGGACAAGTGCTACAGTGTGACCATGCGACGAACAGTGTTGGGAGGACCGACTGAATCACCTCCTCAGAAGCTGCCTGCCCCAGAGGACTTCGCTTCTTATNATCCGGACAAGTGCTACAGTGTGACCATGCGTCGAACAGTGATGGGAGGACCGGCTGAATCACCTCCTCAGAATCTGCCTGCCCCAGAGGACTTCGCTTTTTATGACATGGCCACCCAGTGCGACATGTATTTGTTGCTTGGGGGTTCAGTGACTTCCTGTGGCAAGCTGACCTATGCCAAGGTGGATTCTCACAGTTGGACTGGCAAGAAGCATTTGCCCGAAAGCCTGCCCAATGGTGCTGGCCTCACAGCCGAGTGCTGGAGTGAACGTTATACGGCCATTTCCCCAGAAAAGGGGCAGCCTGCAAATAGCTTGCTGTGTGTGCAGGGGCACTTGGTTTGGTCATCGGGTGGGGGTGAAGCAGCACCTCTGGCATGCGGCTCATGCATNAAAGGGGCAGCCTGCAAATAGCTTGCTGTGTGTGCAGGGGCACTTGGTTTGGTCATCGGGTGGGGGTGAAGCAGCACCTCTGGCATGCGGCTCATGCATTCAGATCAACCAAGCACCTTACTGGACACTCCAGACTATGGACAAGCAAGAGATCTACTTCCCCCAGAAGCTGCAGCTGAAGGTGGAAACCCTGACTCCGATTTCGGTGCTGGGTCTCTACACCGTGAAACCTCAGACCTGTGATAAGCAGGTGTTCAAGAAGGATGGCACCAATGATTGCTTGGAGGCAGACGNCTCCGATTTCGGTGCTGGGTCTCTACACCGTGAAACCTCAGACCTGTGATAAGCAGGTGTTCAAGAAGGATGGCACCAATGATTGCTTGGAGGCAGACGTTGGTGGACTCACCTTGAAGACATGCAAAGTGCTGGCCTGAGATGGATGAAAAAGAGAACGTCAAAAGAAACGTAACATCTTCATTCTTCAAAGGAGTAGTTTCTACGACGAATTGTATTTTCTTGGGTTTTACTTCTTCGAGAAATGGCTTGGCAGCCTTGGGAAGAAGGATTTTGCTTTTGACCCAGGCTCGCGTTTGTCTCTTAATAGGCCTCTCATTTGTTTTCCACTTGATTCCGTGTCTCTGACGCACCCAGTGGCCTTGTCTCTCACTTGACTCTAGCTGGCTGCCCACTTGTCCCTCGCATGTCACCCACTTATCTCACATGCGACGTTTTCATACTGCATGTTTTCATACTTTTCAAGGCAACTGTTCATGTTGGCATGTTCATACTGTTCCTTGCATGTTCTGTGATTGACTCAGGTGCCGAGTGCAGGTCAACTCCTCAACCCTGAGAGTCTTCCTTTACTGCTGGAGTCAACCTATGAGAAAGCTGGGTTGCTGGTACAAGAGAGTAACACTTCGGGCACCACACCAGAAGCCGACATGTTCTATGGAGCTCTTGCTGGAATCAAGTTTATGCCGCCGCCTCAAAGCATCAATTTTGCACCCCACTGCAGATTGCAAGCTTGATAAAAATAAAATTTAGAAATACAGATCAATGATAAAGAACTTCCAAGGAACATATTTGATGGCCTTACTGTCTTGAATGTCTTTTGCGGTTTTGCATTTAGCAAAGCAACGCAACGCACAATTCCTGGTCATTCTTTGCACAGAGCATGAACGTCTGGAACAAGACAGAGCTGTGAGAGTAGGAAAGCTCCCTTCATAGTTTGATGCCAGTGGTATTTTAGCAAGCTGCTTTTTCCTAGCTGCATGTGTATGCTCTGCCACAAGCAAACCCCGCAGTAGTTGTCTTCACCTGTTCCACCGTGCAACAGTTTGCAAAATCATTCTGTGAATATGAGGGAAGTGGTGCCAGACCACAGCTAAGACCCCAGGGCTTTCTTAATGTCTGGGGAACAATTCATACAACATGGAGAGAAGGGGGGCGGTTCATGTTTGGGAGCAACACAGGGCCCCTCTGAGAACGATGTTTCACGGCATTGGTCAACTTCGTAGAGATATGTGAAACTGCATGTGCTTTAAAAGCGCAAGAATCCGAGAGGCAGTGAGTGGGGTGCATCTTGGTGTCGCAATGTCCGGCTACTCTTGTGATGGGTTCACTTATCTTCGGTCTGGTTTGGTTGGGATAAGTGGGGCAATCTTGAGTTCTTCCCCACACCAATGCTTGTTATTTTTCTTTATTATCTCAGGTTGATCATACCTGGGAGAGACTTCAGTGGAGTGATCATTTGGGGTGTTCACCCCGGTTGGAATATCAAGATTGTTCAATCTTGATGCCATTTTGGCTCAAGATTGATCAATCCATCCAATTTTGATCGGGCCTGGGTGCTCGGTGCTCTGCTCCTCCGTGCCGATCATGGGTTCTCGCGGTGCTGGCTACGGTCAACAACGTGGCGGTGGAGGTCAGGGCCATAGATCATACTGGCCGGGGCAGGGCAGCGGTCAGAATGCCGCCCACAACCCCTATGTGGTCCAGATGCCCAGGTTTTTAGAGCCGATCGGCGAGACTGACGATGTGGAAGATCAGTCCATCATTGTGGTCGATACCCGTGACGACCGTATGGTATCACCATTCCAAACTTGGCTGGTCAGTGAAATCATGTCGAATGCGGCATCGTCGATCAACGTGCTGATTGAACGTGATCAGGTCATGCCGCCAAGCTCAGGATACCACATCGCCTTGTTCGCCAACTATACTCTGGATGGAATCAAAGCTCTTGGCCATCTCGATCGGGTCAGAGACCGGCAACACTTGTGCTCAGTGGGATGCCGATGCTGCTCATGCATTGTCCCATCAAGCATTCCAGCCATTTTCATGGCCTATGTTGAGGGACGCCTCAGCATCCTATACGGACACCAAGGTCTACAATGGGAATGAGATATTGTTCCACTGGGTGGCTCAGAGGCTTTAGATCAGACACCGACCTGACAGTCGAGACACAGTTCGTGGACGAGTATTTTGTCAGGGAGGTGAACAAGGGCACGCCCCGCCTCTCGGTCGTGGTGGCAGTTTTTGTTGGCTGGAGGGTGTCGGTCATGAGCTTCGAGTGCGGCGGCCGCACCTATGCGCTCGCACCTGGTGGCGCTGTCGTGGCAGGTGATTCTGCCCGATCGCGGTTTGAGCGCAAGGTGTGCTCCAGATTATCCAATGATGCAGTGGGCAACGACGCAGATCGACTGGAGTTCCGCTACAGAGATGCGAACAATCGGATCGATTTGAAGTGCTCACGTACATCAGTTCCTGGCACATGGCTCACAGTTTCCCACATCTCAGGGCCGACATTGATCAGGACAATCAACTCCGTTCGTGAGAACCGAGCACGAGTTGAAGGTCCTGAGCAAACAGAGCAGTTCGCTCAGCTAGCGGCTGTTCACGAAGTCTGGTGGAAGACGTCCGTGGCTCAGGACGCTGATTCTGGGCTCCCTGGTTGTCTTTGTGGAAGGCCTGGAGGAAGGCAATTTTCATGTCCAGGCTCGATCAAAGCTCCTAGTCCTAGTCAGGGTGCCGGAGGTGGTCAACACAAGTTCTCTGGCGGAGATGAATCATGTGGAGGCAAGGCCGGCACCGATCGGTCCGCCTTCATTGACAGCCGAGGCATGGCTGACCAGTCGTGATTCAGTTCAAGCGCTGCCGGAGTGGAAGATCAAACTGGTGGATCAGGTGGATCGGTCGTGGAGGTCAGGCGTCAGACTGGGCTGGAGCTCAACCAGCGCGCCTTCAGCGATCGCACCATCAGCCTTCTCAGCGGACGCGGGGCAGGTGTGCATGTGGAAGATGCTGGTCGTGACCGCGCTCGTGATGATCGCAGGTTTGCCAGATCGACTGCAGGGCTGACACCTGCAATTTTTGCAGAAGAGATGCAGCGCAGGATCTGCAACGCCACTACGGCAGTGATCGAAGAGGTGGACACGATCGACCATGCAGATCTGCCCAACATTGTTCAGGGTCGCAGTGGTCGTGGCGATGAAGTACAGAGCTCAGCAGCAGCACAGGGGCCGGGGACCTACCGCCCACCGAAGCCCGCATGATCTGCGATGCTCACACACCCCATGATCAAGATCATCGCTTTGGACGAGTTCTTTGGCATCAGCACGCTCAGACGGATCGATCTTGTGTTTTTCAACTCTGCCATCAGGCAATGATTTGCCGATCGGCAGAGGGGTTTTTCAATTAGGTGCAAAAAGAACGAGAAGAAGGAGGCCAAGGTCGACAAGGGCAAAAGAATTCCGGACACTGAATGGAAGTCGATCGCTCAGGCATCTTCCTCCGTGTCCGGGCCCAAGCGCTGCCACTACTTCAACTCTTCTATGGGCTGCGCATTGGGTGACAAGTGCCGGTTCAGGCACTCCTGCATGGTTTGTGGGGCCGCTCACCCTATGTTGGGCAATCACTGAACAGCTGTTCAGCCTCCAGTGGAGCCTCAGAGAGTGGAGGCGATTAAAGGGGGATCCCTTCTGAATGCTGTCCATCAACCTTTTTGGGGCTCCATGCAGAGGCCTTCGCGGCCAGTTTTTGTCGAGGTCTTCGCTGGCGAAGCGGGCCTATCGCAAGCAATCAGTGCGCGCGGCATGCAGGTCTTGCCGCCCATTGAGATCTTGACCAACAATTTTGTCACAGAGCCAGTGGATATTTTGGATCCTTTAGTTTATCGACTTCTTCAACTTTTGATCAAGGAGAATTTGGTGGCGTTCATCCATTTTGGTACGCCATGCCCCTCTTTCAGCATCGCTCGAAAGCATGATGGTGGGCCTCCACCTTTTGTGGGGGCGACGCGGGCTATCAGCCAAGGACCTCGCCAAGCTCGAGATGGGCAACAAATTTTTGGAGCTCACTGTGCAGCTCGCGCGTCAGTGTCACCAACAAGGGATCCCGTGGTCCATTGAACCCAGCTTCTTTTTTTTTGTGGCTTATGCCTCCTATGGAGGAGTTGGCAGCTCTACCCGGCGTGACACGGTTCGTGCTGGATATGTGCCGGTTCGGAGCACCCCACAAGGAGGCCACGGCGATCCTGTGCGATATGGCCGAGCAGCCTCGTTCATGAGCCTCTGGTCGGCTACGTGGTGGTCAATGCCATGAAGGTCTTTAAGACCAAGCTCGCACAGGTCTATTTGGGCAGCCGTGATCGTGCCAGCTGGCAACGATCCTTTGGCGGCAACTTTTCAGATGGTCACCTCGCCGGCCGATTGCAAAAGGCCGGTCGGTCAGGCTGTGCCATGGAAGCCCCACAAACAACGGCTCACTGCCGAAAAGGCTTCCGCTGCTGGATGCCAGCTCAAGCGGGCTGCGCTTCCCCCATTGCTCAAGGTGGAGTTGGAGCCCGGACAGGCTGTTCAAGCTGCTTTGTCAGTTCAACATCCTTTCACTGTGGAGCCTGCTCTTCAAGAGGGCTCGCTATGGTAGCAACCTGTCCACAGCGAGTTCTCGGCCATCGTTGTGGTGCTCTTCGCCATTGGTCAGCACGTGCTCACGCTCTGCTGGCCCAGACTGAGCAGATCTTGCAAGCTGTGCCTCGCCTGCGGCAGCTTGTCCGGGGCGTCCCTGATGATCAACCCCTGGCGCTCGGCAAGGTCACCCACATAGCTCTTTGGCGCGAAATGCTCCAGGCAGCCAATTGCATCGATCGCACATTGGACGAAGATCTTTTGCATGGTTTCTCCATTGTTGCTCCTATCCAACGCTCTCGCCTCTGGGCTGCTCTTGACACGGTGGATGAGCTTCTGCCTGTGCAGGCGCTCGCCTCTAGGGCCTGGGAGTTTTCTGGCAAGGTCATCAAGAATGTATCAAGATGTGAGGTCACTGAGAGTACGGCAAAGATTTGGGAAGCCACTCTGAAAAACGTTCGTGAGGGATCATCGCTGGGGCCATTTTTCTCAGCACAACAAGTCAGCTCCTTTTTGGGGATTGTTGATGATTGGATCCCAACTCAGAGGTTCGAGGTGGTGCAGAAGAACAAGAGGAGTGGATAGTGCCACGGTGAATGGGATCAACATGGCCACGTTCATCACCGAGAAGATCGAGCTTCCTTCAAATGATGTGAACGTCGCAGCCCTTAGATGGCTTCGATCGAATACAGGTGGAGTGAACATCCAAGGGTGGGTTCTTGACGAAAGAAAAGCATATCGGCAGATCGCCGTTAGAACCTGATCAGAGGAAGTGGAGCGTGATTGCCCTCAATTAACCTCTATCGGGCAAGATCGCCTTCTTTGTCATGGTTGGACACTCCTTTGGGTTGGTGGCCGCGGTCTACAACTACAACAGGCGATCGGCAGCTATCACTGACATCCTCAGGCGTCTGTTCTTCGTGGCGACCTTCAACTTCTATGATGATAAGTACGGGTTCGAACCCGAAAGCACTTGCTCTTCAGCTTTTGATGTGGCGCAGAAGGTCCACTAGTGGTTGGGAGCACATTTCGACCCCCAAGAAGCTCCAGCTCTGTTTTGATCCCGCAATTTTGGGAGTGATGTACGATCTGCGCTCCATGCACCTCAAGATCAAGCCATCAAGGAAAGACGAGCTCCTTGAAGAGATCGGCGCAATCCTTGATTCTCAGATTTTCCGCCAGGTCAAGCTGGGAAGCTGAGAGGCAAGCTGATGTTCGGAGCCTCACAGCTCTGGGGCAAGTTAGGTCGAGCTTTCTTGCGATCTTTGTCGGAAGGGCAATACACCAAATCGAACCAGTCAGCCTTGAACAAGGCGATCGTCTTGTCTCTGGAACATTGGAGGCGGCTCATCGTTGAAGGTCCACCTCGCCCTATTCTGGAGGCAAAGCCGAGGTCAGCTGACTATGTTCTTTTTACAGATGGTAGCTTTCCGGATGGCAAGCCTGGTTCTCCCACGAAGCCCTGGATTGGTGGAGTTCTTTTTAGACTTGGTGATTGGTGAGATCCCTTTGCAATTTGGATGCGAGGTCGTCAATCCTTGATCAAGAAGTGGTTACCTAGGAAATCACAGATCGCGATGGTCGAGCTCTTTGCAACGGTGGTCGCACTGAAAACCTTCGAGGCGCAGCTCTCAAACTCCTGGTCACTGTTGCTGGTCGATTCTGAACCTGTTCGAGGTGCAGTAGTGAAGGGTTATTCAGCTCGTGAAGATGTTTGTGAGCTCGTAGGAGTTTTCTGGAAGATCGCATTTGATCTCAACATCAATTTGTATGTTGATAGAGTTCCGACGGATGCTAACCCAGCAGATCCTCCGTCGCGCGATCGCATGTGTGTAGGTAATTCACTTGGTTGAAAGACGGTTGCTCCAGTGTTCCCTGCCCTATACCAGCGTGGGTCAAATTCAACAGATCCAGTTGGTTTGCTCAGGGGGTGCTGATTTTGATCGAGCTTGAGATCGCTCGCATTTTATTTGTATTATCAGATTATTATGATCTGATGACTGGTAGATCAGCCAGTTGTCAGATCCAGTACCCCAATCTTACCCACGTCTCTTGGGGACAAAACATTGGACCGCCTGCATTGGAGTGGAGGGCATGTGATCACATGCACGTTGTAAGAACTTGATTTATATTGATATTTTGCTTTGTGCTGGGGGTGCTGTGATGGTGGTTTGACACTGAGATGTTGTGATGCAGGTGGTGTACTCTGGTTCTGAGAAGCCCCCTCAAGCTTGCTGCAGTCCCTCTTGCTATAGCAAGTTCGCCTCCCCGAGACTCCTGTCCATGTTTCTTAATTGGTGGTGTTGTCAATTTCTGGTTGGGGGGTGTTCGCGCAGCTAGAACCGCACATCATTTCCTCACGTGCAGTTTTGGAGCAGTTTGCTTGAAGGATCACCCCAGAAGGCCGTCTAGCTTATCAACATGATGTCATTGCATACATTCGTTTGATCAGTTTGATCTGGTTTGGTTTCCTTCAACATGCGACCTGTCCTTGGTTGCACTCGCGCCAAATTGAAATTGACTAGCGTTCCGCCGGGACCTTCTCTGAATGTCCATCTCGCCGGCCCATTGTTTAGATGCGATGGCTAGGCCTTTGATCTACTAAGGCTGGCTTAATTTTTGAGGTTTAGTGGTGGTCAACCCAGTTTGCAAAACCTTCAAATTTGAAGGGTTTATAATACAACCATAATATACAACCCATTCCTGGTGATATTTAGGATTGTTTCTGAAATTGGGATGTTCTGGGCCCCCAGTCAAGTTGTATGTTGATGTCAACTGCTTTTCTAAATATCAATGACAAACATCCCTCCAGAAACCGTCACGAAAGGCTGTCGCTTCAGCTGTAGTTTTCCCCTTGCCTTGGGAAGGCACCGCTTGCCTCAAGTGGTGCACCTTCTGGTCCTTTCAGTTTTCTGTTGCTGCGCCCACCAAATTCCAAATGCTTCAGGACGGTCTAGGCTGCAACAACCTGCAACATCAACAAACGCAATTGAAGCAAAAAGGGTAGCAAGTAGGCAAGTAGGACCGGAACGGAACTCTTGGGAATTCTCACCGGAGTCTGATCTGTTTTCTTCGCCTTTTCTGATTGCAGTTCAAAGAAAGTCACGTGTTTCGGCGGTGTCAGGTTGTTCCGATCAAATCATCATCAAACTGTACAATCGGGGGTCGTTGGGAAATTGGCCAATCCATACTATTGGCACTACACCTCCATGGAGGTCAGCTTTTGCAGCAGCAAGTATTTCCAGTTTCATTGCGCGTTCGCTGCTGTTGATTTTTGTGTGCAATTGATGTGAAGCTTTTACAATTCCATGTGATAGCCGGTCATTGTAACGTAAGTCTGCAAGCCGCGATCCTGCTACCAAACAACAAACCCCAGCATGCAAATTGGATATCCGGCAAATACCATTTTGTGTCACCCCTTAGAACGCAACCCCAAATCAGTGCGCGCCTTCAACGGTTGCTATGGTACCACCGCTGCGCTCATGTGAGTTGAGAAACAACTCTGTAGCTGAGATACAACTGCGATAGATTGGGAAGGGACATTTAATCCCCCAGCCCAGATGGTTCTTTTTTAAAAGCCTTCGGCATTCCGCCGGCCCCCATGTGGCGGTAAGCACGGAAGCTCAGGGTGTGATGGGATGCGTTTTTGAACCCAAGCGGTCTTTTGTGTGCGAAAGCTTCTCCGTATAGAAGCTTCTCGTGTAAAAGCTCTTCTGTGTAGAGGGTTGTCTGCGGAGGCCGAAGACCGTGGAGATGGAACAGAAAGGAGTGGAGGTGGGAGATGATCCCACAGGCGAGAACATGCAAGAAACCGGGGAGAAAACCTTGCAAAAACATGGAAACACATGGAATAAAAGCGGAAAACATGGGAAAAACGTGGAAAACGGGTGCATCCCAGGGGCGAGGCGGGGGAACGGAAGAAAAGACGGACAGGGAAGGAGGAAGAAGGATGGAAGAGAACAGAGGAGGGAGGATGATGATGGTGATGACGATGATGGTGAGGATGAAGCTGATGAGGATGAGAACGAGGATCACCGAGACGAGATGAGACTAGACGAGCCGAGACCGTACTAGTACTAGTACTATACTACTACGACGACTACGACGACCAGTACAACTACGACTACGACGACGACGACGACTACTACTGCTATTTACTACTACTAGACTAGACTATAGTCTCTAGTGTAGGAGGGAGGGGGCGTAGGCAGCCGGGACAAAAATCCGTCCGAGAAGGAACTTTTAACCTAAGCTTAGCTAAGCTAGAGATGTAGTACAAGAACATCCACAAAACACGCTGGCAGGCCGGCGGATTGGCTCAATACTTTATTAAAATATATTAAAATATGATATGGCATTCAGTTTACATTGCACATATTTTCGTCGACATGTGCTCCAAGGCAGGACTGTGGAAACGGAGCAGTTCAATCATTCTATTTCCCTGCCAAGCAGTTGGATTCTGAAGGAAAG
>BGPT01000638.1:22904-40179 GCA_003297045.1 Symbiodinium sp. clade C Y103 | reverse complement strand
TTTTTAATATTAAGGTCCGAAGTTTACTATTAGGGTCCCCCCTAATAATAAATACCCCCCTAATAATAAAAACTACCCGAGGTGTTTAGTATTAGGGGGGGGAGGTTTAGTGTTAGGGGGAAGGGATTATTTTACTAATTAGATCATATTGGATCAGACATGATCATATCACAGTTTCTATCCCCGTGACGTGTTCAAACGGCAGCCGGTGCAGGGTCGGTGCTGCCGCAGAAGGGAGGCACTTGGAGTGGCCTGCGAGAGGTTCAGTCACCAAAGACCTTGACCAGGGACCTGTCGCCTGCAGAGCTTCGGATGTTGTGGCTCGGACGCTTCAGAGTCCAGATATATGTCCAGATATGTGATATTATGATATATTATGTGATATGTGATATATGATATGTATGGTGAACAGAAGTTCTGATCCTCGGATCCTGGCTTCTATGATCTTCTATATGCCTTCAGATGCCTTCAGATTTTATTTGCTGATTTAATTACTCAATTTACTCTTGTTGGAACATGCCTGGCGCAGTGGACTTGGACTGAATTGACAAGAGATATCAAGAACGATCCACAGCTCGACAGGCCCAGGTCCATGGTGTTGTGATGCTTTTGATCTCAGGAATGCATCTCCGCAGCCACCTGCGCCAGGAAACTTGTCGCCCCGGCATTTCGATATGTTTCGTTGTTTTCTTTTGCATGTCCTATAGATTTTATACAGTGTTTGAAGCGTCACTTCAGCCAGGCGGCACCAAAGTGTGCAACCACCGAGCCCTTGGCAATCAACGCTGATGTCGGTTCCATCGACTGCTCTTATGGCCCGGCCCTGTGTCGCAGCAATGTGCTCAACCGTGGAACTGTGAGCCTGTCACCGTGTGCATTGACAGGCTCAATTGCATCCTGGACAAGAGGGACATATTTTGCGATCCCCCAGGACACATGCTCTTTGTATATATCATATATATATATATATATGTAATATATGTCTCTTTGTGCAAATTCGTCTGTCTGTCTCTTGCTTTTGCTTAGCCGGCTTAGCCGTGTCCTGCTTGGCATTGATGCAATGCTGCAAGTTCTGTGTGGCAATTGGATCGTAGTGGCTGCGCTAGTTCTGTGAAGCCTGCCCAGGACCGAGCAAGGCTGACGCCTTAGCACGCGCCATTTTGGAAAGGCTGTTTGCAGCCTCTCTTGTTGTGATGTTCTGAGGCAGAGATAGAGGCGCATGCCTCGGAAACTGGCTGAAGCATGTTGAGGGGATCCAAGTGCAAGCAGCGCAAAAGCAGAGCTCAGGTGAGGGGCAGCGGTCACCCATGCCCCAGCCGCCTCAGTTTGCCAAGGTGCAGAAATTCAAAGTATGAGCCTGGCACATGCGCACATATGATATGACCATATATGACCATGCCAGAAGTGTACAAAGTTAGTTTACAGGGCAGCTCTGTGAGGCGGTCGGACAGACAGACGGCCATGCCCAGAGAGAGAGAGAGAGAGGAACGAGAAATGTGTGCTACTCCTCGCTGCCACACTAAACCGCAATTCGGGCCAAAATCGTTCACTGAACTTTCTTAACACTTTGTCTGGCAGAGGATTCACTTTGAGTCAGTTCTTGTTTGCAGGCACATCCTCATTCTGCAAGAGCTGCCTCTGGAATCGTTTTCGCAGCTGACCTAGCACTTGGACATACCTAGACACCAACAGCTGCTGCCCTGCCTGCCTTGTCCTGAACCATCGCCTGAGAGTGACAAGGTTCCTGGCCAAGCAGTACCCAGACCACATCCCGCACGAAGCCCTGCAGAAATGAGCGGCAGCAAGCTGCGCTGGGAGTGGTTGACCTAGTGTCAGCTTGAAAGATGAGCGGCTAAGACAGTTCTGTGCTGCCTGTGCTGTCGGGAAATCTTTCGGGAAGTTAGTTTTTGAATTTCAAGTCGCGTTATCCTCAGGCCTTCTCCGTATCGAGCCTCTCAGCGGCACACTTCAATAAAAGTCATGCCGGAGGGAACGAACTTTGGTTTTGCGTTTTGAAAACTTTGCTACTTGCTTTTGAGATTGAGTAACCATGGACCATGATTCTTCGATGTTTTCCCTAAGAACCTGGTGGAATTCAAGCTGCGTTGATGCCGCTTGGTGTCAAGATGTGCCAAGATTGGGACTGATTGCGACTCAGGTGCGATTCATGTCAGCTTCCCAGCCTCAGGCGGCAGTGGCCGCAGTTGGGCAATGGCTGGGCGGCCAGGTTCCTTGCCTCAGTCGCGTCGCAGATGTCGCAGGTTCAGCTGGCACCTGGCACAGCCATGCCTCGTCCACTTGGTCCACAGGCCTGGACCAGGATGGTGATGAAAACATGGATCAACGTAGTGACATGTAGTGGCGCAGTTTCAATGTGGCGTGATATACTTGGCGCATATTGGTGCAGTAGCGCAGGTGATGCCTCCGGCTCATCATGCACCTTGGACTTGGCAAAGATATGGAAAATACTTCACCAAGTCAAAAAACTTGAAAGATACTTGGCATCATTTTTTCCGCTTGGCCTAGGTTGCTTTAGGTCATCATGTTGGAGAGTTTCGCTTGGCACCCAGAACTGTACGTCTTCAATCCATTCACTTTGAGCCTTTTTATGACACTGGAGACACCGTGCCCGAGACCCTTTTAATTTTGAGAGGTGCATGCGCTGGTGTGTCCCCAGCAAAGATTGTTTGAAGCCAAACGATGTTTCAGCAATCTGCGAGCCTTAAGCCCGTGCCAATGCCTGAAACAAGACTTGGCGGCCACATAGCTGTTCCATGCTGCTCCTGTGTATTGAAAATCCACACGCCGATTTGTTGTGGATCTTTTTGCCTAATGTGTGCACACATGCACGCACGCACACACACACACAGACGCACCAACACAAGTGTGCGGTGGCTATGAACCCGATGGCTCAAAGCACCAAGCTTCAGTTTGAACAACAGGAGTGCGTCACCTGCTTTCAGTCATGTATAGTACAGTAAATGCATTGTGTTTATCGACATGCAATATCTGCTACATACGCACCAACCCTAAGCAGATTGACAAGAGCAAAAGCCTTCATTTCTCCTTTGACTACAGAGTACAGTGACTCAGCTGTGCCCATTGCCATTGTGCCAGTTTGTTGCAGTTGCGGCCTCGGGATCTAAGGAATCTCGAGATTTTGGCAGATCAACTGTCAACCATGCTCCGTCTAGCATTGCACACTGCGCAACTGAGGATGGGTGCCAACTGTGCATCTAATGGCCAAGCCTGTGCTCAGGGCGGGAGCCAGCAGTCACCCAGAACTCCAAAGGCTGTGATGCTGTAAGATTTGCTAGAGCTGCAATGAGCTGCAATGAGCTGCAAGAGAAATCCCATCTCTTTGATCCTCTTGACTGTGGCCAGGGGGAGGAGGATGACGTGTCCAGACTCACCATGTGGGAGCAAGATGTGGAAGCAGTAAAAGAGGACGGAAGTCGGATCTGATGTGTGCAGGTTTCAGTCAGCAGAAGCACCTATCGGCGTGGCATGTAGGAGGCAGCGAAGAGACAACAACGCCGAGACCAAGAAGCCGCCGCACGGCAAGCCTGCAGTCTCAGTTCCCTTGTCACCTTGTGATTGACTTGCTGCGACTTGCAGTTGCAAGCTGACTGAAGATCTCAACGCAGTACGATCAATGATGCGCAATCATATTTTCTTTCATTCTTTTTCTGGGGGCTCAGCCTTATTAGGCGAGAATAGAAGCTGCAGAGATGGCGGCAGAGGAGGGACAACGAGGAAAAGAAGTCAAGAACTCAACACTGTGCAATACAGATCCAGCAGCCCTACCGGGTTCTCGGATGTTCTCGGTATCTTGCTCAATTCGCCCGAGCTGCCGAGAGCTCTCAGGTCAGTGGAGCAACCAAGACCAAGACCCTTGACCGCACTGCCCTGCTGAATGCCCTGCATCTTGATCTCATTGCAGTTGGACACTGCACTCCCTGATTCTTTCCCCGTTTTGCTTGGCTAGCGGCTAGCCCTCAGTGCATTGGAGGCCAGAAAAAGCTAGCAAAGAAGGTAAGACAAAGGAGATTTTGCGGTTTTTCTCTATTAAAAATGCAAGCTAACTTTTTGTTACACGTCTTGCAAGTGTCACCAGTGGGTAGATCGTAGCGACTCGTAGTGGTTTTGCAAAGTTTTGCATGGTTTTTTGTGTCCCCTTGGTGATCCAGAAAACATGACCTCAGAACCTTGCGGCCAGGAGGCGCCTGCATCAAAAAACGGAGCTCCCGTTGCTGATGTGGAGATGCCAAAGGCTGAGGACGGCATTGCCTCAGACTCTGCTGATTTCTTCAGATTTCATGAGTTTTTGATGTTTCAGTAGCGCAAAAGATGCCATAGAGATGCGATAGATTTCATGAGTGTCATTGTTTTCGCTTCTCCATTCTTCACCTGCAATGAGTCAGAGTAAACTTCAGAGTAAAGTGGCCCGAAGGAGCGGACCAAAGAGCCTGCACAAGAGCTACCAGCTTCGCCAACACTACCTTCGCCAACACTGCTAGATTCAGCGAAGCCCCAGGCAGTCTCTCCACTCAAGAAGTGATTAGAACATATGAGAACATCGAATCCTTCTCATGAAACAGACAATTTGCGTACGTGCAGACACGCACCGTGCCCATCACTTGCTTGCAGGCTGTGGATGGTAATGTGCAAAAAGAAATCGAAGAGGCAATAGTGGTTTTGGGAGTTGTCATCCCAATATGTTTCGGCAAGAGACACACTGGATCTAGTTTTGCGATTTTCTTGCTTCCAATCTATGACCAGTTGCCAGGTCTTGCGATAGTTGCGATATGATTGATTTTGAGTGAGCTTGCTTCAACAACTATGATGTGGGAATACCTCAGGTACGAAAGACCGTATCTGACCTGCCGCAGCCACAGAGACTTGCCATCTCAAAGCATTGCCGGAGAGAAAACTATTGTCATTCTGTTTTCATATTTCGAGATCCTTATCTTGCCGAGGTCTTTGGTGCGATATCTCCTGGAGGTGAAGATCGTCTCTGCAAAGAATGTGCCCGCAGAGGAAAAACAGCAATTTGCCCCTCAACTGCAGTAACTACAAGGTACCTGTAAGGTACCTGCAAGGTACCTGCAAGGTTGAATGCTTGAGATGCCCTGGTGAGTTGTAGAACGCCCTAAGCGTTACTGCTATTGAGATCTATTCAGTAACTTTCCAGGCTGTGGGCTTAGCAAGGTGCAACTTGGCAGCAGCTGGGTGATGTTGGGCCAAGGGCCATGGCGCAAGATGCCAAGGAGGAAAGCGGTGGCACCGGTGGTTACGTGGCTGGGGCCTGGCGGTTGGCTCTGCTTAATTCGCCCAAGGTGATAATGCGGTGAAGTTTCGGACAAAAACAGCCGCCACAAGAGAAAAGGCTGTTACTTGTCAGCAAGACTCCACAGACAACAGTGACATATATGACATTTTGATATATTTTGGCAATCTTCTAGCTGTCGGAGAGTACCGGAGAGTATCGGAGACTTACTGTATATGTGTTGTTCCTTTTCGAGATCGTTGAGGTGTGGAACCAAGCTTCGAAACTGCAGATAGCGCACGGTGACTTCCTTACTTTCAGAGTACAAGACAAGGACGGGGTTCAAAGGCTCAGGATAGTGGCCACAACTGGCCTATGACAATGATATACAATGACGAGGGAGATGTATATATATATGTATAATATATATTATACATAGAATATTAAATACATAATTGAATAAATAAATAAATAGATAAAAAATAATAAATACATAGAATAAATAAATACATAAATGAATACATAAATAAATAAATAAATAAACAACTATAGATATATATATATATATTTATATTACAATGATCATAATGATCCTCTATTCATCATTATTCATCCATTCTCTTCTTTGTGTATGTTCAGTAGGGTGTGCCAAGATTCTGACCCGCAGCTACATGATGCCAATGGGACAGTTTGAGAGCGGGTACGGCCGGGTACGGTGAAGAAGCCAGGATTCTGATGACCCGATGGCCTTCATTGCAAGAACTAACCTTGACTTTGATCGCATGCTCCCAGCAGGCATGGGCTCCGGATGGCTCTGGTGTGCCTTTGTTGACGGTTTAATTCCAAGTTCATTTCATTTGATCACAACATTGAAGGTTTTGAAGATGAGCTCCCATTGGAGGATACGAGCGGGAACAAGGCTCGGAAATAGCAGCAAGACCTTCCTCGCCATGAAAGGTGGCATACTGACAAATGATTTGAATCTAGATCGTTCTAAATCATCTTACATTGAAGAAGTGGTGGAAAAGGCATGTCCTTTCTTTGCCTATCTTTGCCTTTGGGCGGACCTTTCACATAGATCAAAGAGCAAGAGTAAATCTCTTGTGCTTCGAATCAGGTGGTGGGTTCCGTTCTCAAGGCACTTCGGCATGAACTGCAATTTTTCTTTAACTTTTCCCTGGGTTTTGAGCACAGCAAGGTGAGCTGTATCCTTGTGTAAAAGTCAGGTCCGTGTCCGAGTTCACGGAGCTCGGGTGGCGACAGGTCAGGAGTGATGCACCGAGTGCATGTGACCGACTGCAGAGGATGGCTTTGAGTACATGGTACGGCCTCCATCGTAAGCTCAGCGGCCGATTCCGGTCAAGTCACACAGCCCAGGCATTTTTGTTCAGTACCGTCTTGCAGAGTTTTATATTATGCGTTTGGTATGTTCAGGCTTATTGTTTTCAAAAAGCTATTTTAAGGTCATGTCCTTCGCCGTGCAAGACTTGAGTCACAATGCCTGGGCTGTTGAAGTTGCACGTTCTTGCACGTATCACCATGGTGGTCCTTCCCCTCAACGCAATTCAATGTCGGACAGATGACATGACAGCCTCGAAGGGTGCTGTGTAAGGGTATGCCTCAATTGAACGTGAAGACTTTTCGAAGTTCTCTTGACAATCGTCCGGCTGCGTTCCCATTGCAGATGTTGGTGGAAGCAGGAGAGGGGTGCGGAGTGCAATTTTTCTGTGTCTCACCAGACCGGCAGCAGGTCAACATTTTCAACGAGAGGCAAAGATTATGTTGAAATGGTTGAGTAGCAGGGTTGGGTGAATGGCTGCACCTCATGCAATTTATGAAAATACCATATCTTCAGAACTCCAATTTGTGAAAGACCTGTTGACATACAACCTGGATGGCGCGCGAAGTCCGCTGCAATCCACTTGTGAGTTTGGCGCGAAAGGTCACTTCTAAAGACGCCCCGGCGTTCGTGAAAGATTGTGCAGGATAGAGTCAGACGTGAAGGCCCTTGATGCTTGGGTGTTCTGGAGCTTTCCGAAGATGAAGCTTTTCGAGCTGCTTGAAGGGCGCAAGCCATCTTTTGCTCACTTAGTGGACTTGAAGTCAAGGTGATTTTACGCTGCACCTGAAGGACTCAATTTCCTTTCAGGTAGCCGATGCCCACAGCCATTTTGTTTCAAGGGTCTTTTCACAATTCGCGCTGGAGCGCAGCATTGCAAGGAGGACGTTGCTTTCAGCGCTAGTTTCTTTGCCGTAGTTTTAGCCACCAGTGCCGCATGAGTCAGGAAATGGGCGCTGTGCAACCGAAGTGTTGTGCAACCCAGGCTGGATCCGCACGATGCAGTGTTAGTAGGTGTTTTTTTTCTCGGTTTACAGCATCAAGCCAAACCAGCCCCCATCACTAGCGATTGTGTGCGATTTTGCATTTGTGTCGATTCCTCCCGAAGGAAGTGCAGAACACCGCTGGTGAAGCTGCGACAGAGACCAAGTTGCTGGGAGACCAGCCCATTCCTCCCGTAGGGAAGCCACTGTGGCTGGCAGAGGCTGGGTGCAACGCATCGTTGAGTTGGCTGGAATCCACATTAGCTTTCAACATGAAACCGAATGAAACCCAAGTTCACTAGCCAAAACCATAAAGTCCTTAAGGTTTGCAACAGGTTCCAGTGCCTCAGGGCTCGACTTCAGGGACCCACGCACGCTGTGCGGACATGTGTTCCCGCATGGGGCACACACCTCATGCTTTGAGATGTGACCAGGCAGAGGAGTACGTCGCTCTGCAGCTGCTTGGTTGCACTGGCTCTTCCCTTTTTGTGAGCTGGCTGAAGCGGGTACCCTGTGAGGAAGCAAAAGGAAGCAGAGCAAGCTCGCAGTAGCAGCCTGAGTGCGAACATGAGGTTATGATATAAATATATAGATACTGGCATTCCGCCCACTGCATTTGTTTGGATGTGAAAGCAAACACCCAGCTTGCAAATTGAAATTCTCCTTGCCCAACAGGAATTCAGCAGTTAGCAGCTGAAAGGGCAGAGGAGGAAAGAAAAGAGAAAGAGAAGAAGACTGAGGCGGACCTACTTCAAGTCACTGAATGAGCCAAGTCCGAGTTGAGTTGCTCACAGTCGGTCGTGGTCATCACTCCAGATACATCCGGAAGTGATGAACAAAATTGGTTGGAGCTGAATTGGAGAGATTTGCAGGAAGAGAGTCCAAGATTCTGATTCGACCATTTCCTTTGCTACTTCGACTGTCAGGAAGATGCAAAAGCGAAGGAGACGCTGAGTATCTTTTTGTTTCTAAGGTTGATGATGGACAACTGCAATCCATCCACAAAAGCCAGCTATAGAAAGCCAGAGTTTTCTACAGGGCATAGATTTGGATGATTTGGGCCGCTCCACCCCATTGATTGAGAAGTAGCTGTACCCATTTGCTGAGCCACCACCGCAACCGCATTTTTGGTTGCTGAAGTTCACTCAACTGATGCCGCCAGCGTACGGTGACAGCTCAAACGCTCCAGCAGAACCGCTCAAGACTTGTTTTTAGCCTCAACTATGATAAAGATTACATGTATACGTATGCATATAGATATATATGCGTGCAGACATATACATAAAGACTGCAGCGTTTGTGTGAGGATGATGCAAAAAAGAAGAAAGCACCACCAGTGAATCTTGGCATCAGCACCAGGGATGATACAATGTACATTGAACCTCCTATTTATGGCAAAGTGGGTTGGCAGCTATTCACACATTTTTGCAAACCTGAAGTAGCTGCCCACCAAAATTACGTTACTGATTTCATGGCAGGGCTAAAGAAAAACCAGAAGAGAATGATGAAACTATTGAATGACTTTGTTTGAAAGACGAGAACTGGCTTTTTTTCCTGTTGTGTGGCTACTTCGGGGTTTTGTTGGGGCCAGGTTGGCACCTTACGACATGGGGACAGTGACTTGAGGATTGTGGGTAGCCACTACTAACCTTACTCGCAAGGAAGATGAAAAAGAAGCAACACACACACACACACTTGATCACACACCGACAAACGCCCATCTCCATACTTGTGGCACGGCGTATTTTTTTCTCAAGTGATGGGGTATACCGCAACCCGGTACAGATTGAAGGCAGGCGAGGCCGCTCGAGATCAGGAAAAAGCCATCTGCAAAGATACCTACTCCGAAACTTGACGAGGAGGCTGGAGCGCCAGATGATCTCAGACTAGGCATATTGTTCAGAGTATCATCCTTTCTTATCCTATCATATCCAAGTATATTGAATATATGCACATATATGAGGTACGGTCAAATCTCTGGTATACTAACTTATGTATTGAGGGCTCATTGGTGTCTGGAAAGTGCACAAAACACTGTGTAGCGATAGGGCCCCCCCAAAGCGATACCTATAGTTTTTCAGAATACCCACATCTTAAATTGTTTGACAAAGTTGCCTAGATGCAAGAGACGAAATTAGCGATACCCCTAGCGATACCTTAGCGAAACCCTTTGTCCAAAAAGTAGCCCCAGACCACTAATAGACCCTTTCCTCTTTTGCTTTCTTTAGCCTTTCCCCCTTTCCTTTCTTTTCCTGTCCTTTTCCTTCCNGGAATGAGAGACACTGCTTCCTCTTTTACTTTCTTTCCTTTTCCCTTCCTCTTTCTTTCTTCTTCCGTTCCTTTTCCTTTTCCTTTTCCTTTCCCCTTCGGTTCCTCTTCCTTTCCTCTTCCGTTCCTTTTCTTTTCCTTTCCATTTCCTTTTATGTTCCTTTTCCGTTCCTCTTCTCTTCCTCTTTTTTACAAAACCATGGTTAGCGATAGGGCCCCCCCCAAGAGCGATACCCACTTTTTTTGAACCAAGCGAAGAACAAGAGTTTTGACAACGGCTCATATATATATATATATAAATATATATATATATACCTGTGTATATATATATATATATGTGTGTGTACATAGTTTTTCTTTGACATGATTCAGGATTCATTTCAAAAAAAGTCGAGCTTGGACCTCTTCGGCATGCGACAGAGAGAACAATGCATGTTCACAGGAGATGCCTTGCCACCAATCTGATCGAACATGCATTTCGACATACCAGTTTGTCTCAAAAAAATGGGGAAGCACCACATCCAGTGGTTCATCATAGGGTGCCCCATCTTTCGGACAACCATGGACAACCCAATATGCTGATCATTCTTTGGGAGGCCAAAAAGGTGGCCCCAGCGCCTGCGGCTCCAGCTCCAGAAACAGCCAAGGTGCCTGCCATCTCTGCTGAACAGCAGCAGAAGACCCTCGGCGTGTGATGCAGATGCCAAACTGACGCCATCAACTGCACAGAGTGTCCAAGCATTGAATGCTGAAAATGCTGTAACTGAAAGTCTTGTGCCTTGGGGATGCCTCGGGTATGCTGGCTGCTGAGGATAGATGCAGCCAGAGAGTCTGGAGACATGAAGTTTGAATTTGAAGTCGAGCTCTGAGACTCCAGTCACCTAGCTGCATCATGTCCTGAACCCAAGAAGGTTTGCGCACTGCCAAGGTCAAATGCGTTTCAGCTCGAGGGTTGAGAGATGCAGACTGGTTAGAAGGAACTTCTGATCCATATTGCCTCTGCGAAGCAGTGGGCAAGGCACGTCCTGCAATGTGTCTTTTCAGGGGTGCTTGCAGACTAGACAAGGCTGCAATAGCCCATGTGACAGGACTGGGGTGACAGAGGACAAGAACAGGAGTCGATGTTCCAACCAATTCATTCCCTATTCGCAAAAATCTGAAAAGTGCTTTGACATTTGCAACACCCAACATCCTACGGAGCTTAAGTGAAAGTTGTGTTCAATGGGGGTGCTCAGCCTGCAGAAGCGCCAGGTGAAGTCAAAGTTCAAAACGAAGACAGTGAGCAACAAAGAGAACCCAGTGGGGCTCTCAATGAACCAAACCGGTGAAGCAAACCTGAGTGGAGAGAAACATAGCGAAACCTTCAATGTGGGCAAAGCAGGAAAACAAAAGCCTGCAAGGTTTGGAACCAGGCAGCTAAGATGCAGCTTTGCCGCGGGGACAAGCTCAAGTTCTCAATTTTCGACCAGGTGTGGGCATGTGTGTGCGTTACTTTGTCGCGGTTTTGTAGTCCTTACAGTGCATTTGGTGAATTTGGCACCTGGACTTGGAGAAATGTCAGTGTGTCAATCGTATGAGTCGGTTGAAGCACCCTTGTGATTGCACTGGCCTGCGGTGAATTTTGGCTCAAAGTGGGGCGAAGTAAGAGAGATCTCTCGGCGCACATTGCCACAGCTGAGTGCCGGAAAATGAGGCTCAAATCAGCAGCCTTTTGGCTTTTGTCCGTCAAATTGGGAGGTTTGTATCCAGGGTCGATTGGACTTTGGGGTTCCTGGGCCATGAGGGACTTTGGCAAAGCAACCTTTACATTCTTGCTGTCAGGGAGCTGTGGAGATGCTTCCTCCTGCTCTATGGTGTCCTTGGAGAAGATAGTTGTCCTGCAGGTGATGAAGGCCAGCTGCATCAATATTTTTTTCACTCTGTGCGTGTGGCAACTGGTATGGTGGGAATATGGTTTTTCATGCGCACCGATGTAATTAGAGAGATACACACATAGAGTTCATAGAGTTCACATACTGAACATCCACAGCGACAGGCGTCTGGCAAGTTGTGCTAAGCGGTGCAGGTATTCCATGCCGAGCTGCGGAGGGTGAGGACATTCCCAAGCACCAACCGCCAGTCATCAGGACGTCTTCTCCCACATTTCAACCGCCAGTGCCGGCTACGACCCCACAAGTGGATTTGATCGCCCAGGCTCAGCTGGGGAGGTTGGAGCAGGTTGGTGCATATCCTGGTACCGCTTTTCTTGCTACAAGTGTGCCTGGCTGATCCATGTGCACATGCACACACCGATATGCAGATGCACACGGACATATACGCATGCAGATTGATGATTGACACATGTTTCTTTTGTGCTTCACTGCCATGTACTTGGACTTTATTCAAACGCTTCAGGAAGTGGATGAGTTGAAAACCCTCCTGAAGCTTGGGGAAGAACGAATGAATTTCCTCAAGGAGTTGCAAGGAGATTTGCCGCTGCCCTTCAGGGTTTGGCACCATGTGAAGCTGAGTCTCAGAACTGAAGAATTGCATATTATTTGTGGATTGAGGAAGTCCATGGAAGTCCCATTTTAGAAAAACAATGACATAAGCACCAAATGGCTTGCCCGAACCGCAACGGAAGAAAGGACAGCATGGTGGTTTCACGGTCTTTCATGGTACAGTGATACAGTATTATGCAGTGTTTTGCCTTGAAGGAGCTGCCAGCGATGGGAAGGGCCTTCCCTTGACAGCATCTCAAGTGCAGGCTCTCACCGAACGGCTTCCTTTACTTTCAGAGGTTGCAAGCCAAGGGGAAAGAGAACCGATAGCAGCAGCAGAAGACTTCTTGGTGACGAAAGCCGCACTTCCTTTGATTGAACCAGTGGTTCATGTGGAGTGGTTGGTCCTTCGCAATCCACGACCCTCAACCTCCTCCTCCTCCAGTTCCTCATCCACGTCACAGTCCCAGACACCAACATGCGTCCTGGCAGCTGCACAAGCAGATGGGAAGATTCACTTGTTCAGCCCCAGCGGAGAGTTGGTTTTTAGCTTCAACACAGGCCATGAGCAGCCCATCACTCACATGGCCACTTCTCCCACCCATGAGGAGCACCTCATTGCCACTGGGGATTCGGGTGGTGCCATCCGCTTGCACCGGGTCTCGGTGCGGCAGCGGCGAGTCTCAAAGGAGGAGAAGGCTGCACGCTCAAACTCGACTGAGAAAATCTCGCAGTACCTGGGGCCTCAATTGAATGTCACAGTCCAAATGCACAAACAGTTTCAACTTCCAGCCAGAGATGATCTCCCTACTTTGACTGCCCTTGCCATTTCGAACCATAAGAGCAGTCGAGAGATTGTTGCTGGAGATTCGACGGGTCGCATTAGCGTCTTTGCCAAAAATGGCACTTTGAAGGGCCATGTGGATGCAACAGCCATGGAAGGCCCTGGCGTGGAAGGATTGCATTCCTATCACAGTCAGGTGCTCTTCAGAGCTGGGATGGAGTGGGGCTATGTGAGCCTGGACAAGGTGGATGTCAAGCACATCGACTGTCCCAATTTCGAGGCGCGGTGGTGATTTCCGGTGTCTCTTGTTCAAGTCATTTGAAGTTGCACATACTTCTGCAATGTCTGCACATCCACCGCAGCATGGCGCTTTGACCATACATTTCTCTGATGCTAGGGAAGAGTGGCCGACATGGCAGTAGACACCCAGCAACTGTCCAAAGTCATGCTTTCGGATGAAAGTGGTGCTGTTTCTTGTCCAGCATTGGCACTGCAACTGGAATCTCTGGTGCATCAGCGCTTTCACCAATTTTCTAGTGATGTTTCGGAAGATGTCGGAAGTGTCCTTTCTTCATAATTACTGAGGTTTGGGTGTTTAACGTCGGTTTCCCAGTGGTCAATGCTTTCAACTTCAATTTGAAAGGATATTCTCCTGCAGCGGGAGAATAAACACTGGTCCAGGTGAAGAACCGAAAGGATTGCGAGTTGGAGAAGAAATTCCCGCATGCTGCGGAGATGAAGGTCTGCTGGCTTGGATATGGCTTGGACATGGCTTGGACATGGCTTGACACGGCATGACATGGCATCATCACACTTTGAGCAGGGCATCCTTCCACACCAAGGCCCCTGTTGAACTGGCAGCCATCCGAGGGTTTGCTCCTGGGACTGCATTTGAGAGCTCCTGTGTGTCACGGTTCATCTGAGAATCTTGGAATGGCGTGGAATAGCAACCAGTTGTTACCAGCTCGTGGCATTGATTCACTATTTAGTGCAGAAATGTTTGGATAGCCTAGGGCCTAGGCGTACGTAGTAGAAACTTAGAAGCCAAACTCCCAAGAGCAGACTTCGGCGAGCGGCGGCAGAGATCATCCGGCCGAGGTGCTTGGCTTGCAAAAGCATCCGTCAGACCCAGCTGACTCATTCTCGTCTATCTTGGTACGGCACTCAGCGCCAGTCTGTCAATCATCATGGATGAAACTGTGCAGCCCATTTGGAATAGGCACTCAACATGAGCCAGCATGTCGGACGGCGACGTCCTGGAGAGACAGGCAGGCTGTTCGATCGGCAAGCAGCTGGAACCAACCGCATTTGAATTAAAGGGACTTGAGCTCCGATGTGTGCGGTTGTGCCTAAGAGGTGCTGGTGGCCATGTGATATGGCGACGTCAGCGGACGGCCGTTCGAGACTGGGCTGTGCTCACCTTGGCTACCCCTCTATCCCATGCCTATTTCTCCTGCCCCAAAAGCAGAGCACAACAGCTGGCACACGAGTTAGCTGGGTTTTCAAGTGTCAAAGCTTCAATCTACCCAAGTGTGACCTGATCAATCCCAGGTACAAAGGAAGCAGCACGGAGACTTGATCGCTTTGCTTTCGGCAGATGGGAGAGAAGTTGAGATCTTGGAAGTCCTGATGCAGGCTGGGCATGGCGAGGGCACAGATCCACAGCAGTTCAACTCCATGAAGCTCAAAATAGAGCAAGAAGGGTAAGGGAAACCATGCCAAAATTCTTCGTTATAGATGGGAGTGTTTTGCCAGCTGCAGTGCAGGTGTACACACCTCCACCTGCTAGCGATCCATTCTCCAACTTCAAGCTGCCAGTCATGGCTTGTGCAGTTCTTCTCCTTCTAGGCTAGTGGGCCGAAGGGGGTTGGGAGGGACTGCCAAAGCATTAAATGGCGACCAGAGCACAAGATGTTGTCTGATGGCAGTCGCTGACCGTTTGAGACATGGATCCAATTCCAAAACTGCAACATACTGCAATAGTCAAAGGCAGTTTAGATGTCTAAACGTCTAAACTCCATTGTACGGAAGTGGAGAGAGTTGAGATGTGAGAGCTGAGATGTGGAGAGAGCTGAGATGAGGAGAGAGCTGAGATGAGGAGAGAGCTGAGATGAGGAGAGAGCTGAGATGTGGAGAGAGCTGAGATGTGGAGAGAGCTGAGATGTGGAGAGAGCTGAGGAGTGGAGAGAGTTTAGAAGTGAGAGCTGAAACGTCGAGAGAGATGACATGGCAAGAGGAGCTGAGATGTGGGGAGAGAGATGACATGGCAAGAGGAGCTGAGATGTGGGGAGAGTTTAGATGTGGAGAGAGCTTAGGTGTGGAGAGAGGTGAGATGTGGAGAAAGCTAAGATGTGGAGAGAGCTGAGATGCGGAGAGAGCTGAGATGTGGAGAGAGCTGAGATGTGCAGAGAGCTGAGACGAGGAGAGAGCTGAGATGCGGAGAGAGCTGAGATGAGGAGAGAGCTGAGATGTGGAGAGAGCTTAGATGTGAAGAGAGCTGAGATGTGGAGAGAGCTCAGGTGAGCAGAGAGTGGAGATGTGGAGAGAGCTTAGATGTGAAGAGAGCTGAGATGTGGAGAGAGCTGAGATGTGGAGAGAGCTGAGATGTGCAGAGAGCTGAGATGAGGAGAGAGCTGAGATGAGGAGAGATCTGAGATGAGGAGAGAGCTTAGGTGTGGAGAGAGCTTAGATGTGAAGAGAGCTGAGATGTGAGAGAGCGTAGATGTGGAGAGAGCCGACAAGAAACAATGATTTGCAAGGCAGTGATTGGAGATCGCATTGGAATTGCTTCCTCCAGGCGATGCCTGGGGGATAGACATCGCACGAACCCCGCGATGTGGGGAACCTTGTTTGTGCGACGGGTGCGGTCTTCGCGCGTTTTTACTTCGGACGCGTCCTCCATGCCACAGTTGATTTTGAGGGAGGTGTCTGAGATGATTGAGTGCGCTGTGCCATTGTGTTTGGTGATCCAGGCCTGCCGTTTGCATTGGAATGGCTGCTTCCATTTTAATATGGGAGGGGGGTGTTGTGAGCGCCAAATTTTTGCATTTTTGGAATCTAATTTCTGAAACAGATACTAAACCCTCTTCTTTCCAAAACCAAACATTGTTGCTTCTGCAATAAAAACAACCATCGTGCATTCTCAATAGCTCTCCCAGGTCATACATAGATACATAGGTTTAACCAAAACAGACATGAATAATAGATAAAGACAACAAAACAAACAAGTGCAAAAGGCCTTTGCAAAGGGTGCAGCATTGTTTTCAGAATGTAAAGGCTCTACAGCTCTACAGGAATTTCCCCCAACACATGCAATAGTTCTTTTAAAACATGTGCACTGTAAACTGGAAACAGGCACCAATTCATGCAATATGTTCCTTATAAATAATGAAGGACAAATTTCATTATCAAACAACAGTTGTAAAATGCCTTTGCACAAAGAGCACTACCCCTCAATGTATGCAACAACCCTGTGCAAAAACTGTGGCGTTCTTTGAAAGATGTATAGCATTTCAATTTGAAAGATGTGTAGCATTTCAAAAAAATGTGTATTTTACCCATGCACCAACTCATGGAATATGCTCTCTATAAATAATGAAAGGAAAAACACATTTGCAAACAACACTGTAGCCTTCTTTGAAAAATGTATAGCACTTCAAAAAAATGCATTTTAAACAGGCACCAATTCATGCAATATGTTCTTTATAAATAATGAAGGACAACCTAATTATAGACCAACACTTGTAAAATGCCTTTGCACAAAGAGCACTATTCTTCAATGTATGCAGCAGCCCTTTGCAAAAAAATGGTATTCTTTGAAAGATGTGTAGCATCGTTTCCCAATTTCAGGGAGAACCCTCCTATATAAGTAATGAATCAGTTCAGAAATCATAGCATTCCTGTAGGAAAATGTAGCATGCTGTTTTGCAAGATNCCAATTTCAGGGAGAACCCTCCTATATAAGTAATGAATCAGTTCAGAAATCATAGCATTCCTGTAGGAAAATGTAGCATGCTGTTTTGCAAGATTGATTCTTTTTTTAATTATTGCAGTATGGTTTTGAAAAGAGTGTAAACTTACTGTCAAAGGGCCCTTCAAACCTGGCAAAACCTTTGTCGATAAAGTGGCACATTCATTGAAACATGTGTTTTA
>BGPT01000638.1:2762-17894 GCA_003297045.1 Symbiodinium sp. clade C Y103 | reverse complement strand
GTCACATCCATCCCAAAAAGATTCATCTGTTTATGTATGGATGATGGGTTCCATTTAGCCATGGTGGTTTGATGTCACATCCATCCCAAAAAGATTCATTTGTTTATGTATGGATGATGGGTTCCATTTAGCCATGGTGGTTTGATGTCACATCCATCCCAAAAAGATTCATCACAAATACATACCTACTACCCAAGGTTTTAGCCATGGTGGTTTGATGTCACATCCATCCCAAAAAGATTCATCTGTTTATGTATGGATGATGGGTTCCATTTAGTTATCGTGGTTTGATGTCACATCCATCCCAAAAAGTATAAACAAAGATGGAATGAAACCATTCACAACACATCTGGGTTGAGCTGAAAATCCTCCAGCCATTTGCCAACTTCTTGCCAATCAGTTCAACACGGTGGCCTGATAGCTGCTCCCCACGGAAACCACGGTCAGGCCCGACACCAGTCATACCGCATTTGATGGACCAGGAGGCCAGCTCGGCCGCAACCTTGTTCACAGCTTTGGATACCTGGGCGCGTGAGGGCAATAGGATATGTAGCGACCATCTCTCTTGAAACTGGTGGTTGGGGACAATTGGGGGCGAAAGAAACATCCACGCCATATCCCATCCAAACTTCAAAATGTTTTTAATTTTTCTGTTGGGAAACTTTTTCACTCCTCATGAACCTCTCTGGTATGATCATGAACGGAAACTTGTAGAGGAGAACGTCTTGTATCACCCCAGTCGGTGCGAACAAGGAAGATATTGAATAAACGAACATCTCGTCTTCCCGGTAGAACTGGGCCCCATCGCCGTGAATGGCCAAAGGCATTGTTTGGCCCAATGGAAGCGTGTTGTCTTGAAAGATCGGGTGGTCAGACCAAGGTTCCAATTGTTGACAATGGCTCCAGAAGCTCTCAATTGAACGTGAGTCCATAGATCCAGCCATCAGGGACCCAAATACAAAGGGATGTTCAGAGAGACAATGCACTATCTCATGTGGCAGTAGGCATTTGACTGGGCAAGGCTTTGGAGTAAAGCCGTCTACCTGCAAAGGGGAATTTGGGATAAACACCTTTTATCAGTTCTAAAGTCCAAATCAAAAATTAGGGATCAGAACCAGAGCATGTTTAAGGGATCATAACATGTTTCAGCATACAATATACTTGTCGCTTGGGGTGTTGAAACAAATCGAGAAACCAAACTATTGGATCTTTAGCTGAGAATCCTGTAGGTCCATCCAGACTGTGTAAGTTTGTAGCTTGAAATCGAATAAGTCTCGTAGCCATCGATGGAGGTCCCTTTCTGCGTTCGCAGGGTACTTGGAGTCCGATCCCAAGCTGGCAAAACTTTGGATAGCACCATGTAAAACACCATCTTCAACCATACAGTTTGCCAAATCAACTGCCCCAGAAATGGATAGTCGACCACGGCTAATCATGTGGAGAAGCTTCTCGCATGTTTGGGATGGCGCATATGATTCAAGCCTCTGTCTCTTCCTGGCCAGGGGAACATAATCGAAAAAGATAGCATGACCTTATACTCAATGACAAGGTTTGTGAATCAGTACAATACAACTGATTTTGAAAAAGTAAACTGGCCAACTGATATTGAGCACCCAATCAGAGATTGGATCAATAAACACCCATACCGGTATTGAATGAAGTAAACCAACACCAACTAAAGTTCCCAACCGATATTGAAAAGATTAGATCACCCCATTTGATATGCCCATATACTATATATATATATGTATATGATATGGTAGAAATTACCCAGACTGAAGTGTCCCAACCGATCATCGGATGTTGAATCACCCATGGGGGTATTGGTGCAGCTGGCTTTTGACTAATGCCCATGAAGGTGCCTGCCTTCCCGAGCAAGTTGGACCTGGCATGGAGGCCAGGATGGGAGGTCCGAAGGTTTTGTTTTCGTCAGCCTATGCAAAATAAATGGTCCATAAGTCCAGAACCATATTATTTTTGTTGTCGCAATTCCCAAGTATCTCTTTTATTTCAAACAGATTGGATGGAGATCTCTTCCAAAGTTTGAGAAGTGAAGCCTCGTTTTTGTCTTCTCGCTTTCCGGTGCAACATGGATTGGTCCCACCGATTTGGTAGGATGCTGATGGATCCAGCCTAAAGCTCTAAGATTCGCCCATTCAAAATCACGATCACTTGTTCTGAAATATTGTGAATTGCAATGGTGTGTTGATTTGAAAAATCTTGCTAATCATCAACAGACCTTAGATGGGCGCCTGTGCCAACTCATACCCAAAGACAAATGAGCTCACTTGTCTCAACCCCCAAAACTAGCGATGGTCATGCGGGTGGTCACCTGGTGGCCACTTTAAGCACACCTTCGCCCCACAGCCATGTTGGAATGGCCAACTAACTCACTTTGCAGTGTTAGTCCCTTTGCCTTTCGGCTTGCCCTTGGCTTTTGCCTTCGATCTTTTGGACTTTGCATTGGTCAGGAACGCATTGGCCGCCGCCTCCAGACAGAAGGATAGGCACCAGGATGGTCTGGGACCGTTTTGGGGTACTACCAGGTGAGCCATGGAAAATGGAAAAATCCTTCTATCCACCAATCATAAATTCCGTTTAAACAAGATAGATATCCCCCATACCCTTTGAATGAAATGATGTAACGTGTGATGATGCCATATCCAAACTGTTCTTTTTCCATGGCTCCTGGGTTCAACATTAGACACTTGGACCGGTCTGATGGGTATAATGTTCTGGGGGCACATGGACATAGAATTTATTGAAGCATTGTAACCCTTGATTGTAGGCCCAAGTTGGTGTCCTGGATTGCGCCGTGATTTTTCAATTCTATGTCCATGTGCTCCCGAAGCATGAAACAGATTAGATCAGATCCCAATAAACCAATAAGATAAACAAATCCATCTAACCGGTTCCCATTCTTGGTAGTGGGGGCCCCTGTTTGTGTACTGAATCCAATAGGATTCATAACTCTGGATGAATAAAATGTTTAAGAATTGGGATCCGATTGGGTGGAAGAAATCCCATATTTATTGGGACGCACTTGATAAAAACAGTTCATGGATCTGAATTTAACTGCCTTAATTCATTGGGATCCAATTTGATGGATTGAGGCAACCATGTCAGTGTTTCACACTGATGTGTCGGGTATAGGTTCTGAATGATATGCTCCCATACGGGGCTCCGGTTGGATGGATAAAATACCATGTTTTTTTGGGGGATCCAATTTGGTGGATTGAATGAGTCGGTAGAAAACAGGCAACCACTGATAGTAGGCCATGCTGATGTATTGGCCATGGGTTCTAGAGATTGGTTTGATGAATTTAAGAACATATGGATGTGGTAGATCAGAACATTTATACATTGTTACTGATGCTCCTGACATGACGGTAGGTGGACTATCATCTATACCGCGTTTGCAACTATGTTTGGTCAGATACTCAGTTGTTGGTCGGCCTGAAGCTTCTTGGTTCCTTGGGACAACTCCTCAATCTTCTTCAAAACCTTGCCGAACTCCTTATCAGAAGTAGAGGTCGAAGCCTTGCTTTTCTGTTGAACTTCTCCATAGAACTTCTCAACTTTCTCAGCATGTTTCTTGATCGTGTCAGACAAGTTGTCAGCATACTCCAACCCCTGCAAAGTGATTGCAGCCGTACGGGCTGTGCCAACTTCTTTCAAGCAACTTGACATGGCCTCCGTGACCTTTTCAAACATGCTTTGGGGCGTGACCTCTTCTGAGACCTCCTTGGCCGGCTTCGAGACCTTCTTCTTTGCGACGGGTGCCTGTTGCAGGCACCATGGGACAGGGGATTGCTGCGGTCTGGAAAGAGGAGAGAATGTGGATCGAACCCATACTAATCATTGAATGGTGATATATCATGAATGTGCTCTTCTTGAATTCCAAAGTTGTCCAAATTGATTTTTTTGATATAATCCAAACCATAACAAAGCTGTGAGCAATGAAAGCCATTCAAGAACAGGAATGTGCACCCAAATGTTGGTGTGGAGTTTTTTTGTAGGTCCAACAGAGTTGATTGGAACAATTGACACAGGGATAGCCTTAGCCACCGCATCCAACAAAGCTTTGCTTCCAGCGGCAGATGCCGTTGTCACTGTCGGCATTGCACCGGCCCTCATGAAACCATCTTCTGAGTTGGTGATTGCTTGAAGCAAATCAGGGTCCACCGAGGCTGTAGCGGTTAATTTTGTGGTATCTGACACGGCATCTTTGTGGGTCACCTTCTTTGGGGCTGGCATGTAGAACCAGGCTTCCTTAAGTCAGAGGGTTGCTGCATTTACCTATATACATTCATTGAACCTCCCAAATAGTGAGCCCAATGGGGATTAAACAGAAAATAAAGAAATGCACTTGTGAGGTTCATCATCGTCATCTTCAAAGTCTTCAGAGGGATACCACAAACCTGCTGCTTTTCTGGCTTCAAAAATTTTATCGGCTTTCTCTTCGGTGTGGGTTTTTCGAATGTCCTTTCCCTGGGTCGCAACCCAACCCCTTTCTGCTTCAACCCTTTGCTCATGCAGCCTTTGGACTTCCAACTGGACCCTATCCCAGCTTTTATCACAATCCAACCACATGTTGAAACACTCAATGCGGTTGGACTCGTAGTACTCATGTACCTTGAACCGTCCTTTGCTCCGCACAAACGAGTCCCACTCTTTCTTGTTGGTCATACCTGATTTGCTTTGAATTTTGTTGCAAACCAGTTTGGAATCAATGATATCACCCCTTTTATACTGATTTTGACAGAAAGGGGTGAAATGAAATGTTGCTATTTCTAGATAGGTGGCTGTTTCGCTGCTGGGTGGGAACAAGGGCTTGGGAAGCTTGCTGCTGGGCATTGGTTCCATTCGCAACCGGAACAAGAGCATGCTGTCCACTCGGCCTTGTCCTCTTCCTTTGGGGCAGCCTTTTCTTTCCCTTCTTCCTCAGCCTCCTCCTTGCTTCCTTCCTCATCGCTCTCTGACATCTCGGACCCATCAAGGTCTTCGTCTTGGCTCTGGTCAGGCTCTTCTTCTTCGTCTCCATCCTCATCCTCTGCCTCTGCCTCGTCTTCTTCGTTCTCTTCATTCTCACCTGGCTCTGAGTCTTCTTCATTCTCCTCCGACGGTTCTTCATCAGAGCCATCTCCTTCATCTTCCGATGCCTCTCCATCAGCTGCATTTTCATCGGTGGCTGATGCCGCACTGGAAGTATCTTCATCACTTTCACTCTCAGGTTCCTTCAGCACCGAAGCCAAGTCATAGGCTGTGGCTGTTGCCGTGGTAGTGCTCGGCAGTGAAAAGGCTGGCGAAGGCTTTCGGGATGAATCTTCTTCCACAGGTGCTGGGGAGGTTCGGGCTCTCTTCGGCTCTGGTGTGGTGAACAGTGGTTCAACACTTTTCTTCACCACAGGCACATACTTGATGGGAGGCTCCTTCTTATCCTTCTCTTTCTTGTCCTCTTTCTTGTCCTTGCTTTTCTTGTCCTTCTCCTTTGCAACCTTGCTTTCATCCTTCCTTTCCTCCTTCCTGTCCTTCCTTTCCTCCTTCCTTTCCTTTGCCTTCCCATCTTCTTTGCGGTGTGCCTTCACTTCCTTCGTTCCCTTCTGTGCGCCTTTCTCACTATCTGCCTTTCTCTTGAGACCTTTGTCCTCGATCTCTGCCTTCTCCTCCTTTTCTTTCTTATCCTTCTCCTTACCTGGCTTCTCTGGCTTCATCTCCTGCTCTGCCTTCTCTACCTTCTTTGATCCTGCCTTTTTCTCGTCTGTCTTCTTGCTCTTCTCCTGCTCCTTCTTCTTTCTTGCTGCCGTGATTGCTTTCTGCTCAGCACGGGCTGCAGCTTCTGCTGCCTGTCTGAGCTTCTCTGAAACCTCACTCCTACCGGTAGGTCCTGAAGGTCGTCGGGAAGGTGCTGAAGCCCCTTCTTTTTGCCCCTTCTCCTTTTTCTGGCTCACCTTAGGATCTTTCTTGTTGTCCTTCTGGTCAGGTTTCCGAAGAGCTGACTTCCGGGTAACTTTTTCCGGTGGTGAGGTTTTGCCACGCACCCTTTTTGTAGGTGCACCAGCCATGGGTGTGACTAGGGACGCCACTGTTTTGAAAAAGAAATCCTGCAGAGATAAGACTTCAAAGGAGATGACTGATTAAATCCTGACGAGATAGAATTACCATGGGTATTTTGGTCGCCTATGGCACATACCTACAATTCGGGGCTGAGCTCTTCTGATCTTCAGGCTGCCGCTCTTCCAAATCCCCATTGCCAGATATCAAAGCTAAATCAAAGTCTAGCTCATCTGCCCCAAAAAGTGCGTTCAGATCTTCTACAGCCGCTTCAGTCTGAGGATTCGACTCCAACGAATGCACATCGTCCACACTGCAAACGCTCGGACAAGAAACATTTTCTGAGTTGCTTCCACTACTCCTGAAAGGTGTGAGTATCTGCGTCCTCCACGGCATGGCTAGATGAAACTGGATCCGTCAAAGAAGAATGAGCACTTGCGTCCAAATTGGAGTCAAAATCTAAGTCCCACACCCCACCTTGACCGGGCACCACTGGTTGAAGGAAGGGCTGCAATGGTGGCGTTGGGACACCAAAGCTGTGCAGCTCCAACTGTAGGCGACACTCTGTCGCACACAAAAGAAGCTCAACTCGATCGCTGTAAAAGAGCAGGCACGTACGGCAGAATCTGTATGACTCACTTGGGTTGAGAGAGGAAAAAATGTAAATCTGGATTGTAAACCACCCTGGTTCGATGAGCCCGAAGGTATCCTGATGATTCACAAGTGCAAATCTGGCCAACGAGATATGCATGCAAGCCCAACAAGACAGCTCAATCTGACAAAAGCCAAATGATCCAGAGCACCGCACTGAGAAAGCCGACACAGAAAAAGGCCAGGCTATAGGTCCACACAGGACGGGGCTGCACGGCCGGCAGCAAAGTCACGGGCGATGAAATGGCACACCGCCCCCGCTCTCTAATGCCCATGCAAGGCACAGAGAAAATTTCCTGTAAAAGGAATTCCCGCCACCCTACCCTGTATTGAGCAATGCATTCAAACATATATGTTTTCCAATTGCCCAAGCTGAACATGTTGAAGTGTACATCACATCACTGCCAATGCTCCAATCTGAAGACATCAAGACAACTGTAAAACAAGACATGTAAACTCAACACAAGCAACTGCAAGTTTCCGTGGTGATTTCCAACTCAAGCTGTTGTTTGTTTGAACTGCACTTCAATTCGATATCAACATCTGTACGCATTGTTGAAGGACCAATTTGACAAGCAGCACCGCAAGCAAGAGGTCGGGAGACACGCAAGATCAAAGAAGAGGCAAAGCACAAGCAGCAGCACGAAAGAACCCTTTCTCACCAGTTTGGGAAATAAGGCGCTATCACAAGTGACCGCTAGCAATCTGGATACGAATACGAATTGCATTTTTGAACGTTTTAACAAATGTCCTGGTGTCCTGAAATGGTCTTTCTGCATTTCTTTTCAAAGCATTTTAGGACACTTGTAGGATTTGAATGAAACATGAAAAANTGGTCTTTCTGCATTTCTTTTCAAAGCATTTTAGGACACTTGTAGGATTTGAATGAAACATGAAAAAGTGGTCGCCCATGTATCCCATTTTTGTGTGAAATTAATATTGTGTTTGTCCACGGTCATTACTGGATCACTTCCAAAATGTGCGTTCTCAAACTCTTGGAGCTTTACCATTGAGATTTTGAGAACACCTTCATTCAGATCATTCAGATAAGATTTGTTGTTTTTGTTTGGCTGAAGGATCCATGGCAGAGTACACTTTCTCAACAAAGTATGAAAAAGGTAAGAAAGGTTAGGTTACAAAGCACGAAATGAAAACGATAGGTCTTCCAGGTATTCCATGTATCTGTTTTTTGTGAAATTGTTTTTCGATAATTTTCCATTTGTCAACGGTCTCTATCCTGTAAAGGTTCCAGGATGTGCTGTTCTAAGCCTATTGGCGGCTTATCATCGAAAACGGTTGAATTCCGTCAGAAAAAAAATATGTTTTGGATTTGGCTGGGGTCTCATTTCCAAGAACTGTTTCCAAAAGAAATCTTTCCTGATTTGTCAGATCTGAAGGATCAAACGACTGANTTTTGGATTTGGCTGGGGTCTCATTTCCAAGAACTGTTTCCAAAAGAAATCTTTCCTGATTTGTCAGATCTGAAGGATCAAACGACTGACAATGCCGTGTACACTTGGGAACATGTTCTGAAAAAGAACATGAACAGAAAGTAAAGCATGCTGTAGCGAGTTCTGCAGGGAAGAAAGGACAAGACAAAAAACTGTAATTACGAGAGATAATAAATGCCTCATTTAAAACAAAACAGCCTCACCCTGTGGGAAAACAGTCCATAGTGATGCTGAAGTCAGATGCATGTGCACACGCACGCGTCAACGGTGATGACCGCTAATGAACATGCNCCATAGTGATGCTGAAGTCAGATGCATGTGCACACGCACGCGTCAACGGTGATGACCGCTAATGAACATGCATTGTTTTAAAGCGGGTCGCTTGCATTTGAAACACAGTATCAAAATGCAGAATACAATATTTAGCATGTTATGGCAATTTAAAATCAAAACTAAGATGCACAAAAAACAGCACCCAAAGAAACTTACACAAGTTCACCTTTAAAAAAAATTAAGTCGTACCTAAAACATCTTAAAACAAGATACAAATAAAAACCTGACACCTCAATATAGCAAGGAACTTGAGGTCAGCAACCCATCTTTGCGTAATGAGACTTGAGGGCAGGGTGGACGAACCGGCTTGCTGAAGTCGAAACATGTTTTTCCAGTGCCCGCTTGTAACTCAATGTTATTTCAAGTGTCAATTCTCAATACTGAGAACTCAGAACCAGGACGGCTAGGCAACCAAACACTAATCTCAGGAGATGAAAAACCATCAGCATAAANTGTTATTTCAAGTGTCAATTCTCAATACTGAGAACTCAGAACCAGGACGGCTAGGCAACCAAACACTAATCTCAGGAGATGAAAAACCATCAGCATAAAAAATATACATAGAGCATCAGTTTTAAGCACAGACCCTAGTCGTGGATTTTTGCTAAAGCATGTCAAGACGTTGCTAAAGTTCGACTTGCACTTCTTGAACCCAGTCTGTCCAAACGAATGTGTACAACTCCAACCGTTGGTATAGTCTAATCTTTTTAACCACTACGTTGGTCGTGATACTGAATGGATTGCTGGGGTAAACGGCAATGATCGCAAAATGCCGTCCCAGTGAGAGGATCAATGTGAACATATCCCAGTGCATTGTGCCGCTCACTGTACGACTGCACCGCACACTGTACATATCTCACCGTACCAGTGCACCGTACCGTACGCGTTGCTAACANGAACATATCCCAGTGCATTGTGCCGCTCACTGTACGACTGCACCGCACACTGTACATATCTCACCGTACCAGTGCACCGTACCGTACGCGTTGCTAACAAAACCTAAAAAATTGCTAACAAAACCTTGAAAATTGCTAACAAAACCTCGAAAATTGCTAACAAAAGACCGTACGGTCAGTGCGTACGGTCAGTGCGTACGGTCANAAAAAATTGCTAACAAAACCTTGAAAATTGCTAACAAAACCTCGAAAATTGCTAACAAAAGACCGTACGGTCAGTGCGTACGGTCAGTGCGTACGGTCAATGCGCAAGATGTGCGGCCTATGTGTGTACAGTGTACATGTGCCAGAGGTGCGCAAGGTGTGATGTGTACATCATCGTGCGCGCGCATGTGGTCAGCTGTTTGCATGTTTCCTTGATTGCTTCTGAACACCAGCCATTTGTGCTTGTCAGACCTGTTGATTGTTCGCGCTTGGGTGCAGCATTTCCTCATCAAAATTCGTTATTTGATCATTTACTCGAACCACGGGCTTTATGATTGCAAGCACACAGAAATCAAAAATCAAAAATGATATTTTTTTGGGTTTCACCCTTACCTTCTCTACACGCAGTTGAAGGCCCACAATTATTTCTATTTTTAGTTTTGTCGAGTTTTGCTTTGTTTAACTTAGTCTCTCGACACGTGGAACGTTCTGCTTCACAGGTATCTTTGTACATTCCAGGAACTCCACAGTACATTCATGCTTAAAAAATATATTCCGAAAGTCTTTGCAATGCTGAGCCTGAGAAGATATAGTCATTCCAAACGGCGAGTGTCTTCAAATTGAAGCTACCCACAACCTGCCAGAACATCCNATTCCGAAAGTCTTTGCAATGCTGAGCCTGAGAAGATATAGTCATTCCAAACGGCGAGTGTCTTCAAATTGAAGCTACCCACAACCTGCCAGAACATCCTCACATGCATCTTTCATCGTTCAAAGTCTACGCTTCACTAACTTCAACAACTTGAAACAACAAACGCTAATACGTTATATGTTTGTGATGAGCATCGGCATTTGGAATTATTTGCTACTAAGGTTTCAGGTTGTATTAGTTGTATCTAGATATAAGATNACAAACGCTAATACGTTATATGTTTGTGATGAGCATCGGCATTTGGAATTATTTGCTACTAAGGTTTCAGGTTGTATTAGTTGTATCTAGATATAAGATTATATTAGCACTATTTACAAAACTTATGTGTGTGAAAAAGTGCTTAGTTCGGACTTGGGAAAACTTACACAACTAGGCTGCTTATTCATTTTTCTTACAAGTTTGTTAACTTAATCACGTTGAAAAAATCGTGATATATACAAAAAGAAGACACCTTATTTCAAGAAAAACCTGCGGTTTTTACCGGGCAAGTGAAAAAACTGTACAAAAGGCCACTCTGATAGCAGTCTATAACAGTCGATTTACTTTGCATATACAGAATCATGAAATAACATGATTGCTGGGCCCTATATTTACATGATTGCTTGATAACAATATAATTGCCATTTTTGTTGGGAAACCATTTCAAAACTACACTTGGGATTTTTGTCGGAGACTGGAATTTTACATTCCAAGTCGTACCATTTCACTCAAAAAGGATCAAAAAGGTGTCATTCAAGCCTCCTTTGGACTGTGATTTAAACTACAGAAAAAATGCCTACGTGATTTGACACTGATTTTTGCATCATATTTGGCGCTATGAATTTGGCTTTGAAATTGATGTTTTTTTTTGAGAAGTGGATTTGACACTAAAGAGGGCGTAAACTTTTTGGGAGGTGAACTTGTCAATTTACAACAAACTCTCCACTGAAACCGTGATTTGTTATTAGTACGTGTTGCATTTTACTTTCTATATAGGTGCTTTTTTGCAGAACACGTTCCCAAGCGTGCACAGCATTCTCAGCGCGTTTGATCCTTGAGCGTTGGCAGGTGGGGAAATGGATTGTTTGGAAAACAGTTCTTGAACATGAAACCCAGGACCAAAAATATTTCAAAACTAAAACTGATTTTTCACTTTTCTCTGGAGGATTTCAACATGCTATGTTTTCAATGAACAAAAATCTAACAGATTCAGAACTGCACATCCAGGGACCTTGTCACGGTACAGGCCGTAGACAAACAGACAATTCATCTCACAGCAAAACAGTCTATGTACCTTATGGACCTTTTGGATAGCAAAAGTACAACGCAAAACCTTCACTTATACTATATATATATATATATTGTATCTGTATATATTTATATTTTTGTATATCTATAAAAACACACATATATATATATATGTTTGTTTCTGTGTACAAATATGCCTCATATTTGTTTGTTTATGTTTCCTACATATATTTGTATTTTTCTGGAGGAAATAATACGTTCTCAATATTTAAAAAAACAATTTCGAAAACTAACGCTGCTGAAATGCAAGCCTCGCCTTGGAATAAAGCTGTTTGGAAACAAACGATCCGATATGAAAAGCAACAATTTGGAATACATAACTTTGAACACGAACACTACTGAAACAAAAAACTAAGTTGGAATAAGAGACTTTTGAGAAAAAAACGCTGATATGATGCTGGGGGGCCCAAAGCAGCATGAGCGTACACCAGGATATACCAGCGTATACCAGGATATACTGCGCGTATACCACAGGTCNAAAAAACGCTGATATGATGCTGGGGGGCCCAAAGCAGCATGAGCGTACACCAGGATATACCAGCGTATACCAGGATATACTGCGCGTATACCACAGGTCTACCACGCGCATACCAGGAGATACCACGCGCATACCAGGATATACCACACGGATACCACAGGGATACCACGGGTATACCAGTGTAAACCAGTGTATACCAGGGTACACCATGCATATACCACCTGCATACCAAAGCTCTGTACGGATATGGTGCAACTATCTTATTGTGTCATATGTTGGGAATCTATGCTGGGCCATTTGGTGGCTACACATGTTGGGCCTTTAGTATATGGTATTGTAGAACTCGTTAAACTGGGGTGGACCCAACCGTACATATTCCAATACATTCCCTGACAGGGATGGTCCAATTTTTCATATTTTCCAATGTGCATCTGCACATGCATGACGGGAAACAAAGTGAACACCTGAGCAGAAACGAAAACCCAAGAGCAATACAACAATAAAGGCCAAAATAAAGAATCAAATCTGGATACGAATTGCATTTTNACCTGAGCAGAAACGAAAACCCAAGAGCAATACAACAATAAAGGCCAAAATAAAGAATCAAATCTGGATACGAATTGCATTTTTCAACGTTTTAACAAATGCCCTGGTGTCCTGAAATGGTCTTTCTGCATTTCTTTTCAAAGCATTTTAGGACACTTGTAGCTAAACTTACTTTGTACTTTTTCACCAGCGGGTACATAGCCATTTTTGTGTGAAGTTAATATTGTGTTTGTCCACGGTCATTACTGGATCACTTCCAAAGTGTGCGTTCTAAAACTCTTGGAGCTTTACCATTGAGATTTTGAGAACGCCTTCATTCAGATCATTCAGATAAGATTTGTTGTTTTTGTTTGGCTGAAGGATCCATGGGTCTCATGTGAAAGAGCTGTTTCATACTTTTTCCATTTTGTCCAATCCAAACAAAGCACGACATGAAAACGATAGGTCTTCCAGGTATTCCATGTATCTGTTTTTCGTGAAATTATTTTTCGATACTTTTCCATTTGTCAACGGTCTCTATCCTGTTAAGGTTCCAGGATGTGCTGTTCTAAGCCTATTGGCGGCTTATCATCGAAAACGGTTGAATTCCGTCAGAAAAAAATATGTTTTAGATTTGGCTGCGACCTAATTTCCAAGAACTGTTTCCAAAAGAAATCTTTCCTGATTTGTCAGATCTGAAGGATCAAACGACTGACAATGCCGTGCACACTTGGGAACATGTTCTGAAAAGAACATGAACAGAAAGTAAAGCATGCTGTAACGAGTTCTGAAGGGAAGAAAGGACAAGACAAAAAACTGTAATTACGAGAGATAAAAAATGCCTCATTTACAACCAAACAGCCTCACCCTGTGGGAAAACAGTCCATAGTGATGCTGAAGTCAGGTGCATGTGCACACGCACGCGTCAACGGTGATGACCGCTAATGAACATGCATTGTTTTAAAGCGGGTCGCTTGCATTTTCTTGAAACACCTTATGTACTGAAAATGCAGAATACAATTTTTAGCATGCTATGGCAATTTAAAATCAAAACTAAGATGCACAAAAAACAGCACCCAAAGAAACTTACACAAGTTCACCTTAAAAACAAATTAAGTGGTACCTAAAACATCTTAAAACTAGATACAAATAAAAACCTGACACCTCAATATAGCAAGGAACTTGAGGTCAGCAACCCATCTTTGCAATTACTCTGAACTCCCGTCCCACCTGCTTGGCCCTTGCTGAAGTCGAAACATGTTTTTCCAGTGCCCGCTTGTAACTCAAACAATAAAGTTCACAGTTATCTCAATACTGAGAACTCAGAACCAGGACGGCTAGGCAACCAAACACTAATCTCAGGAGATGAAAAACCATCAGCATAAATAATATACATAGAGCATCAGTTTTAAGCACAGACCCTAGTCCTGGATTTTTGCTAGAGCATGTCAAGACGTTGCTAAAGTTCGACTTGCACTTCTTGAACCCAGTCTGTCCAAACGAATGTGTACAACTCCAATCCAACCATATCAGATTAGAAAAATTGGTGATGCAACCAGCACNAGTTCGACTTGCACTTCTTGAACCCAGTCTGTCCAAACGAATGTGTACAACTCCAATCCAACCATATCAGATTAGAAAAATTGGTGATGCAACCAGCACGATGACTTTGGATTGCTGGGGTAAATGGCAATGATCGCAAAATGCCGTCCCAGGGAGAGGATCAATGCGAACATATCCCAGTGCATTGTGCCGCTCACTGTACGACTGCACCGCACACTGTACATATCTCACCGTACCAGTGCACCGTACCGTACGCGTTGCTAACANTAACAAAAGACCGTACGGTCAGTGCGTACGGTCAGTGCGTACGGTCAGTGCGTACGGTCAATGCGCAAGATGTGCGGTCTATGTGTGTACAGTGTACATATGCCAGAGGTGCGCAAGGTGTGATGTGTACATCATCGTGCGCGCACATGTGGTCAGCTGTTCACATGTTTCCTTGATTGCTTCTGAACACCAGCCATTTGTGCTTGTCAGACCTGTTGATTGNTGTGTACATCATCGTGCGCGCACATGTGGTCAGCTGTTCACATGTTTCCTTGATTGCTTCTGAACACCAGCCATTTGTGCTTGTCAGACCTGTTGATTGCTCGCGCCTGGGTGCAGGATTTCCTCATCAAAATTCGTTTTTTGATCATTTACTCGAACCACGGGCTTTATGATTGCAAGCACACAGAAATCAAAAATCAAAAGCGGTATTTTTTGGGTTTCACCCTTACCTTCTCTACACGCAGTTGAAGGCCCACAAAATAAAGATAAAAATCAAAACTCGAGTTTTGCTTTGTTTAACTTAGTCACTCGACACGTGGAACGTTCTGCTTCACAGGTATCTTTGTACATTCCAGGAACTCCACAGTACATTCATGCCTAAAAAAATAAATTCCGAAAGTCTTTGCAATGCTGAGCCTGAGAAGATATAGTCATTCCAAACGGCGAGTGTCTTCAAATTGAAGCTACCCACAACCTGCCAGAACATCC
>BGPT01000637.1:220198-242802 GCA_003297045.1 Symbiodinium sp. clade C Y103 | reverse complement strand
GCCCTACAAAGGCCCAACATAGCACATATGGATACATATGGTTTTCTTATGCTTTATTCATTGGAACTCCGAAGCTAACACTCCGGTGCGGGCGGTTGTAATGTACAGGGCGGCATAGAAATGTTGGTTACAGAAGAAATGTGAGCCTCTGCAGGAGTTTCTCTTTCGGCCTGCTGTATGCCGAGTTGATGCAACATTGTAACATCATCAACGAGCTCTGATGCAAACAAAAGTAGCAAAAAGCAGAAAGGCCTTGGGTTGTGGCACTTGTGGGCTGTGACGCTTCGCCTGAATGGTTCAATCTACTGCACATCTGCACATTAGCACATCGGAATCANTTGGGTTGTGGCACTTGTGGGCTGTGACGCTTCGCCTGAATGGTTCAATCTACTGCACATCTGCACATTAGCACATCGGAATCACAAGACAAACATTTAGAAAAATCGGAAAAGTATCGCATGCCACATGCAAACAATGAGGGACCCTTCGTTTGTGTTGCAGGCAGCAAAGCTGTCCTGACTGACTGCAACCGATCCTTCGAAGCCAAGTCGAAGGACCCAGTTTCGACCCTGTACCGTTTCTGCCTCAACTACCTTGGTTCGATTTCAAGGCAGATTGACAGCAACTTGAAAGGGGTGATGTGTATCAAGACTCTCAAGACAACTGGTCGAGGAAACAAAACTCACGAAAACCTACGCACAAAGCTGNAGGCAGATTGACAGCAACTTGAAAGGGGTGATGTGTATCAAGACTCTCAAGACAACTGGTCGAGGAAACAAAACTCACGAAAACCTACGCACAAAGCTGCAACTACCTGGACCATTCATTGACAATAACTGCCAAAAGCAAGATTCTAGCAAGACTATCGCTGTGGATCACAAGTTTTACATGGAATGAAATGACCTCAGAATGTCTATGCCAGAATAGCACCCAGCAACTCAGAAGATAATTTCGGCGAAACAAGATGCGTCTTGGGGGATATACTTTGTGTGCACCCTAGTGTCTATTGGGAGGATTGTGGGCCCTAACCAGGCACCAAAACCAAACACTTGATTTGGGTTTTAGGGTAGAGCCGATGCTGTAATTCTATACTTGACTGAGAATGCGGCAACCACATCTGGCGTTTTTGTCTCCACCTGAACCTGTAAAGTTTGTTGTGTTTCAACATAAGAATACACATGTCCCGCCGTATCTCGTGTTGGGCACAGAAGAAATGTGAGCCTCTGCAGGAGTTTCTCTTTCGGCCTGCTGTACGCCAAGTTGATGCAACATTGTAACATCATCAACTAGTTCTGATGCAAACAAGAGTGACCAAAAGCAGAAAGGCCTTGGGTTGTGGCACTTGTGGGCTGTGACGCTTCGCCTGAATGGTTCAATCTACTGCACATCTGCACATTAGCACATCGGAATCACAAGACAAACATTTAAAAAAATCGGAAAAGTATCGCATGACACATGCAAACAATGAGGGACTCTTCGTTTGTGTTGCAGGCAGCAAAGCTGTCCTGACTGACTGCAACCGAAGGANGCAACCGAAGGAAGCTTCGGTTCAGCTTCCTGGGTCAAAGCTGGGACATGCGTTTCTGCCTCAACTACCTTGGTTCGATTTCAAGGCAGATTGACAGCACAACTTGAAAGAGGTGATGTATATCAGGCGCATAGAGCTCTTGCTAAAAAGTTATATATATAAATATATATATACTTGTTGAATAGTCTGCAAGTACTGCAAGCAACAGTAGCTGCAGCTGAAAAGGACTCTTTTTGTTGTCAAATTGAGTTTTGAGATTCCCGCAGCAGCTGTAGCTGCTGTAAGCCTGGGACAGCGTGACACAGCCAAAAGTGCATGGTAAACAGCAGGAGGTTTATGTGTCCTGGTTTTTCTCAATCAAGGCATATCAAGGCAATGTTTGGGCTCTCCTGTTGGAAGCCTTCCAACGTCATTAAGTTTCAATGCAAGAAATGCAAGGTGCAATCTGTTGATGTTGTGTTCCGAATGACTAGCAGCTGGAAGCTAAGTTTCATGCGATGACAAGCTCCCTCAGAGGTCCGATTGCATTGAAATGAAATGCTCGCAGCCGATTTCATGCCATTCAAGTTGTGGGGAGTTTGGCACCAATGTCCCTCTCTGTCCCTCTCTGTCCCCCTCTGCCCACCTCCGGCTTCCACAGACTCCTCATGCTGCACATCAGTTGACAGCCAGTCACAGTGACCAAAAACGTATCACTCTACTCTGCTTGCGTCATCTCTGTCTGAAATTAGACTCAGCTTTTGCACGGTATACTTATGTTCACATAATAGTGTCATCGTTGAGAAAGTGACTCAAGATGACTCAAGGCCTCTTGATCCAAAGCACCGTCAACTGTACGTACTCTACATCAACAGCATTGCAAACCTCCTCCAAGTCATCCCACTTGTCAATGTCCTCCCAGCCCCCGAGACAGCCCCCGACACGACAAATATGGTGTGATGAGTCTGCTAACATCAATGGAGTTCAAATCTCAAGCGAGGACCTCACTTGCAGTAATTGGCATGGAAAGAAAATGGCTCTAGAGTTTCATATCATCAGAGTACCACATGCACAGCATGCACAGCATAAAGGGCTAAAACACAGCTTATACAGAACAGTCAAAAATGTGGTCCTCCGTAGAAGCTCGAGCAGGAACCGTCACGGCTACACTGGGCAACAAGGTCATAAGATTTCATACATATAGTCAAAACACTTGTCTGGCAAGTCCAAACTGAACAACAGCACTGAAGCTGCAAGCAGATGCGATGACTTTGAACCAAGTCAAGATTCATCAATACAGAAGATTGTTTCACAGAAATCAAGATTACCAGGTGATTACCACTGAGTACAGGTGACATCTGTGTTCTTGTCTATCCGAGTCTATCCGAGTCTATCCCACATATCAGCTCCCATCCGCCTGGACGGTTTGGGGACAATCTTGGCCCCCAGTGCAGGTGGGTCTGCCTCAGTGGGGAAAAGTGCATTGGAATTAGCTGGAGCCCCAACTAGTCCAAATGGATCTTGGCAGTAAACAAACTGTGGCTGTGGCCGAATCCTGCAAACATCAGCAAAGTGTCACGCTTTTTCGTGAGACTATAACAGACTATGCTTCAAGATCTTCTCGTGGTCTCGAGAATTTGCGGGCCAAGAACGCGTCTAAGCCCGTTGGACTTTGGACTGCAGCTAACGACTGCTCCAGGTGACACGCTTACAATGCAGGCTCCCATGGCCACAAGCTTGCAAGGCGTGCAATAGGGCTGCAAGAAGGCTGCAAATTGCGGAAGTTGTTTGAGAAATTATTTGTTCTGTACTTGGACATACTTGGACTCTCACATCTTCGCTTTGACGCAAAATCACCTAATTGATCCTAATTGCAAATGCGAAAATGAAGGGCTTCAGGCCCACGCTTCCAAACAAAGCGAACTTTAAGTTCAAGGGTGCAAACCCAACATGTTTCTTTGATGTGCTTGCGTCAGTGGCATTGAATGAACTCTCATATCCTTGAGTCAGTGTTCCTAACTGTTCATTGTATGGTTGGGTCTGTCCGTACTCCTTTTCTTTTTCGGACACTAAAATCCTGTCCCAAAACATCCTCCCCCGTCAGGTGGTAACAGTTGCTTTACCATATGGGCATGCAGGAAATTTGGGAAGTGGAATAATTTTGACCTTAAATATTGACTTATACCCATAGAGTAGAAGTATACATAAACAGATCTAGTCTCTACATACGGTCCTGACATGAGAAACTCACAAGGAACTCATAGTCATAGCCTCATATCCAAGATTTCTGTCACCTCTCGGCCCCTCTCGCATTGCTCTATGCAAAACGTTTCAGCGGCGTGAAGACTTACAAGATGCATCCAACAAAACACAAAAATGAAGCTTTCAAGGATTTTGAAGGGACATTGAACGGCCTCAACGGCCTTGGAATCTGCATCTTGGTCTCTACTCAGAATCTACTCACTCAACTGAGTTCCTCAGCTGTGCAGCTGCTCAGCTGCCAAAGTACAGGAGAGCAAGAGACCTCAGAGTCCGAAGATGCCCCAAGAATCCAAAAATTCCCCAAGCATCAAGCAATGTTCGAACAATGTTCAAGGAATGTTCAAGCACTCTATCTGGAGACAGAAATGGAGAAATATCAAGGCAAATCAAAGTCAAAGACCATGCAAAACATTGCAAAACTACGAAAGACTTCGAAGCATTTGACATCATCGTCAGACCCTCAAATTTTCTCTCGAGACCTTTTCTGAGCTCAAAGCTCCACGGCCTGTCACGCTTGGAGCACTTCTTCAGCCCCAAGGCCAGAGGAGTCCTCAAACCTCAGAGTCAGTAGAGTCAGTAGAGACAGTAGTCATAGAGATCTCAGTGTGGGTAGAGTCGCCACGGAACATTTGAATCTGTCGAAATCTCCAGGAACACCATAGGGATCTGTAGGACATGTTCGAAATACATCAATGGCATCTAGCCCCAGGGAGGTCTATGCACATATCTCTGCATTTCTTGTCATGTGAAATGGGTTGAAATGCGTTGAAATTAAATCAGGCCCTGACTAGAAAAATATGTGAAAGGCATCGGCTGCTGCCAAGAAACAACTGAAACTGCACGAGCCGGCCACTTGACAGCTCGGTGACGCCTACCAGATCCGCCTGCACATCGGGGAACCAATATGACGAGGATAGGGGGAGAGAGAGAGAGAGAGAGAGAAAGAAAGAAAGAGAGAGAGGGAGAGAGTCAAAACAAAAAAGTCTATAATTAATCATGGTCATTTAATGGTCCTTAATGTGAGTCAAAACAGCAAAACGAAAGACACTGATCTGACAGATCTGTATGCGGAAACGCCCATGCGAAGATTGTGGAATCAAGCCAAGCCTCGCCTGGCTCACAAAAAGCTTGCCACCATGCCTGCTGGCCTTTCACTCGGGAACTAGACAATCTAGAAAATGCGGGCCGTCACATGCCAGGGAAAGTCAATTCTCACAGTCACTGTGCATTGCATGCCGGCGAAACTGTTCAATCTTTGTGGAAACTGAACAGTCTCTACGCGGTCTTGCAAACTTGGATATCTTGAATCATTGTCCTCTTTCAGCTCTTGGTGTTTATGTCATTCCATGTCGCCAGGCCTTTTCGTGCTCAATGGGCTCCTGAGGCTTTATCCAACCATACCTGGGTTGCCAATTTCCCAAGCTCCGTAGATATAGTGTTGGACCCGTTGGACAGGTTTGTGAATGATGTGGAAACCTGACCACCTTGACGGTGAACCCAAAAGTAGCTGATTAGATATAATTGATCTAATCAATTGTTGACTTGATTTGGGCTCAAAACTTCAGCTCTTCTCTTGAAAGTACATTGGCGCATTGGCTTTGTGAATTTGAACTTCAAGTTACAAATCTGCGATTGGAACTTTAGTTCCAACTTAGAACCGTCGTATCAATTGAGCACTTGTGACAAAAGCAGTCAGCAGGCCACACCAGGGATACTGGGTACTACAAAGATCTACTCACAAATGTTAAAGAATGCTGTCAAGGTAGCCAGTGGACCAAGCTCCTTTAGCTCCCTGACTTAATGTTTCAGCTTGGTTACTTCCCCTTCCACTCCAAGACCTCTCCAATCATAGGAGTCTCTGAGACTCTTTCCTCAGGGCTAAATTGCGTCAATGTTCATGGTCTGGTTCATGATTTCTTCAGTGTGAACAGCGTTCAACATCCACGTACACTTCAAGCAAAACGTTTTGCGATACTCTGACACAAACTGCAGCTACATGGCGTTGAGTCTTGCAAATGATGGAACCCACACACCCAGGATCGTGGAAATTTGCTCGTGTTTTTTCGTTCCTCACCACCCGGGAGATGTTGTACCACACCACCAACAACACCAAATGACCTGGCAAAAGCCCGGCAACGGCCCGGCGACGCTGGGTTGCACACTCTTGGAAGAGTATGGCCTTTCCCTCGAGATGTATTCTTCCCCTTGCCCTTGCCCTTGCCTTTGCCCTTCATGCCTGAAAGCAAAGCGCAAAATTTAAAAAGTCAAAGCGAATAAGAGTTTAACAGGTACCTTGCGGCACTCTAGATGACAGTGTCCAGCTAGGCATTCCCCTGATCAAGTGCAAGAATATTGGAGGCACACCAATCTGATGTCCACGATTCTAAGATGCATTTAGGCTACGAAACATTAAAATCGTCAATCACCCTTGCAGTCCGAAGATGCTCTCGTCCGCAAAAACCGAAAAAAATTATCCTGTAGAAGGCGTGGATAGTAGATAGGCCAAAAAACAAGTCTGCGTTTGTTTTGCACAATTTTGTCAATCATCCATGTATATACATATTTAATGCTATTGTGTAGTGCAGTGCGCACTCATGACAATTAGTTAAATGTATTTGAACGTACTCGACAGTACTATCGCAACAATGTGGTGCAACGCAATGTAAATGTGACTGGGCGACCGAATGAATGCACCAACAAACCATCAATAGGATAAAATAAGCGATGAAACAACGAATTAATCGACAAATGTGTGAATGTCTGCAGGTATGAATGTACATGCCCAGAATACACAGGACCATACATCAAGGTGGTGTTGCACATTGCAGGGTCCAAAAATGCCATGGTTTGGAGTTCGGTCAGTGATGTATTGTGAAGTACACGGGGCTAATCACTGGTGTTTTGGACCGATGACTATAGGTTGATCTTTGACTGTGGTAAATGTGTGCATGCATATAGATGGAGTGTGTGCATTCATTAAAAAACAAAAATGTGTATACAACATATCCATGTACCGCTGTCATTAAAATAACAAAATACAATACTATAGTGACTGAAAATGATTGGAAAGAAAAGACAATAACATGATATAAACTATATAGTATTGTAGGATCCAGTGAAATTAAAATAAATACAGCACAGTCCAGTATAGGAATAACATAATATGCAATCATATAGCACCATTAATGATAGTTAAAATACAATGTAATGGAATATCAAATGGTATGATATGAAATGATATGATACAAGGTTGATTTCATATTATACACTGCAATACAATATAGTACAACAAGTACAACACAAAAAAGTATGATGCAGGACACCATATTTGCATAAAACATGATATGACTGATATGACACAACATAATGTAACAGAAAAACATGTCGTGAAAAATAATGTAATTTATTTCCGTAGAATAGAATATCGCATAATATCATTTCATATCATACAAAAACACAATATGATATAGTAATAGTAATAACAATAATAATATAACATTGTACAATACATATATATATATATACAATCACAAAAAATAAAACACTATACATTACAATCAAATACCAACAATATAGTAAGATACAATATTGTCGAATATAGTATAAAACAGCACAATGTGATATAGTATAATCTGATATGATTGGACGTGAAACAATGTGGTACAGATTTATACGATTCAATCATATCTAATGCGCCTCAATCTAATACAACTTCATCTAACATCAGAAGATATAAACGCAATCAAATACACTGTTTGGTTTTATGTAAATAGTTGTATTGCAAAACCAAAAATATAACATATAAGATTCATTCATTAGCAATACATGATTGAAGTCATATTTTTCTTTGAATAGAATATCGTTGAACAAACTATTCATTAACAATGTGGCACAATACAGTGGATATGGCAATATGCAATATATAAGTTCGATGCCTTTGTTTCTGTTTCTAGAAAGAGGCCGGTCACGTGCTGCAGCGCAATTGGTCGCGCAAAAGCATATTGTACACATCTGCCCCCTTTGTGGCCCTCCTTCCTTGCAGCAGGTCATATCAAGCACCACAGGGAATGTCACACGCAGAGAAACGAATGATCTGGCTCAGGACGTCTGCAAAGCCAGCTGTGCAAGTGCCAATCCATTCTCGGCAATTTCTCTCTCCTGTACAAGAGTCAACAGCCATCTGCCCGGGTCTCGCTAGCTCTGTGTTTTCCGTGCGCATAAAAAGCCAGCTCGCCCCACAAGGGCGACATGATGACAGGTCAGCCGCAGTGAGCCTGAAGGTTCCAGTGGCAGCTGGAGATCTCCCAAACGCTTTCGCAAAGTTGCAGAGGATTGGGACCACAACAAGGAACTTCCACTGGCGTTCTTGTAGGCAACCTCCTCTAAGACTTGGACAATATCAACTGGGTCAATACGTGCAGCTTGATGCTTTGCACGTCGTCCTCTAGTCTTGGGTTCACAAATCTTCAGCAAAGCAAAACTCGCACCTGCAACCGCATCACCAGGCAAAACCAAGTCAGATCTCGTCGCCTGCAATGCTTCGCCCATTCGAAGAAAACCTGCCCATGCCAGTCCAAAAACTTCTGCAACTTGAGCCCACCCCCAAAGTAGCGCCAGCGACATCAAAGCAACAAGGATGCTCATCATCACCTCTATCGCTGGGTGATGGGCAAATGGCTCACTGGAAACAAGTCCCAGGCATTAGGCATTTGTAAATTTGCGCTTGATCTGCGGCTGGCTTCAGCAACAGCCTTTATGGCTTCTGCATGTTAATATGCACTGTAGGTCTCCTTTCCAAATTCAACTAGCCATCTAAGAATCTTCTCAGGGTCAGCCGTCTCCCATTCAGCAAGAAGCGCAAAGAAACTCCCCTCTCAGACTACAACCATGATTGAAAATTTCTGAGCAGCTTTGCTCTTCGTGTCCTTGTGGCCTCTAGGGCAACCCGATCACCTGACAGAATCACATGTTGCCGTTGAGCCGTTTGCTTTTGCTCCAGAGCAGACGCCATAGCTACTGCACTTAAACGATTCCAACTAGCAAAACCTGGGCAGGGGTCTAAGCAGAGGGACCAACTTGAAAGCAAGATAAATCCAAGAAGACGCCATCGTCCCAAAAGCGCAAGAATCACAGTAAGGCTGCAGAAACACTGTGGAAGAAATCCAAAATCCAAAGTTGTGTCCAGCAAAGTTCAAAAGTCTGCTTGCTTAGGTGGAAAAGGAAAAGGTCTGAAGCAAGACCTGACGCCTCCGCACCGGCAACCTGAAGAACAAGGAGGCACAACCTGACCCAATTCGCAGCAAACCGCTCAAGCCCAGTGCGGTGAAGAAGCCTGGATTAAGAGAGCGAAGGCCATGAATGGAATTGGGAACTGGGCTCCTGACCTGAGACTCTCGTGTAATCATCGGCAGTGCGCCGCCCAGTTGGACAGAAAGGGAAAACATGGTACAAGTCAAACTCGATCTGATAAACAGCTCAAAGACGAAGCCAGGGCTGAAGCAGGCGAGAGGTGGAACGGCCCTTTGGCAGTGAATCTCGAGCCACAGCAGCCACAGTGGAATCAGCAAAAGAGAGATACCTAGGTGAGGGTGATCAAGCAACACATCCTGCATGCCAACAACTGTTGAAAAAACCTCCAAAATCTTGATATGCCTCTGCTTCCTCCAAAACCAACTTGAAACTTCGCTCCACTCACCGCTCTGAAAGAAGACGTTTGTAACAACCGACTCCAACCCTTCGCAACTGAAATTGCTCTCCGCCAAAATTTCCAAAATGGCTTCCTTGCGGAGCATGTTTGAACTCAAGCGCTAAATGCAGTCCTAGCTCTGCCGCGTAGGCAGCCGACTTCTTTGCGTGGGCCCCTACATGGGAATGGTCCCTCGCGCGTGTTCTTTCCAAAGCATCCTTTGGGAGGAAATGAACCAGAAAGCAAAATTCCTCTTGGTGAATTGAAGCGAAATTGCAGGCCGCAAAAACAACTTCCTCGAAGTCGCCTGATTCCAGCAATGCTGCCATTCATGCAGCCAGCGCATCTTTGAACGCCGGGGCTGCTCTCCTCCACATGGTCGTCTGTACCTCCGGCCAACCCGAAGCAAAACCAAGGTTCTGAAGGCCACAGTGTTTCCATGGATCGCACGTGGATTCTCTCTACGGTAACCATAAGGTTCCTTGTAACTCCTCAAGTTTGGAAAAGCTGCCGGTGAGAAGGCGGCGAAGGGAGGGAAAGATCGAAACCTCCCCTCAGCCATCATCGGCATGACCCAGCTCATCAGCTGGAGATACTTCAAATCATTATGAACTGCCTCACTGAGGTCCAACGGCGGGGCCACTATTATTAGGTCCAAACTTGAAGCATGCCTTTTCAATAAAGTCGAAGTAGAGAAGCGGGGATACCTTCGCCTAGGTGCTTCAAGAATTGCGGAAAACCTTTCTCCAGCAAAACATGGTGGCCCTTCTTGTCTGTGTCAAGCCACATCTCCTCAACCAAAGAAACATCAGTGGGCGCTTTCACAACAGCGCCCTTTAGCAAAGAAGCATCCGAAGCACGAGCAAAGCCCACGTAGTTGACTGCAACGTTTGGAACCATCCGAGGTGCAAGAGCAGACAAGCTCCCTCGCTATGTTCCTGGGATAAAGAAAAATGGCTCCCTCTGTTGACTCTTCGGCCGCCGCACCAAAAGCAAAAAGATCATCAACTATACGCAACTGAAACATCTCCGGTGCATAAGAACGGATGTCCAATTTCCAGCCAACCTCGCAGCCAAATGAATAGGCATGCCTGAAAATGAAGATGCCTGCAAAGAGAGCAGACTCACAGCAAGCCACTCCTGACAGCCTCAAAGTTAGAAATGACCTCGGCCCCAGCTGCCTTGAACCACTCTTGAGCGACCACATCCTCTTCGTCAGAACCAATGAGACCCTCAGCCGCGTAGACATCTCTCGCCTTCGCCAGAGCATGCTCTGATTCAATTTCTGACAAGAAACGCTCTCTCTGCTAATCAGGAAAAATAGGAATGATGAGGCCAATGTATATCGGACCCTTGGGAAAAGCGCGATGCCCTCTGATTTGCTGATGCTCCTGCAACAAACCTGCGCCCTCAAGCAAGCCTGGATGAGCGGCTAGAGCAAATTCAACACCCAAATGATTGCCTTGGAAAAGAGAAGGCAAACTTGCATAGACCACATCTCCCGACTGACCTGTCTGAATGACTCCAGGACCAGCTAGCTTGTCACGACCATCTCTCGATGACCAAAAGATTTTAATTTTGCACCGCGTCTGTAATCATAATCCTCTAAGGCCCTGGCACCTTCAAAGACAGAACGGGCAAAACGAAATGGGAGGAGATTCGTCCCTGCCCTTTCAGCCGCAACTGCGGCCTGGTGGTAAAAATAACGCCTGTCCATCACCGAAACCGAAGCCACCAGCTTCTCACCATGTCCCTTCACTACCTTCACTAAAAGTTGATAAGGCAGGGGATCTGGTGGCAAATGGCGAGAGGGCCCATCAAAGCTGAACTCCTCCATGTTGACATGTCTACGGTCACCTATCTGCTTGTCACAGCTCTCTGACTTGTGGCACTTGAACACCTTGCAAAAAGCACCAGATTCCAAAGGCTTCTCAAACAGTTGTAGCACATGATTCTTGCCCCATAGATGAGCCGAACACAAATTGTCCTCTCGCTTTTCCGAAGCAAACCTGGGTCCACAGCTCTCATCTACCAACAGATCATGTCGTAGAATAGCTGGTTCTTGGAAGGGCAACCAAAGCGCTCCTTCAATGTAATCAACCATGCGCCGCTCTCCTCGACCAACCAACTTCAAACGTTCAAATGCGCAGCATCCAGAGACCTGTAAGGGGTCAGCCGCGGAAACTCCTCGAGGAGCGGCAGCCTTGGATCCTCAGAACACTTCACAGCACCATCCATGTAGTCACCTTTGAACATGTCGCGACTTCGCACGAGATGCCCAAGCAAACTTGCACTTAGTTAAGGGGACCGGTTTTTGCAGAGACAGGGAACCACTCTTTTCCAGATCCGCACACAGCTATCAAAGACCTGAGCTTGGCATAAATGCAAAGCTTCTGAGCCGAAAGCCTCCTCCTCATCTCCTCCAAGGTGGGAAAACGCCCGAAATACAAGAAATGCGATGAAAAGATATACTAGAGATTCGGTGAAAATATGACCACATGCAAAACCCGGGCACGGCATAGATTCAAAAACTTCCTCCTTGACAAATGAAACCTCCACTTCCCAAAACCTGACGTAGCAGGCCAGGGCAGCGGGAAAGCTGCGGTAGACAAAGCTGATGCCTGCTGCTTAGAAAAATCACACGTAAAAGACCTCCGAAGGTGCCAAGCAAAATCTGCACGGCTCTTCATGATCCACCTCGGCAAACAAATGGCCCATGAATCAAAGGTCACTGAATCCTTCAGGAGGTTTGGCTCCTGCACTCCCTCAAGCAAATTCTTAGCTGATGCAAAAAGCGAAGGGGAAGAAAACTTCACTTCTCCACCTCGGGCGCGGCATTCAATCCTCCTCCGGCGTTCTTTCCTCCCTCGCCTTCCCCTTTCCGCTCTGGCATGGCTTCTGCCTTCGTGGCTGATGTGCTGTCCCCCTCCTGTGCCCTTGCTCGGGCCTCTCCACCTCCGGCCAACTCTGCCCGCTTCATCACTATGACATCCATCTCTTTGATGAAGGCCAAAGCCACTGTGATCGCTGGTCTGCCACCGGTGAGAAGGCTTTTGTCCCGGCCAGCGCTGACTGCTAGCGGTTGACGTAAATGGCAACAAATACGGAAGCCTGCAGGAGGCTAAGTCGGATCATCCGCTGCCAAGCACCGCCTGGCTGATCTATGGCCTTGCTGCCCCCGCATTGTCTGCCTGCAACATCACGCTCATACTCTGGTAGGGTGCAGATCTCTCTGTCTTCCGTAGCCCCCAAATCTCTCCATGCAGAACGTCTCACTGATGCCCCTCTGCAAGAACTCTAAAACAGTTGGCTGCATGCTCCGTGAGAAAAGGCTCCAGAGTGACATGCAAGTTCTGCCTGGGGCGAAGCCCTTGAGCACCGCGAGTGTTGGCTGCTGTCCCTGAGCCCGAGCCCAAATCCATCAGAGGATCGGCAAAGGAACTTGCTATCTGGCCAAAGCTGTGAGAGGCTGAGACTGACCCAACACTGCTTTCGCCAAGGTATCCCCTGACAATGTAAACGGGATCTCCTTCTCCGCCTCCAAGCTGAGTAACCCTGGGGCTGAACAAAAACTTGGATCCTGCAAAAGGCTAACTGATGTCCCTGGTCTGGTCTTTGGGGGCGGCGTCGCGGTCAACTTCGCCATTGCTGTTGCCGGCAAACTCTGAAGGGCCACAATCGACACCAAAGGCACGCAGGGAAAATCCATGAGATGAGGCTTGAGGGCGCGTCGCAACTTTGCCTTCTAGCTGGCTTTGCCTTCTAGCTGGCTCTGCCTTTCTGCCAAAGACTGGATTTGAGAGGAAAGGGCTGGGCCCAGTTCCATCAGCTTGTCCATGGAAGCTGCCAAAGTCACAGTCCTACACCTCTTTGGCATTGCGTCTTTTGAACTGATATCTGGCTTCGGCTTTCTCTGACGTGGCACAGGCGTCCCCTGAGCTGATGAAGGCGTTTGCATGCCATTTCACCATTTCCAGCTACTCCTTCCTCCTCTTCCCCGCTGCCCGCTGAATAGAAAGCGAAGCCCGGTTCTGCAACTGCCTCTTCGATCCAATCCAAAGCCAACTGATGGAGAGGACCTGGAGATGGAATCAAAAAGGATTTTCTGGATCGATTCTGTAAGCAATATCCTCTTGCTCCATTTGAATCCTCATCTGCCGGACGACCTCTTCGCCCATGTCGACAACCACAACACGCATCCACTGAACCTGTGGGGTTTTGGCGTCCATACTCTACTACCACACCTGGCAAAATGAAAACTGTTGAGGCCCCTGCATAGCCTGCATCCTCCCCTCGAGTTGCCCTCGCCAAAAGCTGCTCTGGAGGAAGAAAACCTTCGGGAATGCCTGGCGCTTCATAACCACTAGCACTAGCGCCTCTGAATTCCCATCCAACGCAGCAAGATCTGGCCACCCGAGCACATATGGCAAGAGATCCTTTCTGATTGATACCAACACATCCAGCGTCAACAGATCCGCCTCTGCTTCCACCTCTGCTGCATCCTCCTCTGCCATCTCTCTCTTCTTCTCGGAAACCTGCAGCTCGCAAGTAGACAATTGCTTCTGTCTCACTGGGAAAGGCCTTCACACCTGGCCACCGCAGAAACGGAAGGAAGAGTCTGCTCGGGGAGTGGACCCTCTCGTCCAAGACCTGGCCCCCTGGCCTGCTGTCCAGGCCCGGTCTGCCCTGTGTGTGTTTTGAAGGAAACAAAGAAGCAGCAATTTGATCCCTAGTCTCCCTGACAAGGGCAGTCGAGCAGGCTGCTGAAGTGAGGAAACCACAGAAAACTGGGTGAAGGAGCCTAGTGAGGAGACGGGTGGAAATCTGAAACAAAGCAGACAAACTGACAAACTCAGCAGCCAAAGCAAAGGGCCCAGACATGGGCTTCAAGGCAGAGCTCAACGCGCCCGTCGTGACTGCTGCCGGCATGCAAATACCCAGCGAAAGCAAGACGAGCCTTTCCCAAAGGCTGAGAGGCAGATGGGGCCGACGGCTGGCAGTTGGAAGAAGAAGATGCGGCTGGGATGAAATCCAAGCGAGGGATGGCCCAAGCACAAAGTCCAAGTCCAAGCAACAAGCCCAAGAATGATGACAATGCCAATCCAACGGAAGGGCCAGTGCAGCAAAAGGGACAGGCTAGGCCGTACAAGTTGGTCCTTAAATCCTGCACTAGAAAACCTACCAAGGATTGCACCTCTAGCACCGAGCCTTGAGCCTTGAGGACACAGCCATCACGCGGTTCCAAACTTGCAATCATGCTCATATGCACATCATTTGGTAACAAAAATCTATTCAATATAATACAAACATAACACTACTGTACATTGCATGATATTTCATGGGGTTATATCAACTTGCATTACGGTAGATCCATTAAACTGTACTACATATTATGATATGATATTCTATTGTAGTTTGCTAAACTATGTTTCAATGTAGTGTTTGCTATGTTACATTGTGTTTATTACATTGTATGATCTAAAATCACCTTACAATAAAGATTGAGAACACCAAATAGTGTCAATAATGACATAGAAACGATCAATGATACCTTAAATTCTAGTTCCTATGCAACATTGGGAAAAAATGCAACTAATGGATGAATATGTTTTATGTTTGTCTAATTCATACATAACGTATTATATAAAAATCATAAATTAAAGTTCAAAACATCAGAGACATATTCGAAGTTATTTATGAAGAAAAATAATTCAAGACAAAAAAAAATCTGCTACAAATAATGCCATGTCACATTTAGTATGTGTGACATTGTATCGTATAGTAGATAGTCTATAAATATCTGCGGGGAATGTATAATACAGAAACAGTGTACATTCAATACCAGAACATGTTATATTATTTGTTTGAGCAACATATATATATATATACACATGTAATATACCATACCATTTATATAGTATCTAGTATTTTGTATGTAGTACATAGTAACTAGTATTTCGTATCTAGTATGTGGTACATAGTTTATAGCATATAGTGTATAGTAAATAGTATATGGTGTGTATATATATAGCATACAGTATTTAGAAGATAATATGTGTGCAAGATAAATGTTTGCCAGGTATGTACATACATGCATTCAAAATGTGTATATAATATATATATATATGTTGTAACTATGCACTGTTGTGTGTATATATATATATATGTTACATATGTGTATAGACATTTATGTATCTGCACTCGAACCGCTAGTCGGATCAATTCCCAGCAGGAGGAACCATGAGACTCGCGTAGCTCCTACTGCACATTGCCTGAACCATCCCATTCTCGCTTGCTGCCCTGTCTGCTGCATGTCTTACAATAAGTCCGGCAAATTAGTTTCCCGCCAATGCAAACGCTTGAGTTGCTCGATGTGAAGTCTGACGGTCAGTTTGAAGACTTCTCTCCACCAACCACAAATCAAGTTAAATCAACTAGACTGCATGTGGTTATGCAGAGCTGACCTTTGTTTTCTCCAAAATTCGACCATCAATTCCCACACAGCATCACATGCGATGGCCTTTCATCAGGGCCGCCATCATCATCCTCAGAGCCGAAGATTGAAGATAAAGAGAAAGATGGATCTCAGAGAGTCTGAGGCCTGTGAGATCCGCCAGGATCTCCAGGTACATTGATTCATCATAGGGGAATGCTTAGAATTCAAGGCATGTTAAAACATACTTTGGTGATCTCTTGTGCAATGGTCAATTCTGACAAGCGAAGCAAAGTCTGCAGAGTTCTTGAAGGCTGGGGGCCAAGCTTACAGCTATGAAAATGTTTGGTTGCTATGACCACAATTGAATTCTTAATCAGTTCAAAAAGGATACGCCATGGAACCGGCGCAACCGGCAAAATAAACTTTTAGATGCTGAGGCAAAATGCACAAAAATATGATAAGTTGGGCGTACAGATATACACACAATATTGACATAGACATATGTATACATAAATATACCTATACCTATACCTATACCTATACCTATACATATAATTATACATATGCATGTGCACATACATATACATATACATATACATATACATATACATATACATATACATATACATATACATATACATACACATACACATATACATATACATATACATTTACATATACATACACATATACATATACATATACATATACATATACATTTACATATACATACACATATACATATACATATACATATACATATACATATACATATGCATATACATATACATATACATATACATATACATATACATATACATATACATATACACATACATATACATATACATCATACATCAAACATCATACATCATACTCGCATACTCTCATACTGTTACAAGTTAAGAATAAGATCATATCTCTTATACTTTTCTTCTCCAAGAACCTCTAATTCAAATTCTTGCTTGCAGTCAGCCAGGCTGAGTCTCGCTGAGCCTTCTGAGTTCCCTCATTGTATACGTATGTATATCTGTACACGTATGTAGTATATATATATGCATCATATCTGAATACTGTGACCACTTGAGAAAAGTATAAAATTAAGAAACTAACTCATCAGTTAGCTTCCGTTTCAAACACTTGCAGATTGAGATTCAATGATTTGAGAATTCGACAAACGCACCATGATGTAAAAAAGAAAACCTCCGTACTCACTTGGCCAAGTCACAAGACATTGATCTTAACCACTTTGTCGAGGTTTGTGAAACAAAATAAAGCGGGAACACATGTATTGTTGAGGGCATGGCATGACACATCAATTCCAATGCTTTCAAGTGTCACAGCGCCTTTAGCACCACCACCCTTGCCACCTTTGCCCATGGCATTCATCATGCCCATGCCGCCGCCCTGAAAAGCAGGCGTCTTTTGCAACATTGTCAAGGACCATTGCCGGTTGGTGTTGTAGAGGAGAGCGGAAGGTTGCTCTGCAGAATAGGAAATCAAATAAAATTCTATAGATGCAGACTTCCTCAAACATTCCCAAGCTTGACTGGCTGTCCAAATTCAAACACAGCAATTATTCACTGTACTGTCAAAGGAAATTCAAAAGAAATCTGAGCCACAAGCGAACTGCCTAAAGATGCCAACGCGACACAGTAAAGTACACAGTGTAAAGATGGTACACAGGGTGTAAAGTATTCCAATCATGAGGGGATCACAGACCTTCCACAGACCTTCCACAGCTCCACCAACGGGAGCCGTTGCACACAACAACACCTTGTAAATCAAGAGGCGGCAAAACAGAATTAGCCCAGCTTTGCAACCCAACAGCAGTAAGGGTTCCAAGGGTTGCGGTTCCATTCCAGTCTCCAAGGCAATCATCAACATAAATTTTTCAATGCCACTACTTTCATAGGCAAACAACACAGACAAGAAAATGGGGAAAGAACTAGAACGGCAAAAAAACTTACTTATTTTTGTGCATTTTTGTAATGTTCACGCCCATGCCAAACCTAGATCCAATCTATGTTCAATTGTTCAATATGTATTGGCCCATGTTGTGACAGTTTGGGTGCATTGCGTTCCAGGACTTCCCACATTCGGCCCACTTTGGGTTGGCTTACTGTGTCGTTGAAGTTTGTTTTGCGCAGTTTGTGCTATTTGGAATGAGTTTGCATTGGGCGGTGTAAGGTCTCATGTTGGGCCGTCTAAAGTTGGTTTTGGGCTGATTTGGTTCGGTTCGAACCCTTTGCTTCACTTCAAAAATAATGCAAAAACACACGTGTGTTTCGCTGTGAGGTGAAGAAGTGATCAAATGGGTCAAAATGAAATCCAGTATAGGGCTCCATTTGGGCTCAACATAAGTTCAACATTGCCCCAAAACCAACATATGGGCCCAACATCGGTCTAGAACAAGCGCACAATAGTATTTCTAGCGGGATCTTAAGACTTTATATATATATATATATGTATATATATATATATATTTATAAAGTCTATATCTGGGATGTCTTTAATCGAGACTAAGCCGTAAAAAAAACACAAACACACACACACACACGCACAAAGTTTATCATAGAAGTCAAATTTCCGGCAATCTGGACAAATGGAAAATCAAGATGGGAAGAGCCACCGAAGAGACAAACTCAGACAACAGAAAGTCAGAAGAGAGAAGATCAGAGAGGAGAAAGTCAGAAGAGAGAAGATACAGGCGCGCGGCAAGGTAGGAAAAGTCGCGAAACACTGCGTTTTCCCAATGTTTTGTGACTCCGGGGAGTCGAAAAGTAGGCTCACTAAAGCGGCGGGTGCGGAGCCATCTGGGGAGATGAGAGATGAAAAAGTGCACGCGGCTGTGGCGCGCAGCGCGTTTTGAAGTTAAAAACGACAAACCAAACACCTTCGTTTTTGATTTTGTCTACTAGGAAAATAAACGAAGTCTCGCAGAATTGCTTGGTTTCGGAACGTTACACTACGCTAAACTATACTACATTACACTACATGACACTGCAACTACAACTACGCCTACACTACACCTACACGAAACTACAGCTACACTTCAATCTACACACTGCACTGCGCTAGCTACACTGCACTACACTGCGACCACACCACGCTGCAAAACTACAACTACGACTACGACTACAACTGCAACCACAACAACTACAACTACAACGGCAACTACAACAATTACAACTACAACTACAACTACCAGTAGTACCGCACAAGGCAGTGGCGGAAGTTTCCAAGATAGGAAACCTAGAGGAGAAGTTGGTTGCTGTGAATGATGGATGGCAGAGCGAGCCCACTGATGGACCGACAAGTGGTTGGAGGCAGCGCAGTGCCGTTGTAATCTAATGTGGTTGTAGTCGTGGTTGTAAATGTAGATGTGTAGATGTAGTTATGGTTGTAGTTGTAGTTGTGCTTGTAGATGTGGTTGTAGATGCCGTTGTCGATGTATTTTCAGATGTAACTGTGGTTGTGGTTGTAGATGTAGTTGTGGTTGTAGATGTACTTCTAGATGTAGTTGTGGTTGTAGTTGTAGATGTGGTTGCGGTTGTATTTGCGGATGTAGCTGTGGTTGTTCTAGTTGTTGTAGTGTAGCTGTCATGCAGTGGAAGTTGCAGTTGTAGTTGCAGATGTTGTAGTTGTAGTTCTTGCAGTTGTAGTTGTAGCTGTAGTGGTAGTGGTAGTGGAAGTTGTAGTTGCAGTTGTAGTTGTGATGTAGTTGTTGTTGTAGCTGTAGTGAGAGTGGGAATGGGAGCAGGGTGGTAGTTGTTGTGGTAGTGGCAGTCGTAGTTGTAGTTGTAGTTGTATTGGTAGTTGAAGTTGTGGTGGTAGTGTAGTTGTGGTTGTAATGGTAGTGGTAGTGGTAGTTGTGGTGTGCTTGTAGTTTTGGTTGGTGTTAGTTGTAGTTGAAGTTGTTAGTGTAGTTGTGGTGTTGTAGTTGTAGTTGTAGTGTTGTAGTTGTAGTGTTGCAGTGCTGTAGTTTGTAGTTGTTGTACGTTGTTGTATGTTGTGGTGGTAGTGATTGTGGTAGTTGTAGTGGTAGTTGTAGTTGTAGTGGTAGTTGTAGTTGTTGTTGTTGTTGTAACTGTAGTGGTCGTAATTGTAATTGTAGTTGTAGTTCTAATGTAGCTGTAGTTGTAGTAGTGTTGGTGCTTGTTGTAGTTGTAGCTGTTCTTCTCATGTAGTTGTAGTAGTTGTGATGGTGGTTGTAGTGGTAGTGGTAGTGTAATTGCCGAAGGAAGTTTAGAAGTCAAACTTCCGACAATATGGACAGATGGAAAAGCACAGACAGGAAGAAGCTCAGACAGGGAGAAAGTCAGAAGAACGAAGATCAGAGATGAGAAAGTCAGAAGAGAGAAGATGCAGATGCGCAAAGGTAGGAAAGTCGCGAAACGCTGTGTTTTTCCAATGTTTTGTGGCTCCGGAGGGTCGAAAAGTAGGCTCGCTAAAGCGGCGGGTGCGGAGCCATCTGGGCAGATGGGAGATCAGAAATTNCTGTGTTTTTCCAATGTTTTGTGGCTCCGGAGGGTCGAAAAGTAGGCTCGCTAAAGCGGCGGGTGCGGAGCCATCTGGGCAGATGGGAGATCAGAAATTGCACGCCGATGTGGCGCGAAGCACATGTGGAAGTAAAAAGGTACAAAACACCTCAGCGTCGGAGAAATTTTGGAAGTTGAGATGTGGAAAAAGTGCACGGCGCTGTGGCGCGAAGCACATTTGGAAGTCAAAAGNAAAAGGTACAAAACACCTCAGCGTCGGAGAAATTTTGGAAGTTGAGATGTGGAAAAAGTGCACGGCGCTGTGGCGCGAAGCACATTTGGAAGTCAAAAGCGTTAAAAACTGTTGGTCTCGGAACACTTTTGGAAGTTGAGATGTTGAAAAAATGCGCAGCGCTGTGGCGTGAAGCACATTTGGAAGTGGAAAGTGGCAAAAAACCTCATTGTCGAAGCACTTTTGGAAGTTGTGATGTCGAGAAAGCGCACGCCGCTGTGGCGCGAAGCACATTTGGAAGTGAAAATGTTAAAAACTGAGGGTTTCGGGTCGATTTTGGATGTGACTACAAGCACAAGTACAATTACAACCACAGCCACAACTACAACTACATTACAACTACAACTGTGCTACAACGACAAGAACTACATTACCACTACAACTACCACTACGACTACAACTGCAACTACAACTACAACCACAACAACCACTACAACTACAACAGCTACAAATACAACAACTACAACTTCAACTTCATGACAGCTACAACTACAACTACTGCACCTACAACAACTACAGCTAAAACTACAACCACAATAACCACTACCACTACACAACACTACACTGCACTACAACTACAGCTACAACTACCACTACGGCTACAACTACATCCACAACAACCCCTACAACTACAACTACAACAACTACAACTACAACTACTACAACTACAACTACAACTACAACTTCAACTACATGACAACTACAGCTACAACAGCTACAACTACAACCACGATAACCACTACAACAACACTACACTGCACCGCACTACAACTACAACAACTACAACTACAACAACTACAACAACTACAACTACAACTACAACTACAACTACAACTACAACTACAACTACAACTACAACAACAACAACAACAACAACAACAACTACTACTACTACTACTACTACTACTACTACTNTACAACTACAACTACAACTACAACAACAACAACAACAACAACAACAACTACTACTACTACTACTACTACTACTACTACTACTACTACTACTACTACTACAGTACAACTACAACTACAACTACAACTACAACTTCACTGCGCTGCCTCCAACCACTTGTCGGTCCATCAGTTAGTTCGCTCTGCCATCCATGATTTACATCAGCCAAACTTTCCTATAGGTTTCCTATCTTTCAAACTTCCGCCACCGCCTTGTGCGGTACTACTGGTAGTTGTAGTTGTAGTTGTGGTGGTAGTTGTGGTGGTAGTTGTGTGGTAATGTAGTTGTAGCTGTAGTTGCAGTGGTAGTTGTAGTGGTAATGTAGCTGTAGTTGTGGTTGTGGTTGTACTTGTGCTTGTACTTGTAGTTGCGTTGTAGCCACATCCAAACTTCAAAAACTGACCCGAAACCCTCAGTTTTCAACACTTTTGACTTGGAAATGTGCTTCGCGCCACAACGGTGTGCACTTTTTCAACATCGAATCGTCATCGAATTGTCAAAAAGCGGTCCGAAACTGTCAGTTTTCAACAGGTTTGACTTCCAAATGTGCACTTTTTCGACATCGCAACTTCCAAAAGCGGTCCGACACTGGGGTGCTTTTATCCGTTTAACTTCCAAACGTGCTTCGCGCCACAACGGGGTGTACTTTTTCGACATCGCAACTTCCAAAACTGGTCCGAGGCTGACAGTTTTTAACAGCTTTCATCACTTCCAAATGCGCTTCGCGCCACAGCGCCGTGCACTTTTTCAACATCTCAACTTCCAAAAGTTGTCCGAGCCCGACAGCTTTTAACACTTTTGACTTCCAACTGTGCTTTGCGCCACAACCGCGTGCACTTTGTCCACATCACAACTTCCAAAGGTGCTCCCAGATTGTCATTTTTTAACACTTTTGACTTCCAAATGTGCTTCGCGCCACAGCGCCGTGCACTTTTTCCACATCTCAACTTCCAAAATTTCTCCGACGCTGAGGTGTTTTGTACCTTTT
>BGPT01000637.1:204245-215853 GCA_003297045.1 Symbiodinium sp. clade C Y103 | reverse complement strand
GTTGAGAGATGTTGCGGCGTCGAAAGATTTTGCTACGTTGAAGATCTTGCTACCTTGAAGATGTTGCTACCTTGCAGATGTTGCTACGCTGAAGATCTTGCTACGTTGCAAGATGCTGCTACGTTGAAGATATTGCTATGTTGAAGATGTTTCTACGTTACAGACGTTGCTATGTTGAAAGATATTGCTACCTTTAAGATGTGGCTACTTGGAAAGATGTTGCTACGTTGAAGATCCTGCTACCTTGAAAATACGTTGAAGATTTTCTTAACTTGAAANGGTTGCTACGTTGAAGATGTTACTATGTTGAAGATGTTGCTACGTTGAAGAGGCTGCTACGTTGAAAGATGTTGCTACGTTGAAGATGTTGTCTGAGTGACGGAGAGTGGCTGAGTGGTTGGTGCAGTTCAATTTTTTTTAACTCTTTAACATCTAATTTTTCCTAGGTTTGAGTGTATTCGGTGATGGTTTCTGTAAGTATGTGTTGAATTGTATGTTTTTTTTCTTGTTTTCGGGGTGAACATGTGAAGCGTGAGCTTTGCGGTTTTTTTTCAACATAGCAAGATGCTTCAACGTAACAACATCTTCAACGTAGCAACATCTTTCAACGTAGCAAGATCTTTCAACGTAGCAACATCTTTCAACGTAGCAACATCTTTCAACGTAGCAAGATCTTTCAACGTAGCAACATCTTTCAACGTAGCAAGATTTTTCAACGAAGCAAGATCTTTCAACGTAGCAACATCTTTCAACGTAGCAAGATCTTTCAACGTAGCAACATCTTTCAACGTAGCAAGATTTTTCAACGTAGCAAGATCTTTCAACGTAGCAACATCTTTCAACGTAGCAAGATCTTTCAACGTAGCAAGATCTTTCAACATAGCAACATCCTTCAACGTAGCAAGATCCTTCAACGTAGCAAGATCTTTCAACGTAGCAAGATCCTTCAACGTAGCAATATCCTTCAACGTAGCAAGAACCTTCAACGTAGCAAGATCTTTCAACGTAGCAAGATCTTTCAACGTAGCAACATCTTTCAACGTAGCAACATCTTTTAACGTAGCAAGATCCTTCAACGTAACAAGATCCTTCAACATAAAAAGATCTTTTAACGTAGCAAGATCTTTCAACGTAGTCAGATCCTTCAACGTAGCAAGATCCTTCAACGTAGCAACATCTTTCAACGTATCAAGATCTCTCAACGTAGCAAGATCTTTCAACGCAGCAAGATCCTTCAACGTAGCAAGATCTTTCAACGTAGCAACATCTTTCAACGTAGCAAGATCCTTCAACGTAGCAAGATCCTTCAACGTAGCAAGATCCTTCAACGTAGCAAGATCCTTCAACGTAGCAACATCCTTCAACGTAGCAAGATCCGTCAACGTAGCAACATCTTTCAACGTAGCAACATCTTTCAACGTAGCAAGATCCTTCAACGTAGCAAGATCTTTCAACGTAGCAAGATCTTTCAACGTAGCAACATCTTTCAACGTAGCAACATCCTTCAACGTAACAACATCTTTCAACGTAGCAAGATCCTTCAACGTAACAACATGTTTCAACGTAGCAAGATCTTTCCACGTAGCGGATCTGTCAGCATAACAACATCTTTCGACGCAACAACATCTATCAACACAGCAAGATCTTTCAACATAGCAAGATCTTTCGACGCAACAACATCTTTCAACGTAGCAAAATCTTTCAACGTAGCAGGATCTTTTAACGTCACAAGATCTTTCGACGTAGCAAGATNACGCAACAACATCTTTCAACGTAGCAAAATCTTTCAACGTAGCAGGATCTTTTAACGTCACAAGATCTTTCGACGTAGCAAGATCTTTCAACGTAGCAATATCTTCAAGGTAGCAATATCTCTCAGCCACTCAGAGTGGCTGCACCAGCCACTCAGCCACTCTCAGCCACTCTCAGCCACTCTGAGTGGCCAGACAGCCATTCTCAGCCACTCTGAGAGGCTAGAGCAGCCACTCAGCCACTCTCAGCCACTCTGAGAGGCCAGAGCAGCCACTCAGCCACTCTCAGCCACTCTGACAGGCCAGAGCAGCCACTCAGCCACTCTCAGCCACTCTGAGAGGCCAGCGCAGCCACTCAGCCACTCTCAGCCACTCTGAGTGGCTGCACCAGCCACTCAGCCACTCTCAGTCACTCTACCACATTGGCTGAGAGTGGCTGAGTGGCTGCTCTGGCCTCTCAGAGTGGCTGAGAGTGGCTGAGTGGCTGCTCTGATTTTATCCGCTGGAACGCGTTCAATCCGAGAAACAAAGGTGTAACTCGACATGCGAGAATTGTGAGCAACACGTCGCGTAACCAATGTTCGTTACGTTTCATAAGACCCCAAAAAGGTCAAAAAATGAATGCGTGCTACAACACCCACCACTCGATCTAAAAAAATATCGAACCCAAGGATATAACTAAGTTTCACTGCACTCATTTGCATTCTGCCGCCGGTTTTTGTTCGTTCGCCGTCAGACTGCCGTCACGCTTCAAGGCTCATCCAGCTCAAAACAGAGAAAAGGCTGCACACACTTCCCGAAGTGGATATCAAGTTGGTGCACGGGTTGGTTTCACTAAACATGCACACACACACACAAAACACAGGCGGGTACTATTACTGTGGTTTATACTACAATGTGAAACAGGAAAGGGACACGCCCAAACCCAACCAGATAGAAATCTGCGACTTTTTCTGGGATCAGAAGCGCCTGCGGATATCATCTGATGTGACACTTCTCCATTTGTGCAACTGCATGCACAACTGACATCACTGCACGGCTTTCCAGCAGGGTTGACATGTCCTTAAATGTACAACACCCCGTAATGTCACAATCTCTACTTCTCTTCGCAGGACTGTTGTGGAAGTCCATCTGATAGCTTCTATTGAAGTTCTGTGCATTTCTTGGTGAAAATCTGCGCTGCGGCCACAATCCAGCTATTGTTTCTGGAGATTGTGAGTGGTTTCATTGGCGCTACGCCACTGTCAGGAATCTTCTCAGGTTTTCGTTCAGAATTCTTGGGGCTCATCAGAATCTTGTGTCTGCAGATGGCCCATAGTTCGGCAAGGCCCACAACTCTGGGTCAGAGCATTCCTCCATGGGGTCTCGAAGATATCGAGCACGCTTCTCTGACTCTGTCTCAGCTGGGCCCATGCTCTCATCGTCATCATCGTCGTCATCATTGTCGTCAGCTGGTTCCTCTGGAGTCCTGTGTGCCTTTCCAAAGAGTCGAAGGAGGTCCACTGCATTTTCCCAAGTGGTCTTTTCCAAGAGACCCATGATATGCCCATAGATCTCTCCAGACGTATGGACCAAGAGTCCTTTGGCATCTTCTGGTATTCCATGCAGCGGCGACTCATCATCATCTGACAAAAGGCGTTCATCCCTCAATGTCTCGACCATCCGTGCACGCTCTTCTGCACTTCCAAGCAAATGGATGATAAAGTTTGTCATCCATCTCTTCCACTGCTCATATTTGAAAGACCTCCCCATGTTGCCACTCCGTTGAGCCATTGATAGGCGTCGAAGGACCCCTGTAACTGTAAGAGTCACCAAGCCCTTTGCATGAGGCTCTGGCAGATCCTGTGTCTCAGGTCCATCTAGGATCAACATAGTCGTGGTCATTGGTCGCGGCTCCATGTTCACTGCATGCCATGAACTTGCACGCAGCATCCACCATGTGTACAAGCAGCACAACATTGTCCAGCCCAGAAGCACCATTGTCTGAAAGCTCATCGCAGGACCACTATGCTGACCATCCACTGAATCACATCCAGCCAAAGTCAGACCAGCAGCAATTGAGGCTACTGCCACAGGTCCAAGGTCAGTCCCTTCGTCAGCATCATCTCTGGGAGAGGTCTCATCCTCTGAGAGGTCGCTGGTTGTGAAGCATGTCATGAGCGCGCTGGTACTCAATTGGGGTAGCGTGGTGCAGAAATGACATCATCTGCTGTAAGGCTATCTTGAGTTGGCAGTACTTCTCCAGTCTGACCACATTGCCACTTGCAGCTGATCTCTCTTCGCGGCCTGTGCACCTCACATATAGCCAGCGCAGCAATCCTTCCCTCGCCGTCTCCAGCGAGCACAAAATTTCTCATCTGGCATCCCAACGTCCAGCTCATGTAAACACCGTAGCCTACCAGCATCAACAGCCAGGTGACCAAGAACTTCACCTCAAACTGCACGTCCGCTGCAACAGTATCCATGGCTGTCAAACTGGTTGGAGAAAAGTTGGAAACACACCCTTGCAACTGTCTCAGTTGAGATATCATGCCCAAGGCGCTCAATGTGCCCATCAATGACCTGATCTGCTGTCTTGCTGGATCCCAAGCACCGACTAAGTTTCCATTCGAGCCACACCACAGACCAAGGAAGTAGCTCAGAGATTCCAAACATGCTGCACTCAAACGCTTGGTGGCAATGTCTGCAGGATTCACTGCTCCCAGCACTGCCTTGACCAGCAGCATCCTTTCTGAAACTAGATCGTGGAGCCATAGAACACGACATTCATCAACCAGTCAATGAGGGAACGCGACAACTCAAATGCTTCAATCTGCCTACGCCTTTCCTTGAAAGAATTCCCCTTGCAGCTGAAGAATACAAGTGCAAACACATCACAATGTGAAGTTGAAGGAGCCATGAAAACATGCTGTGAATGAGGATTGCATCCATGACAGCTGAAGCAGCAGCATATGTTTCAGACTCCGCGCTCGACAAAGATACCACCTTCTGAGTTCGAGAAGAGGAAAACACCATACACGTTCCGAAGAAAATGATGCTTCCAGAAACGGATCTGCGGGTCTGCCTATCCGCTGCCCAGTCTGCGTCACTGAATATCTCCATCATCGGAGTGTCCCCATCATAGCTTTTGAAGACTCCAGCATGGACACCCTTCCACTTCAACGACACACAGCTATCAGCATGTTTGCACATGTACCCAACCAAATGCTTCAGGACAACCATTGACTTCTCTGTCGGTCTTGAAGAAAACGTAGAGAGATACCTGATGACATATTGGCACTGGGGTAAATCACCTGAAAGGTAGAGGAGAATGCCCACACATAAGCGGTACACTGAAGCATCACTTGCAGAAAGCTCTTTGGAGTTGTCTGGATTCTCAATGTCTGAATGACCTGGTGTTTTCTTACACTGCAACTTCGGAAACATATGCAAAAGTTTGCACATCTGTCCCAAGTGTTTGTGATGGCACTTGATCAGCATCCTGCCATCGTCCAAAAGACAGTGAGTACGTTTGAGAAAACTAACTTCGTCCCCGCCTTTGCTCATGGTCTCCACAGAAACGCTGCATTTGGTTTTCAAAGCCGGAATCAAATCTTCCATCGCAGCTTTTCGAGTGCCAACCACCAACAGGTCATCCACATGGATCATGAGAAAACAGTCACCATTCTTGCTCTTGAGGAAGCTTGGATATGATTTGAACTCGGTCATCTCCAGACTGCATTCTTTGACAAACTTTGCAAGGTCCTTGTACCACAACCAGCTTACATCTCTCTGCCCAGGCAAAACACGACCCAAGCTGTAGCTCACAGTTGAGCCAGCTGCATCAGTGCAGCTCACACGTGTCGGCACCTCTTGCATCACGGTCAAAAAGGCGTCTTTCACATCGATCGATACCATGACCGCATCCTGGTGTTCTCGAAGACTGAGAAAGCAAATGGGCAGACTTCTGCCGGCCACATTGGAAGTTGCAGGGGAGAACAAGGATTCCCTGTCTGGTTGTAGCCGTGTATTCACGAGTCACTAGTCGACTCCTGCGTAGCCATATCGGGTTTCCCGCATTGTCCTTTTTCTCCCTCCATGTCCGCACAAAGCGAGTACTGAATGATTTCGACTCATAGGGCAAATTGCCCTGAAGCCCAAAGAGTCGCTGGACTTCGACCATGTCAGCTATTGCATCCAATCTTTGAAGCTCCTCTGCTGAGACATTGGGCTGGTGTGCAGAGTATGGAAAGCTCAATTCCTTCAAGTTTTCACCCAAATCCAACCCATCTTCTTAGGGGTCATCATTCAAACTCATCATCACACTGCAAAGGAACATCAGGCTCAATGTCCAAACACTCGATGTTGCCTATGCATCCAAGCAGGTTGACACCTCTAGGCCCATCACCATGCCGTCCTGTCTTTTTCGGTGATGCCATCTGATCAAAAGGTGTATCATCCAACAGCTCACCAGGCTCAACAGGAGTTTGAAGAACTGCATCACCATGTGCAGATGAGCTCTCAACATGAGACTTCTTCAAGACACCACCCTCAACTTCATGGTCAGTGTCATGTTTTTCACCATGCTCCAATGGTGTGACTGGAGCTGTGTCACCATGCAACATGTTGGAGTCTCCCTGCAAAGGATTCGAAGCTTGACCACCACCATCGTCCTGAGACTGTTGTTCTTCCACAACACCAGCTTCTGCAACGTCTACCCCCGCCTCGGCTGAAAGCGCTTGAGGGTCCACATCTTCGAATGGGTGCGCCCTTGCATAGTCACGCACTGCCAAGGCATCTTTCTCATCCAACTTGAGTTCACTGCCAATTGCAATTCCAACAGGGGGTGCAGATCGCTTTGCATAAACCAGTCGATAGCCCAAGCTTACATAGCCATAATCCCATGGTGCTGTAATCAATTCATCCAATGGTTCAAGTTGGAATGAGTCTGGAAGCCTTCTGATGGATCTGGTTATGAACAGGCCTTTCTCAGCACCCAGTATATGGCAAACGTTGGTTGCTGACTTCGACAACCAAATGGCTCTGCGCCATTGGGTAGCCCCTTTTGGGATGTGCGCAAATACCCCAAAACAGCCTCTCCAAAGCATGCCACCTTCCCGGGATAATGTCGACCTGTCGCACGTTCGAAACCTGTCATGGTCTGTGTGACCATATATCTGTTGTGGATCCAGCAGCTGTGTATGATGGCCCGCGTATAGACAGGGTGAAGACATCCAAAAACAGGCTCTTTGCATCCTGTAGCTTCCTCGATCTGAGAGACAAGCAAGTTGGCCTTGTTCCTGATCACACCAACCCTCGACTCTGCTGCACCGCTTGCACGATGGTCACCTGTAGGAGCAGGTTCTGAAAACACAGTAATGCACAAACCTGCCAAACTTTCTTCGGAGCTTCCAAAAGTGCCAAAGTGCTGGGCTCACTGTCACAACGCGATCCAACTTCTTGATGTCCATACTGCACAACAAACCTGCACGTCTCTGTCACCAAGTAAGTAGTTAAGGCTCTTGCCACCTTTCTGCAGTTAAGGCTCTTGCCACCTTTCTGCAGTGTTGGCAGTGCTGCGCAAAGTCCTGTGTCACGATCACACAAAATCAGCACTATCAATTTGTCTGACTCATCTTTCATTCGACTGCAGTAAAAGAACTCAAAGGAAATCACGCTGTGGTTCACCGTTTCGTGTTTCTGAATTCTGTGGCCCTATGTCCCACACACAAAGAACACCAAGGCTGGTAAGGCTCATGCGTCAACTTGTGCGCAGCACGCTCTGCATCTGACGGTGCAACAGGCTTTGTCTGTGGGATGGCATGTCGCTCCCCGTCCTGCTTCAGCTTGCGCCTCCATCAGCTCACGTGTCTTGACAAACTCAACCATGCGTTTCATGCATTCCTTCTTGGAACCAGGTGTTGACAATCCAAGTGAAATGCAACCGGCTCTCAAACCATGCAATGGAGAATCTTTTGTAAAAAGGATGCCATCAACTGTCATTGAGCTCTCGTCCTGATAGGGCACCACACGATCCTCATCCAGAGGTTCAGCCTCTGGCACTGCTGCAGGTTCCTCGACAACTGGCTGTGGTGGACCTAGCTCTTCAGGCACGTCGTCATCAAAGAAAGGACGTTGTTCACCTTCGACAAACCTGAAACCAAGCTCTTCAATTGCAACGCAATGCACATGTGCCAATGTCAAAACCTCAATGACACTCTCTGGATCGTAAATCTCACCTTCCAGATCGTCCAACTCACTGACAGGTTCTGAAAACTCAAGTAATTCCCATCCAATGCCATTTCGAAAAACCAAAGTAGTACGCAACCACATCATCTCAATTGACAAATGGTTGTATCCACAAACCTGGCACGTCTGGTCGTAAGTGCATACAGTTGTGGATTCATTTTGTCCAACCTGGCAGCAACTTTCTGAGAACAGGTTCTAAATGAATGGCACGGACTGCAGGCAATCAAGAGTTGGAAACCTTTAGATTGAAGCAATCATCCTCTGAAACCATCCTGATGCACCCCTCAACGGACAAAGAGCTGCGTCTGAAATTCACATTGATTGCCTTATCATTCTTGACCAAGTGCACACACCATCACTCATGAGATTGAGGTCCCAGCCAGCTCAAGTCCAAGAAGTGGACTGCTGATATTGGCAATGATAAAACGGTCTCTCAAAATCCCAGAGATCTACCGTTGGTATGTCAAGCTTGCCACCTTGAGCATCTATTGCAAGCTAGGGGCAGCACTGGTGTCGGCACCTGAATCCAGAATGCTTTCTGACGAAGTCTCACCTGAAAAAAGACGCACACATGCTGAATTCAATTGGGCTCATCCATGCCATGACTCCAGGGAAACAGTTACATCAGATTCAAATTGAAATCGAAAATACAGAACCGTTCCAAGCTGTTGAACCAATCTTCCTGCTAGTCAGTCCAGTGAAGTCCAAACCACAATGTATCCGGATTGCAGAATGCCAGAGCGCAACAAGGAAATGCGATTACGCTACAGGCCTTTCTGAAATTGGATCGTGTCCGTGCCAGTCTGGTTTGCAGATCTGCAGAAGCTCACCAACAAGGTATGGATGACTGCTCAGCTACCATGTGACAGCCAGCGGATGTCATCTGTGATACTTCACTGTATAAATGCAGATCAAAATAAAGATTAGCGGATTCAAAACTTATGGAATCTGGATTACTAGGTCGGTGTCTTCGCTGTCGACGCCCGTGTGCGCCATCCAGTCACGCCAGTCAATGTCCAATTTTCTTCGGGATCCAATGTGGGCAGGGATTCAAATCTGCTGAGTGCGTCAGCCACAACTCGTTCGAATGACCATGAATATGGCGAATGTCTGTGAAGACATGGAAACAACGCTTGAACAAGGAATGTTGGGCGATGATGGGGATAAGACCGATGACATCGAACATCCAAAGTGTAATCGTTCTTTTTGCTCGGAAATAGCGCACGCTGGCCCAAAGTATCATCGGTTTTTTTGCTCGGACATAGCGCACGCTGGCTCACGGACTGTGTCACTAAGGATGTAAGACAGAAACAGCGAGAACAAAAATGTTCTCCATAAATGGAGAGGCTAAACCCCGGCCCGGCTCTCAGAAAATCTTCAGGATGCGGTAAATTCCTATTCCATCACGGTACAGCATAGCGGCATGGCTAGTCATCCTTGGAAAATCCATAAAGTAAGCACCAGCGACTGAAGTCGACGTCAGTGTGAGTTCCGATGAAGAAAATTCCCAAAGGTATCCAGCCCGTGACACCCGCATCAAAAGATGCGGGAAAGCTGGACCTAGACATCAGCCTCAACCGTGGTGAAGTGGAATCTTTGTAAACAAATTGATAACAGTATCAATAAGCTCCGGTCGTACAGTGTAACCATTTCGAAAATTGTAAGTTTGAAGGCCAGCTCCATGAGAAGTTTGCTCAAAACACAGCATTGCTAATACTGTAGTACAGCTCTCTTCCATCGGCAGCAGTCAAGATGGGAAGGTCCCCCCTCCTCCCAACAGGCGAGGGACCACGATGCAAAAGCAGCACCTTATGCTCTTCTGTCACAGGAACCTTAGTTTTCTTTCGCCTGCTCTTCAGGCCATGGTTTTCTTCAGCCAGCCCCCAACCACAAAGTTGTCAAGTACTATTATTCTTGGCTGTCCGGAGAAGGGGGCTGTCTCAATGATCGTTGAGTAACTTGAGAAGGTATCAGGAGGTAGCCGAACTCGGGGATCCACTCACCGAGCACTTGTGTAAGATGATCACTCCTCGAGAGTCCTTGCTCCTCTATAAACCACTAACGACTACTGTTGACTTGCGAGTGTCGCAAGTGGGGCCCACCACCCTTCAACGAAGGGGGGGCTTAACGGGGACCTTAAGGGGGGCTTAGGGGGGGGTCGAAGGGGGGGCTTCGTGGGGGACCCTTTAAGGGGGGGCTTAAGGGGGCTTAAGGGGAAGCTTAAGGGGGGGGGTGACGTGGTATCCCCTCGGGGGCCCTGGTCTATATACACACCTGGAATTACCGACAGTGAGCGCAGCGACTTTTCTCTCTGAGCTATGCTTGTCAGTCTTGAGCCACGANGACCACAAAACAGACACAAATTTTCTTCGTGTCGTCGCATGCATCTTGAGTTTGATCTGTACACGGGCTGTTGTGAAAAGTGTGCATAAACCGCTCTGTATGCACTCAGCAGTGAAACGGACATGAAACAGCATGTTTCAATGTCATGTGATGCTAGCCGNCACGGGCTGTTGTGAAAAGTGTGCATAAACCGCTCTGTATGCACTCAGCAGTGAAACGGACATGAAACAGCATGTTTCAATGTCATGTGATGCTAGCCGTAATAACGGCAATGGTGTGAGGACAACACTTTGTCCTTGCCGTCATCTTTGACAGCTGCATTTTCTTAGCCGTTTAATCGGCGTTTTTCAGAGGCCCATGGAAAAACTGTATCCGTAAAGATATAATTCGTTCCGTCGCCTTTGATATGATGGTTGGTTGTAAAATATGGACTCCCAAGGAAATTGGGGTGTCCAATCAAACCAGGACCCATCAGGGTTACGCACATATCTCGGGCCATTGTAAGGTGCGTAATTTGGANTTGGCACTGATGGTGCTGCAGGTGCTTGCTGGCTATACTGATGATATTGATCTTGTTGTTGTTGATACCAAGATCTTTGGCGTGAAGCTGGTCTTCGCGATCCTTCAGCTTGATCTGTTCTCCTCTGTGTGTTTCTCCCACTTGGAGTTTGAGAACGTTCGCGTCTTCTCGGAGGAGGAGCAGGTGGTGTCCTTGGAGGAGTAACAGGACGTGCCTGTAACCTGCGATTCTGATTTTCATATTGGCCAGCTGCCTCTTGGCCGCGATAGCGAGCACCTGAGGATGGCGTTGTGGAACGAAGCCGTCCAATCGGCTCATCATCTTCTTCTTCAACTTCAACCTCTTCTTCTTCGTCATCACGCTGCCAGTGCTGAGGTTGTCTTGCTCTGCCTCGACCTCGGCGTCGTTGATCTGATTGCTCTGTGCGTACACGTAAGTTTCTTTGACACCAAAGTTTGGCAATGACTACCAATGGAGAATGGGCCGCTTGGTCGGAATCTCTCAGTCCAAAATCGATATTTTGGAGGTACTTGACTCTCTCAACATCTTGTAACATTACTTCGTCCGAATAACCGGAACTGAAGACTCCGTCGGCTGCGGCTTTTTCAGAGGCCGATCGCGATAGCGATATCTGGCTCTGTTTGCCGTATGACAGCGAGATGAGGATCATGCAATCTGCATTTGTCACATTCTCACCTCGCATTGCTCTGATATACTCGCCGGCTTGGATGGAGCTGCACAAATTATAAGTAATCTGGTTCATACC
>BGPT01000637.1:175349-193522 GCA_003297045.1 Symbiodinium sp. clade C Y103 | reverse complement strand
CCCCCCCCAAGCTAAAGCTTAATAGCTATTGCAATTGCTTACGGATAATGCGTGCCAACAAAAAACGCCTCGGCACCTTCGGTGCGGGCGGATTTCCAAAACTGTGGACTTTCAAAATGCCGCCGTTGGAAATTGGAATTTAGAAGAAATTCATTGGGTTTGGGGGCGCCCTAGCATGACCAGCCCCCCGTCCCGAGACCTTCCACTTCGACTTGGCAGTAGGGGTTGGAGTTGGTGAAGTGTTGATCTGGACTCTTCAAGTTCCTCGGTCGTCTTGGTCGGAAGTATGGCGGCAAAGCTAGAACTTTTTGATGCTGGATGATGCTGGCAACATCCACAAATGATCCGCGTAAAGTCAAGCACATTCTAGCGCGATAATTGCATATTTGGGGAAAAACTTCGTGAAATATAAAGATTCAAAGCCTAGCTACGTCACCACCATCAACGTGTAAAGTTGCGTTGCGCGAAAACATGTGATTGCACGGAAGATGCCCGGTGATGGAGCAAAACAACAGGCGTGAACAACGATGATCTCACAGTCTAGGGCATGGCTGAGCTTAAATACCCCTCGAAAAAGTCGCGTTTCAGTGGGGTACTGTATGCACAATGAAAACAATCATGGTAATTCATGATATTGAGTGTTTATGGTCCAAGAAATCTTCTTTATTGATTCAAGGCTGTACCCCGGGATGAACCCTCCATTCACCTTCAGCCCCGATCGTCTCCGAGCCGCTTCGCGTGAGCCACCAAAATCTTCACACGTCGTGTTACAAAATCCATGCCTCGGACCCCGAAGCGATTGAGGACTTTAATTTATCGGAATGATTAAAATCACATGGTCAGTATTCCCCAAACATCAAAGATGTTCCCAGACATTGATCCAGTCAAAGCGTATATCGATATATATATATATTTATAGTCATATAGTCATATAGTGCTGAAATGCCAACACAGAACCCAATAGATTGGGTTCGGAGAGGATTTTCCTGATGGACAATTTCACAGGAGTCTAAAGTCTCAGTGGCTTATCCACTAAGTTTCAGGGTGCATCATGATAAATCTTCTCTTCAGCCCCTCATTTGCTAGCAATTTTGAGAACAAAGTGAGTGGGGTGGCATTGGGTTTCACTGTGGACTCTGTACTCTCCAAGAGTTGGATTTGGCCCCAAAAAATGACGCATAGCAACAAGGTCCCCAAAAAAAACACTCAGGACCTTGCAATCTCCCTCAAAGAAGGATCAACCCCACCATACCCAGCTGCCTAATTTGAACATCCCTTCAGTCTCTCCATGGCCCCCATGGCCAGAACAACCTCCGATCCAAAAAATCGCCGCGGCACGCAGGGCTGCCAACAAGCGCTNCTAATTTGAACATCCCTTCAGTCTCTCCATGGCCCCCATGGCCAGAACAACCTCCGATCCAAAAAATCGCCGCGGCACGCAGGGCTGCCAACAAGCGCTTTAGATCTGCTGGATCGATGATGCTGGCAGCAGCATCGGAAGGCTCCTGTAGCACAACAAAAAAACGTTTAATCTGGAACAATATGGTGGGAAGATGTGCCCCTTCGGTGTCATCAAACGTGGCTGGCTGGGAAATCCCTGAACTCAGTTGGAAGTTTCGATGGGAAAATCATCGAACTAAATGGTGGATTGTCCATTGCCATGTTTCATTACCGGAGGGCATTAAGAATGCCAAATAAATTGTGCTTTGATTTGGGCATGAGATTCGCCCGTCAAAATGGCAAACGAACGAAATTGTATGAAACCACCCATCCCATTGGCTTCGCCCAATCCACTCTTNTTGTGCTTTGATTTGGGCATGAGATTCGCCCGTCAAAATGGCAAACGAACGAAATTGTATGAAACCACCCATCCCATTGGCTTCGCCCAATCCACTCTTGAGAGATTTGTGTGATCCATATGTTTGATTCCCAAAATCTCCATAACATGTCTGGTCTTGAAAAAAACAGGCAGAAATGTCCCCTGTACCCTCCTCTAAACTAACATAGATGTGGTTTTGACTCATCATTTCTAGATCATGTTCCTACAGTACCATCCATTCCCATCCTGCGGTCGGCTGCGGAAGGTCATGGACATTGGCCTTGCTGGGTTCATCAGCCTCAACGAAGCGCGAGCTAAACCTCCAGGAACCTCATCATGTCCCCAAAATATGGACATGTGGAGACAATTAACGGTAATTCTTACTAGACGCACCAAACAATAAATGCGTCTTATGTTTCTTCTATGTGTATCAGCCGTATCAGTGATCATTTTTTGGATGAGTGGAATTAAAAGGTATTTTGCGCTCTTCACTTTTCTCTCCAGATTCATTCCATGTAGACAGGTGATTCTCAAATCTGGACGGCCATGACATAAAACAAAACCAAACACGTCGATAGTACTACCCCTAGCATGACCCAAACATTGCACCCAACCATTGGACTAACCATTGCAAGTCCCCGGTAAAATGCCTGAATCAACGAGTGAGGCCTTTGTTGAGCCATGGTGCCCCCCATTTTGATATTCACCAGAAGGGTACCTGGCTTATCCTGGCTTTGTTGTCTGAAAATGTAGGGGAACACCTCCAAATTTCATGCGTTGACGCCTTGTTTTCCCAAATGAACAACATGTAAAACAAAAGTTGGGGGCAGGGTATACCATGGGAAAGGCATGGAAAGGCCATATTTACCGAGGGACAGGGCCNCCTTGTTTTCCCAAATGAACAACATGTAAAACAAAAGTTGGGGGCAGGGTATACCATGGGAAAGGCATGGAAAGGCCATATTTACCGAGGGACAGGGCCCGAACTTCCTCAGGGGTCAATCTGTCCTTAGTGGAAATTGGCCAAGTCTTAGTCAACTGGGACCATCTTTAAAGACAGGGGTTCAAAAACGTCAACATATTTGTGAATATACCTCTGTTGGCGGTATGGCTCAAAAACGGGGCCCCAGTGGACCCAGAAAATTGTTGCTTTCTGGTCATTCTGGTCTTCATNCAACATATTTGTGAATATACCTCTGTTGGCGGTATGGCTCAAAAACGGGGCCCCAGTGGACCCAGAAAATTGTTGCTTTCTGGTCATTCTGGTCTTCATCAGTATTTTTACATATGAGTTAATGCGTCAAAACTTGAGGTGTATATTTTTGAGCCGGAATGAAATGAACCATATGTAGTCTCCATATTTGATGAAGCGAAAAAAATGGGGTGAACCATTTTGAGTCATACCATGTCATGTGAAACACAAGCAGCTTCGATCGGCATCATGACTGCTGTTGACACTCCAGCAAAGGAACAAAACGCTGTGAACAAACCATGTTTTTTGGTTTCACCCCGAGCTACATGGGGTGGGGTTCCAGAATTCTATGAGAATTAACTGGGTGGTCAGCTGGAAAAATGAAGGCACATGGGAATTTCAACAAGCTTCCTTAGAGATCGCATCCGCAGCAGCCCAGGAAAGCCAATCAGTCACCAGTCAGCCCAGAATTCATGAGGAGATCTGGTGGTCTATATCGTTTTCATTCGTCATCTACAAAATCATCCAAGCATTCCATACCCAATTGAAGATCGAACCCATGAATGTCAACCCCGGATTGGTAAAGCACTGGTTTGTCAATAGGGGGTAGCTAATTCTAACAGTAAGTGATCAGAATTTTTGGGACCCCTCCCATTCATAAAGGAAGTGGTTGTTGATCCAGGGTTATGGGTTGTGCATCCCAGTTCCTCCATCCATCAATGGGGCTTTTCCATGTAAAGCGTGGTTGCTAGCCACTTCTGAATCCTGGAATGCACCCCAAGTATGGGATCAATCCCATTCATGTGGGACATGTATGAAAAGTCCAGATTGACAAGCCCTGACTACTAATTGGGGGGTTAGTCATGAATTACTATTAATTAAAATGATATCCACCACCTATCCTCCAGTCTATATTCATAAAATTCAAGAAACTGAATCCAGGCTTACCCTAGGGTAAACCTTTACATACATCCGGAAAACCCATGAGGAAACCCCAGGAGTAAGATCTAGAAATGGTCGATGTTCATCGATTTTCCGCATCTGCGTTCATTTTGTCATAGATTTTCCATAGATGTTCATAGATTTTCCACATCGCTTCAGGCTAACATTCAGCAACCATTCACCCCCCGACTGCCGGGTCTCCACGTGCATGCCGTTGATCTTGGCCAGTCGACTCCACCAGGAGGGATGGCGTGTCCTATCCGAGGGATATCAAGTCAGGTCACACCGAATTGACTATCGACAATATATCAACAAGAGCAATTGAGCAATGAACCCCAAGAGAGAAAGAAAGTACAAAATAGTACAAACAAACCATGATTGGTTGGATTTATTCTCTATCTTCTGATGGATAATTGAATAATCAGTAAGAATCACTCATGAAAATTAGCGTTTACTTAAGCACAACAGTTTCTGAAAAAATAGGTGTGGTTCGTTCTGGTTGTTGACTCTTTTTGCTCCAGTAGAAACTGGACTCTGAAACGTTTCTCAGTTGGGATTACAACAATGCCTGTCTCTTGGCCTTCTTCAACACATAGAATTTAAAGAAAACCTTCCCCGGAGTGATCGAATTATCATGTTCAGACTGGGCAGTAGTGCTCATGGGGATGGATCACTGACTTGGCAAAGCAGCTCTCCAATCTTCTCCCAAAGCTGCTTGTTGCTGGCTTCATAGTATGTAAATGTCAAGCACCCACTATGAGACGCTATGAGTAATTACCTGATGCGTTTTCCAGTTTTACGCATTTGCTGACCATTGACAACCAACAGCTATTTTGATGGAATACTAGATTCGATCGCCATTCTCCCATCACATTTTTTGCATTGGACTATTTGACTCGTCGCCGGTCGAATGCTGCATGAATCCTAACTTCAGTCAAATCCACCAGCATCTCAGCTGAGTCTAGCACCTTTAAGTTACATGCCAAAAACCCAAGTTGAGTGATGCGCGCGCGGAACCTTTAAACATGACGTCTGAGTATAGGACACGCATACTATCAGCATACCAAAGTTACTGACTTCCACACAAACCCATATCTACATATACTATTCAGGGTGTGTATATCATCCATCGACCGTGGTTAAATCCATGTGCGTCCCAAGTTCTATCTGTTTCTCCAGGTATACATATTCATATACATATGTGTAAAAATATATCCGGCTTTATGTCAATTCATGTAAATCCATGTAAATCCCTATTTCTCACGCTTACAACCCTGCTATATCCGCCTTTTTACGGTCATTTCTTGGTTCTATCCCCACCAACTCCAGCCCCCACATCCCAATCTTCCCCGCACCGAATCAGCGAAGTGGATGCCGTAGGCGCCCGGTTGGGTGAAGACGGCGGTGACGAAGTCTGTGAAGCCAGGGTCCTGGAGAGATGGCTTTGGGGATAATAATTGCCCCCTATAAATGATATGTTTAACCACTGGATAGATTAATGGGGATTAACAGGAATTGATGGATAATCGGATAATGATGCACATAATATAATCCTTATAAAATCCATGTAAATGATTTATCTGGCTAAATGATAATAATTGCACAACCTGAAAATAGCAGCCATTTGGGGTGATTCCCTTATTACTAACCATCTTTCCAGTGATTTCACAGTGAGGTAATTGCAATTAATATCCATTCATGATATTCATCCCCAATGAATGAGTATAATGAGATAAACGGTGATACAATCGGATACTCTGGGTATCAGTGGTGATAACCATCTAGTAGTGCGGATAAATATGTATACTTAATATACATTATAATGGGTTGAATAAATCTGGTCTAATGGGGTTATAAATTACAAATATTTCAAATAACCAACCAGATAAAACCAACTATGTTATGCAAACATGTTTATAAGGGAGAATCTTAACCATTTATCCTTGGAGGGTCAGTAAAATGGGGGGGGGGCGGTAAATGATATTATCCGTTATTCCACATCAAGGACCGTCAAATGACACTTAAACCATGTTAAACTTCCACCACGATGCACGTTTTGCAAACTCCAAATGGTTCCCGGTTCACCATTTTTTCCCAAAGTTTTCACCACCCAGTTAAACCATGGTGTCATCCCCAAATGTTCACCACTTTTTCATGTTGTTCACCAATTTTTCACCTTGTGTTCCCAAGTTCTAACCAAGTCCTTCTCCGTTTTCCACCGAACATTTACTTAAAACCATGGTTTAATCCCCATTTTTCACCATGTTTTCACACATTTTTTCACCATTTGATCCACCATTTTTTCACCATTTCCCCCCCCTGTACCATGGCCATCCCCGGGTGCCTCGAAGCGCGTCGCCGCCAGCGCGGCGAAGACGTCGCGGCGCCCGATGACGCCATCGCCGCCCACGTCCAGGAGACCGAAGGCGATGCGCAGGCGGCGCTCGGGGCTGGCGGTGACCTGCAGAGCCCCCCCGGGGTGGGAAATGCGTGATGATTTTCATGGAATCTGAAGTGAATTTATGTGATTTGGTTTGATTTCATGATACTTAATGGTGTTTTCATGGGATTTTTGATGGGATTGATTCTCCAAGTTGATGTTGTGACTAGGATTTCTATGGGATGTTGTTTGATTTTCTGGGATTTTATGTTATTTTGATGGGATTTGTTCTCGAAATTTATGTTGTGCCTTCTGCGATTTCATCGGTTTTACGTGAATGGAACCTTTTAAGGTGGGGCTAAGTGGGTTATTTATAGGGAAGTTTACAGTTAGATCATGGGCGTATGGGCAACAATGAATGGGAATATTATGGGATATTAACTGCGAGAAACCAAGGGGATGGACACATCAACTAACTGCTATGTGGTGACCGATACAGTAGTTAGGTATATCGAACTAGTCAAGTGGGTTTATGGCCCAACCTAGCTAGGGGGCACCACCTGGTAAATATGTATCTATGTATATATGTATATGTATGTATATATATATATATATGGCAACACCAAAACAGGTAGAAGTTGGTAAAAGACCCGATCTGAAATGGTTTATATAAAGTCTTCTTGGGTATGCAAGTTTTGTGAACATATGAAAACATTGAAGATTTTGTGTGCGTGTGTCCAAATAATATGTATTGCGACCCCAAAATTGTATAGAATTTTTAAATCAGTGGAACTCGTGACTTTTCGGAATCTTCCTGAGGTTTGCAATATATTGACCATAGTTGGCGATAGCCAAAACCGGGATTGCCCCTTTTGGATTATTTGCCATGGTAAAAACGGTGGGTCTGCGATGACTCAGCGTAGCTTGCCCAANGACCATAGTTGGCGATAGCCAAAACCGGGATTGCCCCTTTTGGATTATTTGCCATGGTAAAAACGGTGGGTCTGCGATGACTCAGCGTAGCTTGCCCAAATGCAGCACAGCCGGGGTTAAGCTTCTTGGCATTTTCTGGATTGTAACGATAGAAAAANAAAAACGGTGGGTCTGCGATGACTCAGCGTAGCTTGCCCAAATGCAGCACAGCCGGGGTTAAGCTTCTTGGCATTTTCTGGATTGTAACGATAGAAAAAACAAACTCAACCACCTGCAACCCACATTCTCAGTAGTGAAATGATAGGAAAATGTCGATGTCGGAAATCAAACTTACCACCCTGCAATCAAACTTGGCACTTGAAAAACCGCCTATAAACCTGAGTGGATTTCCATGGACTTCCCGTTGCCAGGGCACCAAGAGTCCCAGGCGTTCGACGTAGAGGTTCTGCCGGATTTTCCCTGGCGATGGATAAAACAATGCCATAAACCACAAAAATGACTGGGAATGGTTGATACCACCATATACCATTTATTTCTATCTATGTATGGTGAAATTGGGGAAGGTTTATCATTGTTTTATCAACATTATTCAGGGTTTAATGGGGGATTATTGTACATACATGAGAGAAAATCATGGCATAGACCCCAGAGGTTAATGTTTGGGGTGGCAGAATGGGTACAGTACATAGAGAGGTAAGTCCGCATCAATTGTCCAACCTTGTGGCTACGATTTACCCGACGAGTCTTAGATAGACCCCTGACAAAGCCATAAACTTTGGGGGTAGTTGCCCGGAGATTCACCATCATGATTTCGGGGGCAGTTTTATACATGTTTTATGTTTGGAAGATCGAAAACATTTTCCCAGCTAGCAATGTTTGATTACAGGACGGGACACTTTCAACTCCCTGATTGCAAATGGGTGTGTCTGAAAATGGAGCATCCCTAAATCGAATGGCTTATCATCATTGAAATTTTCCTAGCATAAACATAGCAAAAAAATTGGTATTCCCATTTTCAATCAGACCCAAGTACCATATTAATCAATCCTCGTTATATCCCATTGTCTCACTGTTCTTATTGGTTAAACCGATCTTTTCAGACAAACCCACATAATCGATATTACCTTGATTAGTTATACCCCAACACATTCCCATCATAGTTCCACTCAGAGATATTTTTCCCAGTACATCCCATTATAGACCTAAATGGTTTCATCAAATTATTTACGATTAAATATCCCATTGACCATTATACAATCATTATGCTACCTAAAGCTAACTAGCTCATTGTGAACACAATATTAACACATTATTAATTAACCCACACTGCACATATGTTTTTTCACAAACTGAGCAGCCCATTGTCCCATCATCCGTCAGCCTTTGAGTCCCTTGAGACCAAAGTAGACGCCCAAACGCTGCACGTGAGCCTTAGAAAGACGAGCAGAACGTGAGGCCATGAAGCTTGGAAATTGCACATTGTCACATCTGGATATTCTTCCCTCCTCAATCACACACATACACACACATATCATATATATATATATAGATTATATAGGTTATTATAGGTTAATATACTGGGGATGGATGTGTATGGCATATGTATCTATGTACATGCACATAGTTCCACATAGATATAGCAATCCCAAACAATAGGACCGGATTTGGCAAAATCCTCATCAAACATTGCTACAGTTCACCATTTCTTTGGGGATTGCTACCAACTTTTCTGTTGAGCGTTTTGATTAGAGAAAACCATGAAACTCATGAAAACATATTCAAACACATGTTTACTGGAAATGTTTGGGGATCTTTTTTTGGAGATGATGCCTGCTTACCCCTGTAGCTAATCTCACCTGGCCAAAAGGAAATCCATGGTGAACCCCCCCCCGTTGGAGCTGCTGGTCTGGGGTCTCTCACTTTTTGCGGGGGCATGGCATTATAAATGGAGGCTTTGATCACTTGAGTCACTTGAGGTCTTAGTTACTTTGTTTTGCCTCATCCCACTTTTTGGTAGAGATGGAAATCTCAATGTTCATTCTCGCTAAACATCCCCGGACTTAAAAAAGGAACCCAACGATAAGCATTCTCCACAGTAAACCCATGTTTCAAATGTGTCCGCTCTTACCCTTCGAGTTTCCAAACTCGAGCCATATCTGATGATATATGATTCAACTCCCCAAAATGAACATGCTGCGAGCAACATTTGAAAGACGACCTCGGAGGGTCTTGGCAACCTGCAGAACGAAGGAATGCGCTGCTCAGTCGGGATATGTCGGGATCATCGACCATGATCCTTGGTAAACCCTGGATGTCAAATTTCAGAAGACAAGAGCCACCCTAGAGTCGGGCTGTCAGGGGTGAGGCCCAAATACCTGTGGCTGTGTCATTTGTTGCAAAGATGTCCAAGTGCTGTGTTTGCTGTCAGTTGTGCTCGTTGATGCGGATGTTTTGAGCCATACCGGGTTTACCCAAAAATGGGGAGTACCCCAGTGTCTGGCTTGTGTTAAATTTGTTAAATGGAGAAAAGGATTTTATTAACTGTGAGATTTCTTGGATTTGTAAAATCAGACAAGACCATCTCCACTTCTTTCGCTCTCTCCTGTTTAAGATGGCTTAAGTGAAAATCTACAGCAAACCAAGTTGTTTTCTCATGAAATATAGGTGTTTTATTATTTTTATTGGTGATTTCTGCATTTTTTCCCGTAAACCATCCCATGAATGTTTGGGAAACCGGCCTCGTTCCACGAAATCACTGCCCCTGAAGGGCCCCTGGGCAGGTCTGTGACGGCGCGATTGGCTCGATTCAATCGAAGTGATAAAAAGTGATAGCTTCCCAGAATCTGTCCTGACAATGCAAAATTCCACTTCTGAACAAGAACATGATTTACACATAATTATGTACTTGCAAATAGGGGACATTCCCTTGCCAAATTGGGGCGCCAAAGGGTACTACAGTAAACAACACTGCATCTACATCTATCTATCTATCTATCTATCTATCTATCTGTCTGTCTATCTATCTATCTATCTATCTATCTATCTATATCGTTTTATGCATTTTGATGGGAACTTTTCTACCTCGCAAGGTCGATTTCAGGTGGAAACATTCTTGATGGCACTGGATGTCAATATGGATTCACTGACTTGTCAATGTCATACTCTCCCTGTCATACGCTCCCTTTTTGAATAGAATTCGACTGAACTCCTATAATGATCGTAGACAATAATAACCATCCCCAATTTCACCATTTATAGGTGGCATAAACCATTCCATTCCACACCAAATGGGTGATTTATGGCATTGTTGTACCCACATTACTTCCTTTTCCGCCCTCGCCATAAGACCGGCCTCACATTTTCCTCCTCGGCCTTGACATCTCGCCCATCCTGGGAACAAGACTTACCGGTCCACAACGACCAGAGCTATGGAACTCATCCATGGAGACGTTGCCTAAAACCATGGTGATGTTAAATGCTTGTGTTAACTATTGTTAAATCAGCAAATTGCAAATCTCCGACAAATTCTTGAGCTGCAAAAAATGGTGACTCAAACAACAAGACAACAAGTAGGATTGGCATATTGTCATCACAAAGGATTGCGATTTGATCAAGAACAGCTGGAAATCTCCCGATTTGTGTCAGGGAATTAGTGCTTTAACCAACAAAAATTGGTGATATAATGCAATATTGTAGTGGGAATCGGAATTAATGGGACGTACAACCAACAATATGGGTATTTCGGCGTGTCTGAAAATGAGGTATACTCCTCACTTATGGCAATGTTACTGGNCGTACAACCAACAATATGGGTATTTCGGCGTGTCTGAAAATGAGGTATACTCCTCACTTATGGCAATGTTACTGGGAAAATGATGTCGACTATAAATGGCTTTTGGGGTTCCACTGTACCCTAATTGGGGTGTAAATCTCCAGGAAAGTCGCTTCCTCCCTCTGTCCCATGCATATATCATAGGTGTGTGTGTGTGTGCGTGTGTCATCTAGTACAGTAACATATAGATCTGGACGACAATCCACTGTTTGTAGATCATTTCCCATGGAAAACCATGGATTTTGGACATCTTTGCCAATTCCCTGGAGGGTAGTATTTAAATTATGGGGTTACAGCCAACAGAGTATAACCATGCGTAACCAACAGAAGTGGGCGGTGACTTCACAAAAAAGGCTAGAGATTTGTAGGGGTGGGGGTTCTATCCTCTGGAATCCTGGCAGTGGACAAACCCTATCTCTTACGGGCAAATCATCAGTGGGAGAGTTGGCATTCTGGTGACCCACTTCCAGTACCAAGCGGGTTGAGGATACAAAGGATAAAACAATTCCATCGCTGAAATCCTCTATTTTTGTTTCATTCTCTACTTTTGCATACTTGCGATGCTTGCAAAATGTCAGATTTCTCTTTTCCCTTACGAAGACGTCCCCATCGCATGGCATCGAAAAAAAAACGGCGGCCTTCCGCTGTTCCGCGCGCTCGGTGACGCCCGACGTCTTCAACAACTCACGGAAGACGGCCGTGATGTTGCTCTTTTCAGTGCCTGGAAGGAACAACAAATATGGCTAGCTGGGAAATCCCCATTTTGAAAGTTCAAGCTGCCTACCTCGTAGTAGTTTCTGATTTGTTTTGCCACATCAAAAATACAATGCCTAGCATTCGTACTGGATCGGGCACGGCCAAGCTCGAAACAGGACACAACAACGCTGTCGGGGGATCTTGACATATCTTGCCCATAGTCATCAGCACTCAAAGGAGGAGATCAAGCAGCGGGCGTGGGAGACGCAAAGATATAAATATATGCGCGCGCCAAGCTTCACAAACTGACAGATTGGGTTCTTCAGGTGTTGTCTACTTTGAATTGCTCGATCCGCTAAAGTGTCCAGTCACTTAAAATCTACACACCTTTGCACGGGTATAAAAGAATGGGGTCCCCAATTTAGGTCCCCAAAAACTGGGCTGGCGCTGGCACTTTTCCGAACAACCACCCCAAAGGTGACCATCCCAGTGATACATGCTCGGCTTCGCCTTCATTGTTACTGATTGATGGTTGACAATCCCATCCCATTAGTCCTCCCGTTGCTAATGGTTTAATACCCATTGTTACAATCATTGTTGCGGAACAACAAGGACTCACCTCCATCATCTCAACAGCCAGTTACGACAGTAAAGAAGGCCACGAGTTGAGCCACGATGCTTGTGAGTTCTCGGCCACTCAACTCGTCCATGGCATAAGTGCTTTGGCGATCCGCTGGTAGACGCGAGTCACCCTCGTACTCCTGGGCCGGTCGAGTTGTGGCTCTCGGTTCAACGTGGCTGGGGAGATTTCAACGGAGTTTGGTGGAGTTGTGGAGTACAAGTGGGGAGATGATCATATAGCTGATCATTTAATTATGATATGACAATGATATCCCTGAATTGGCTAGTGCTGGTGATATTTGATTACAGTATCCCATGTATCATATGATCCCTATAATCATAGTCTAATCTACCTATGAATATTTCTTGGAAACTGCTTCTCATAGGTAATGTATCCATTGCCAGGTCAGGATATCATGAGGAATTGGAGGACAACCAGCTCCGGGTTGCATACACAATTCCTAGGAAGGCGCGAGCCAGCCACACTTTTTTCACTCGATATGGATATGTATGGGACTTTGGAAGAATAATCTTGCAGATTTGCAATATGTAAGTATGCATTTCTTAAGCCAAGCNCCAGCCACACTTTTTTCACTCGATATGGATATGTATGGGACTTTGGAAGAATAATCTTGCAGATTTGCAATATGTAAGTATGCATTTCTTAAGCCAAGCAATTTCCACCTGCGATGCTACTTAAGATACTTAAGCATACTTAAGCAATGTTGTTTGCACCAAAAATCTTCAGGTTTGCCGGAATGGGATGGAGCTAAGGTGCCAGTTTCAAAGCTACCAGTCATTCCCTTGGCCCGATAATTCATGTATAATGTATAGCGCATGCGTATAATACATGAACATGTAACATNGAGCTAAGGTGCCAGTTTCAAAGCTACCAGTCATTCCCTTGGCCCGATAATTCATGTATAATGTATAGCGCATGCGTATAATACATGAACATGTAACATGATGTTTTTACTAGATACATATTTTATTCAACATACATGCACCATGTTTTACAATTGTGTATGTATATATCTATATATTGTAATATTCTGTCATTGCACAACCGTATGTAGTGCTCTCTCTCTCTCCCTCTCTCCATCACCCTATGTAATTGCATTTCACGTAGTTGCATAATTAGCAGTATTCCGTATTATTCTATCATCTCTCTGACTCCATCGTCATAATTGTNGCATTTCACGTAGTTGCATAATTAGCAGTATTCCGTATTATTCTATCATCTCTCTGACTCCATCGTCATAATTGTAAAACTACATAGGCTATATCTATATAGCTATGTTTGTAGTGTTTATAGTTGGGTATGACTATATGGTTCTGGTTTCCCAAACTCTGTTCCCTGTCCTGGTAGCCATCGCCAGCAATCACGCCTCGCCGGGCCGTCAAGGCGAGAGCCGGGGGGTTCTCGCCTTCATCCCGCCAAGTCCCTCCGGTATTTTAGCTATTACCCTCTGGTAAACGAAAATAGCTATTGAAAATGGCCATTTGTAGTGGATTTTCCCATAAAAAATTGTTATTTTCCATAGCTATGTTAATTTACCAGAGGGTATAGCCTTGTAGCTATGGATAGCTATGGAAAATGGCCCATGTAATAGACAATCTATGACAATCTACCCATCAAAAATGGTGATTTTCTGTAGCCTTTGTTAAATTACCAGAGGGTAACACACTCCCACTATCCATCAACCCACACTTGGCTCCGATTGGGCTGACGAGTTTTCGGCCATGGTCCAACGAGGCCACCGTGCGTTTGACGCAGTCGACATGCACTTCTTCAGCGAAACGATCGTTTTGGGTTCGTTTTTTGGCAATTCTGGGTACATAACGAAGCAATACTAAGCATAGCGTGTCTACTCGATTATCATCTTCATTTCTTGTAGGAGTTTCATCCCTTTATTGATGTTCACGGGGCCAATCTTCTCCAAGTTCCGGCACAAGGTCAGTGTCAACATAAAGCAACCTCAAAAAAAAAATAGAAAAATCATTTACCACTATATGTCACATTGGTATTTTACACGTCCATCTTTTTGGGGTATTGAAAAAAACATCAACGCTTGGGGAAAATCGCTGGAAAATCGCTCCGAGGTGCGGCGGATGGTGTGTTCCTTCAGCTTCTTCTTCTGTAGTTCCAACAGGATCTCCTGGCGTCACCAAAGATGGCGGGAGGATCATGGAACTCAGGTGATGTGAAGCGTTGTGAAGCTTTGATTAAGGCGGTAGTGACCCGGTAGTGATTTCTTTTGTGTTTCAATGTCCTTCCTTGGGAAAACCACTGTATTACAAATCTAGATATGTTAACCACTTGGATTCAATCGCTATTCCGCTTTTTGAACAATTACAACCAGTAGGCTTCAGGTCTGGATGTTTGCGATCTCTTAAAGAGATACCCTATAAGGACTTGGAGGATCATCCCACGAATCGTAACTGCTTAGTAACCATGATTATGTGGGATAATAACCCTCGCAAGTAGGGATACGATGATGTGTCCAACAAACGGACTGACCAAGTCAAACAGAATGGTGAAGGGACCGCATCCATCCAAATATATCCAAATATTTGGCTAACTGAAGTCCAATTGATGGATGTAAGGAGCCTGAAGCTCAATCTTTGCCTTGTACGAAAAAATGTTTGTGATTTCAACACATTGGCCCAGAACATTGTTTTACCCAGTCTGCCTCCCTGAAGGTGGGATAAAACGCCAAAGTACCATATCTTCCTAGGGAAAATGATGATGAAGACATGGATTTAGGAGGTGGTTTCTCTACATGTGCAGAAAAACCCACAAATTCCCACTATATCCAATTACAAACCCACGGTAACAGTATTTTTGCTGGTTTGATCCCATAATATTCCAAATGACAAAAACATACAATAACCATAACATCACCAACAATCATGGCCATCCTTCCAGTTCAATCAATATTTAAATGGTTTGAATCATGTTGAATCGCGATATTCCATGCTGAAATCCCCATCTCTACTTGGGGAATTTGGATACCCATAGCTCTCACAGCTCTCTCCGTTCACCACTGGATGAATGGGGATAGGAATTTATGGATGATTGTGGATATATAATCCCTATAATTCATGTAGCATATTCCATCTAATAATGGATCAATGGAAATTATGAGGATATAATCCCTGTCAATGATATATATATATATATAATCCCCACAAACCATCCGGGTAATGGATATAATCACTATGAATGATATATAATCCACGTACTAGTATAAATGGTGAATAACCACTGGAGAGTCCGTTGACGGCGCGCCTCCGATGACTGCTCGGGCCCCTTCTCGCGGTCGCCAGCGTTCTGCCGTGCGCGGCCGCGGCGCTTGTTGGGGGCTGAGAGGCCTGGCAGATGGAAGCGACGGCCGATTCAACGTGGCTCTTTTAACAGGGATGTTTAACGGCTAACAGTGGTTTAATATGGTTTAATATGGCTTAATATGGTTTTAGTATGGTTTATAATAATCTAATTATATATTATGGTTATAGTATGAAAAAATGAGGATTTAACCCACGAAGAATGAATTGAAATGCTAGTCTTTTGTTCGTTGCCTTGGTAATCAAACGTGGCAAAGGCCGGGAAATCCCCAATTTAGAATATTCCAATGGGAAAATCATGGAACTAAGTGATGGGTTTTCGATTGCCATGCTTGATTACCAGAGGCCATAGTGGAAGACTGGAAGACTCCCAAACCAGCGGTTTGCCGATTGAAAACAGGGAACAAAATCACACCATTCCTGGATGATATTTCTGGGTTCCCCATATTCCGACACCCCCCATTTGACAATGGCTTGGTGTGGGAAGATCTACACCCGGCCCCTGCAATCAGGTGACGTTCCAACGTTTGGGCCAGTTTCATCTGGGCCATGGGCATCTGTGCCACGGCCGTGGACCTTGCATCTCACTGGCATGGCAGTGATATGAAAGGCACACATGGGGCTAGGGAATCCCCAAAACCATGGGGTTCAATTCTAAAAAGTCCAAGTTTGGATGATTTGGGGGCACCCCCATTTTAGGAAACTTTCGGAAACCTCCATATCTTCAACCATCACTTCATCACAAACGCTTCATTAAGCTGCGTAAGATATCAGTAAATCATCCCAGCAACCCTCCACCATTCTTCATCATAGTAATGAATGGATGAACAAAGGATAATGATAGGAAAGATGATACGCAGCTTTGAATAATGAATCTTCGATGTTGATAAACTGTGCTTGATAATGGAAAGATGCTTGCTGGAATTATCAATTATTCTTATAGTTATTATCAATGCAATTATTAGTATCATTGCTGGTTATTGGTATCATTACTACCATTAATACCCTCTGGTAAACTAACATAGCTATTGAAAATGACCATAGAAATCGTGGATGTTCCCATTAAAAAATTGTGATTTTCCATAGCAAACTGTTAGTTTACCAGAGGGTATGTTGTTGATTGATGGATCCAACCAATTTATCATGCGTCATGCGGTTGGGAAACTCTTAATAGCTCCTTAGCTCCCCCCACTGGATTTTTTTTACCCCATCCAACTTCTAGTCGTCATGTTAGTAACCATTTCATTATTCATTGGATTGGTTGAAGGGAAAATCTACAGGAAACCATGGATTTTCCGATGAAATATGGTGGTTTCCTGTAAATTGTCCCTTAAACCAATCCATTTCATTGTACACCCGTATATAAACATTATAACTTATAACCACTACTGTATAAACTGACAGATTATGAACCATCAATAATTTATGACATTCACGAACCATCCAAGTTTTTGTTCCCAAGTGTTCCATCCCCAAGATATCTCCCCGATATCTCTGCTATACCACTGTTTCTGCTGGGAAAAGTATGTAAAAATCCCTAGTCTTGATGCTGACTAGCAAGATATAGCTTATCAATCAACAACAACTAAGAATCATCCATCATTAACCACTATTCATCATTATTAACCATGAAAAAACCCAGGCCATTTTTCACTACCCTCTGGTAAACTAACATATTTATTGAAAATTGCTGTGTATAGTGGAATTTCCCATTAAAAATTGTGATTTTCCATAGCAAACTGTTAGTTTACCAGAGGGTATGTTGTTGAAAAGAACTATTCATCATTATTGTCCATCACTATTATTAACTATTATTATTGTTTTTCCCTAAACCATTCCCTTTTTCCTTTCCCCTCTTCGCAACCTCTCCCCGTCTCTTTCCGCGCGGCTTCTTGGAGGACGCGGCCGTGTCCAGCTCCACCACGTCGCCCTTCGAGGTGAAGCGTTTGTCCGTGATGGCCATGAAGCTCTTCACGAAGGCCTGCTGTAGACCAATCATCAAGAAATTGAATACCTCAGTCATGAATAGTATAGTATAATGTGTGAAAAATATGTATAATATCTGTAATATGTATGATATGTATAGTATGCATATGTATATGTATGTATGAATAATCAGAGGAAGTTTCGTAGAGAAACTCCGAGTTACGGACTTTCACATTCCTAGTAATCCAAAGATCATAGTGTCAAGTGGGCACCTGCGATTCACCNTTCGTAGAGAAACTCCGAGTTACGGACTTTCACATTCCTAGTAATCCAAAGATCATAGTGTCAAGTGGGCACCTGCGATTCACCACATTAACAATTCACAACATTAACAATTCACCACATTAACACTTCACCACATTAACAATTCACCACATTAACAATTCACCACATTAACAATTCACCACATTAACAATTCACCACA
>BGPT01000637.1:143047-167707 GCA_003297045.1 Symbiodinium sp. clade C Y103 | reverse complement strand
AGAACAGTTGTGATCAGCTGAAAAGAGTGGAGAAAAGAAGAGAAGACATGAGATGAGATGAAATGAGATGGGATGCATTGGACCATGTCCGAGAATAGCCGCGAGACGAGATTGACAGCAGCAAGAAAAGTTGAGAAAAGGTGGGAAGAGATGAGAATCGTTTCAAAAAAGTCGAGAGGAGATGGGAACGTTGAAGCAANTATAGGCAAAACTTGTGTTTCGATCCTATAGTCTTAAGCTTCTCTTCTTTTGGAAACTTCCGCCACCCGCCTCGTGCGGGTTTTACTTGTATATATATACATATATGTATGTGTGTGTGTGCGTAATATACGCATATGCGTGCATACCATGGGCACGGGTGTGCATTGCCAAGTGTCGAAGGACTGCAGTCAGCAGCTCAACAACGAGCTTTACATGACGCCCCCGCCTGTGTCTGCAGAGCTGCATGCGTATGTAGGGCAGAGTCGCGGCAAGTGTCCGCAGGCTCATCTGCATGGGAAGCACTAGGGGATTTTAGTGTACTCAATTTTCAGACAAGCCCACATCTTCCTGCCGGTCTCATACCCAGAATATCCCAGATCTCCCAGAGCCATCTGGAGCTCATGATGCTAAGTGGGGAGGGACAAAAACAAATGGCTTGCAATGGACCATTCCCAAAAGTGGTTCAAGGGAAATCCATGGGAACCCCTACCTTCGGCCGGTAAAATCCAAGCTTGCCTGCAGAGTTTGTCTAGGCAAAGAACCATGTCAAGGGGCTACATGCTGACACCAACCTGAATGTCTATCTGTCTATCCACCCGTCAATTCATCCGTCCTTCTATCCATCTATTTACCAATGTACCTGTCAGTATATGTCTGACCGTCTATCGATCCATCATGCATTTCACTACCGATTGCTATTGTAGACTTTTATACCTTGATCTTTGCATCTATTAATATATAATCTGGTACACCCAATCACCAGCCATAATGAACCATACCCCATTTACCGCTTTTTTGAGCATTTTGGGATGCTTACCACGGTTGTTACCACATGTTTTTCCCCCTTCAGCTTCTCGACTCGCCCTTCCTCACCTTGTGCGACTGGCAACTCCTGCCATGTCCCGTTGCGCAACTGTGGTCTTCCGAATGTCCCGTTGGCAAACCTCTCCCCTCTCGCTCGAAATAGTTAAACAACACATAAGATTGACAACTGCAAACACCGGTATGATCCGGTATGCGTATATATATATATATATATTTGTATGCATATTTCTTATAGAATCTTGTCGATATTATTTGTACACGCATGCAATTGTGCAAATGTATATAATTCATATGTACCTACATAGCTAATCATAGTCTTCCTCTGGTAATCAAACCTTGCCGGAAAATGGCCCATTTAGTTCGATTATTTTCCCCTTGCAAACACCATTTATTGCGGATTTTCCCATATGTTCCCATATTTTCATATATTTTCTATGATTCCCCCCGGTTTGACGACACCAGAGGGTAAACATTTCTGTAACGCATCAATGCCTCATATAGTGCAGGGTTGTGCGCGCCTGAGTCCGTCGGAAGTCCCCGACCTTGGCCGCCAATGGACTGCACTTGGGGGTGGTTTACCATTGGGATAACTGTGGTTTACTGGGATTCTTATTTACTATTGCATTATTGGGATATATTCGGATGTTCATTCATTATTTTTGGGATTGACTATTGGGATTACCAGTACAGGGAGTATTAGTATTGGGATTTACTATTGGGACTATTGGGATTATCAGTATTGGGATTATGATTCTTGGGTGATATTCCGATCGCCTTTTGAGGTCTTTAGATTTGAACTGAAGCGACGATGACGATGATGTGGGTTCCAGCTTAGGTTCCGACTGTTCGCTCGGCACCTGGCAAGTTCGAACTCTCGGAAAGGGGCTGAACATGAAAGTCGTGGCTGACGAGGATTCTTGTTTGCATCATTGTACAACCTATGTGTGTTTTCAGTATTCCATTCATCCCTTCCACCCATTGACATGTACAGTAAATGAATAAAAGCTTCCCGGTAAAGCTTGGAGTCACATTGGATCACACAAGGGATGATGCCAAAAGAACACCTCTGTAGCAAACAAGGGGTGCCAGCCAACCGTGCCCAATGAAGATGATGGACATATCACCATGGCTGATCTATGCTGATCTTCCGTCTATTCAAAACAGGTACCTTGCTTTGCCAATCCTGTGTGACTTGACAATGGGATAAGGTGAATTGCTGGATGTAGGCGAAGTATCCTCTGGTAATCTAACAAAGCCACCATGTTTCTACAAACTGGCCATCTTCCATAGCCATGTTAGATTACCAGAAGGTATCCACAATCATGAATGATCTGTTGCTGCTAGTGCCTCCATAAGGTCACCTCTGCAAAATCAGGACCCTTGTGTCATGAATAGTTGATCATAGCTGACCATGCGTCCCAGCAGACCTACATCCATGTTCTGATATGATATGCGTGCACAATTATGCACATATATGCTATATCTTGTATATCCTTGCATATTTCCGGTGTATATATATATATATATGTGTGTGTGTGTGTGTGGGTGTGTGTGTGTGTGTGCTTGTTTGTTTGTTTATTTGTACATAGATACACATCTTTTGATTCGTGCATATCCACCACCATAGTGGATTGAACCTGTTCCAAATCAAATCATGGTAAATTCACTTGGAACAATAATGACCGAATCTACATTCATGGCATACTAGATCATATGATCTGGGGACATTTCAGGGTCCCACGATCTCACAATAAGACCCGAAACACGATCGTTCCGCTGGCGCCTTTCCACGCATCGCTCCTGTGGCAAGTTTACAGCGAAATGTTGATGGGAGCCCTTCTCCACCAAGCCCCAAAAATTGCCCAAAACTGGCTGGATAGCCCAAATATGTCCTTTTCAATGGGGAAAATCATGATGAACCCTTTGGACTTGGGGTATGGGTGGGTCATTTTTGTTCGAAACAGACCTGAACTGCATGACTTCAGGCTACCCAGGAGCCCTGGCTGATTCATAGGGATTTCACCATCCCCCAGGAGGTGACCGCCCCGCCATTTCAAAAGTGGTTCCTGGTCGTAGAATAAGCAGTTCAGCCTTTAATAAACCTTTGATATCGGGGGCGCACATTTTAGGGGTTGGATCCCCATGATGTAGAGTAACCACTTCAACCTTGGGAAGAGATGAAGACACTAGCGCCTGCACATGTGGGGTACTGCTGGGTTTGTGCCCTGAAGTCTTTATGGATTGGACCATGACGGACCCATGCCTTGATTTTCCACTGTAATATGGTGGGAGTTTCCAGCCACGGAATAGATGATCAGAGGGTATCCGATTCAATATCCCAATATTATCCCAATATATCCGATTAGCATGATTTTCCCAAATATTCAACATCTTCAGAAACATTAAGATTATCATATTCAATATCCCAATATATCCCAACATATCCCAATAATATGCCAATATATCCCAAAATATTCCAAAATATCCCAACATATCCCAATAATATCCCAAAATATCCCAATAATATCCCAATATATATATATATATATATCCCAAAATATCCCAACATATCCCAAAATATCACAATATTATGTCAATAATGTCCAAGTTTCCTCACCCCACATCCTTTCTCCCCGCCTCTCGAGGCGATGCCTGGTACGTGCCGAGGTGCAGCGAAGCGCTTCGCTGCTCACTGGACGCTCCGATTTCTTGGGCCCGGTGGCTGTGAAGCTCCACCAACTCAGCCTGGTGCCCGGTGGCAGCCGGTCTCCGTGGCAGCCATGGGGGAATTGGATTACTTACATCTCAGTTACCCTCTGGTGAACTAACAGAGCTATTGAAAATGGCCATTTATAGTGGATTTTCCCATTAAAAATGGTGATTTTCAATAGCTATGTTAGTTTACCAGAGGGTATCTCTCACAGTTATCTCACTATAAAATAAGCTGAGATCATAGTGAGATCACTATATGGGGATATGAGCTATGAGAACTATATGGGATGTTCTCACGATAGTTCGGCTACCATTATAACACAGTTATATTGGATAGCCAACATCAGTTACATCATAGTGATATCACTACAAAAGCTGATATCGTTCTTGAAACTAAGCTGTCTGACGGGGATATAATTATGATGCAACTGATAGGTATACGGTATAGGTATATACATATATATAATTATACATATATAATCTGGGAAACCCAATGCCATACATAAACCTATCATTTGGGCATGGTTTATATAGGACACATCAAAATGCTGATGACTTGGGGATTGTTTTTGGCAGTGGGTTTATGACACTGGTGGAATTTATAGGGGCCCCTCCCATCAGCCAGGGCCTCCCTATAAATCCCATCGTTTTAGGGATTTGTGTTTCTTAATTTTCTAGAGACTTGGGGAATATTTATGGGAGATCTGTAGGGTTTTTTTCGTGGTCATTCCTGATGAAGAATTCGAGGCCCTTGTCTGGAGCAATACAGTAAGCAGCTTTTCTCCCATAACATATTGTTCTTTTCTGTGAATGTTGAGAGCTAGGAAGTGAAGTATAGTGACCATGTTGTATCCCAATCAAATAGAAGGAACATCTATTCCTATGTATACATGTGTGTGTGTGTACATTTGTATTCCCATACATATGTTTTTAACGTATGTGCACGTACATATGTACTGCATGTGTAATAATTATATGGTATGCATATGTATATAAGAGGCTTTTCTGTGAATCTCCCAGGTAGGAAGTGGCTTACAAGGTATAACATGGTACAACTAGTAATTAAGTTACTATTATATTCTAGGCTACTTTTCCGGATGCCGCGATGCCCGCAGTGAAAATTATCACGTTTCTCTGCTGACTTGATGGGGCTCTTATGAGCTTCAACCTGCGTGCTAAATGACCTGAAATGTCCGTAGAGATTTGATGTTAGATGTCAAGAATATGCGACAATCCTAACTCAGGCGGCTGTAAACATGTCAGGAACTGTCAGGAAGTTTCTTTCTTTTTTTTTCGAGCCTCATCTTCTTTGGACGAAATGCTTGATCTAAATTTGGTTCTCGTCAAAGATTTCATCAAAGATTTTGGGACCATGACTTTGGGCCAGGAAGATTCATACATGTGAAATCATATCAACACATATCACATCACTGTGGTTCAAGCTCCTTTGGCTTTGTCAGTTGTTTAACATTCTTATCTCAACATACGCATTTACACTTACGCACTTACGACTTACGCCATTTACATCAACTTAGATCTAACATTGACCCAAAAATGTGTTGAGAAAATGGTTTTCCTCTGAGATATGGTTTATGGCCATGAATATGGCTTCCATGTCAAGGTGGGGCCCAACACTTAGTTGCAGTTATATCTTGGTTTATAAACCCATCCAACTAAGAGAAAAAAATGTCATTTAAACCAACTTGGCTACGACAAGAGGCACCATTTTGTGTTCATTGTCATGGCTGTATCAGAAATTCTTAAGCCGAGCTTCTCAGGTGCTGTGTTCTCCAAGCCTCGCCTAAAGCCGCGGGTAGCTGGATGGGGGAAGCCTCCTATCAGGAATACCCACATGGCGGGGACAAGGTGGGGGTAAGTTTGCGCCATTGACTAGTTGTGAATCTGGAGCCCCTTTTAACTCAGCTGGACTGGTAGCTGATCAGTCAGCAACATATCCTGAAACAGGCCTCCAACACATGATGCACCCAAAAAAACTCAGTTGATCAGAGATTAAACTCCAAGTAAAGACAAACGTGACAATGGCTAAAGCCACAAATTTTGAGGGAGAATCAGTGATCTGTTCCGCTCAAAGGCATACTCCTGAAACTGCGGTCCTTCTTTTGTCTGTAGCTTTGAAAGTCGCTGTGGGGTACTAGACACGGGCTGCCGCCGTCCGGCGTCGATGCTCACACCATTGGGTATGCAGACACAACACACGACTCGTGGACTCAAGAGACATGAGTCGCCCTCTTGGCGCGCAAGCTCGACTGTTCTCCTCGCATTGTGATTCTTCGAAGGTTGCAGGGTTCATTTATAGTGCATTTCAAGCAGTGGTCGCAACCACATCCCAGTGATAGCAATCGCTTGAGCTATCCACACACACGATGCCAGCAACATGATGCAACATGATCATCACCATGTTTGGGACCGTGAATGGATTGGTTTAAGGGAAAATGGAAACCTGAAACTAGCTGGTTTACTCTGAAATAGTCAGAACCAAATAATATGTGCTTGAATGTTCCCTCGATATTGACATGTACTAACATGGATAAAAGTAACATGCATTACCCTGTCTAACATGTTCTAACGTGCGTTGGCATGTGTCAACCCAATTTCGAGAGTAATTTGGACAATCATCGCGCTAGTTGGGTCGTAATTGTCCTCCAGTAATTCAACTGTGGCCATGAAAATTCCGTCCGGATATATGATGTTCCATTCAGAAAATGATGTCCTTCATTCTGAAAAGAAAGAATCCCTTGTCATGTTGGCAAATCAACATCCCCAACCCGTCTCTTGTGCATTGGCGTAAGGATAAAAAAAACAAATTGGACTGAAATGAAGAAAAACATGATGAATTACGTCCAAAGGCATGTGAATATCTGTAACACATAAATTACCTTTCATGACATTGCATTGGATTGGATTGCATTACACTACATCACATACATATATATGTATTAGAACTGTATAGATATTAGATATACATAGTTTCATGTTGATGTTCAAACCGAAGTTAGGATTCAAGTCCCATGGATCCAGCGCAAGAATATCTATAGACTTTATCCTACAAATAAACCCCCAAATCAACAGCAAATTCCTAGAAATTTGATGATTTACATTGATTTACTGTTTGCTCCATCTTTTTAGGGATTATTCCACATATACGTTAACATCTATATCTATCCTCTATATCTATAGCCTATATCTATATCTATCTAGCTATATATACATATATTATTAAATACATATACATATCACATATCCCTAAGCAAAATGCCGAGGAGAACTCCAATACAAACTCTTCCGGTGCTGGTCCACCGAGGGACGACATCTTTCCAGCTGGACTAGGCCAGCTGAGGCTGCTGGGAAGGGTGACTTCACCGGCAAAAACGGTGATTTATCCATGAATTATGGTGATTGTATGGTGATTTTATGATGATTTTATGGTGATTTATGGTGATTTATCCATGGTTTATGGTGATTTTATGGTGATTTATCCAAGAAAACATTGATTTAAGCGAGAAACATGTTGGTTTGAGGATGGGTGTGCACAGAAATGGCAAATTTTAACCAGCCAAACTTGGGATTTTAACCATCAAAAAATTGGGATTCAACCTCCTGGTATATTATGGCTTCGGATGCTGCTTGGGTGTGCTAACATAGGCAAGCCTTCGCTATGGGAGAGAGATATGTAGATAGATCGATCCATCGATGGATCGATGGATCGATGGATGGATGGATATACGCGTATGATATAAGAAATGGTGATATGAATTGCTGAAAAGGGTGTAAATGGGTTTGTCTAAGAATGGGGGAACAAATGATGTTCAAACCACCGCCTTTTTTTGGATTTTCTTGGCATCATTTTCAAACAAATAGACCAATTCCATCCAATTCCAACAAACATCTCCGTGGCAAAATTGGGTCGAAACCATGACTAAAATATACTTACCCAAACAGTTTCCAGATAAACCCACCGACTGAAAGACCTCTGTCCCAACCTCGACTCATTCAAAAGGTGAGTCGGATCATGATCAAGCCGTCGAAAGCCGGCTGTGCATGGCGCTGTGTTTTGTGGTCAGCGCCACGGAAAGGTTGAAGGCAGCTCCAACGGAGGATGGCAGAAATGCGCACTGTAAATGGCGCCAACAATGGAAAGAACCATGAGGTATGTTCCACAGAAATAGATACACACACACACAGACTATAGATATTGACTAGATAACTATAGATAGATTGATAGATTGATAGTCTTCATATACTGTATCTACCTCTCTATCAATCTATCCATCTCCCAATCTACGTGATTGGCCATTTCTGTGGCGGCAAGATGGCCGTCAAGTGATCCAGAAAGGGTATGCCATAGCTATTGAAGATGGCCATTGATAGTTGATTTGCCTTTGAAAAATGGTGATGTTCCAGTTCGCAAACTGTTAGTTTACCAGAGGGTATACTGCATACTGCATACTTTATCAAAAATAGACGGGAAATGAATGGACAAAGGAATATGAATATGTCATCAACCCCAGCTTTGATGACGGCTGGTGTGAGTGTCCCATGAGCAACACTTGTACCTCAGGTGGTGCCTGCCATCAACCCGAAAACACGTCAACACGTGCCTGAATTTCAACTCGTCGCCACCGAAGCTCCCTACTGCAACACTCACCGCTTGGACAACATGCGTAGCATATCCCAACCAATGGTTTGAGGGCAAAGAACACCTGTTCTCTGAGGTTTATTGAACTGTCCAGCAAACTAATGAATCTAACCAGGTCAAACTCGACAAATAATCAAAGTGGGACTAATTCATTTTGAATATGCTATGTGCTGGCCTTTTGCCATAATCAATTCTGTTGAATCAATTCTGTTGATGATTTTGAAAGTATAAACTAGGCATTTCTACTACCCCCATTGCCCATGGCTAGTACTTGCCATAGCTCTGGAGACCACCAGGCTTGGAGAAGTGGTGGCACATAACATCAAGATAGATGCTATATGGCTATGTTTAAGGTGTTTTTTTGCTGTCCCAATGGGTCATCCACGAGTTGGGAAAACCCACTCATAGGGAATATATGTTCTATTGGGGTGGGTAGCAAATCCCTGGATAGATGCAGTGTATATACCCTCCGGTTGCAAAAAATAAAAAATAAAAACAGCTGTAGTTCGATCATTTTCGTAGATTTTCGCAGCCAGAAACCTCCAGAAATGGATCTTCCAGCCACGTTTGATTACCAAACAGTAGCTTGAAAATATGTTAACCGTTAACTATTTTGACCCATCCCCAAGTTATAATCCCTTCAATAGAAAACCCTCTGGATGAAACCCTTGGTTGAAATGAAGATATAATGATATAGTAAAAGACGGCGCCCATATGGTAGCATTTACATTATTTGTCAGTAGTAAAGAAGACGATGGCTTTACTACAATTGCAAAAAAGTCAAATCAGCCCAGTCCGGGCGAGTGGTAAGGCCGCTATTTGTTCAAAACTATTCCTACCTGGCTAGTGGTTTTGACGCTGCTCATGAGCTGAAAAACTGCCATTTTGGGATTGGATTCATCCCTGACTGTGCCTATAATTGCTGTACAAATGGCCAGCTGGCCTCAATGACTGCAAGGCGTTTGCTAAGCTTACTAGAGATGCCAATGTTCAGCCTAGACCGCATGAACATAGGAATCAGGAGACAGATTCTGTACCTCCACAAAAACTATGGGCACTTTCAGAGATGCATAGGCCAGGATTGTGGCCATTCACATGCCAAAAAAAGGGTTATTGGCCCATTCACATGGTCAGATTGACGTCCTACGTGTGTTGCTGAGCTTCCATGGCTCCATGGCTCTCATCGTCGTGCGCCACGTGAGCCTATGTACAGAACGCCCAAGGCGACTGAAAAGTCTCAGTAAGCCCAGGGAAAGAACCCCCGATGGAAATTCAGAATGTCTTCAATCATTGTGCTAAGAATCACATTCAATCATATATTGTGCGTTTAATAAAGTGCATAGACACATCTGCGGATGTGCACAGCATTTGCATTAGAATCTAGAGTTGCCTCTGTGTCAGTATATTGTCAAACTAGCACCTAGCTGAGCTATAGGAAAAATTGCAGTCCTTTTTTTGCCAGGGCTTCCGAAGCGACGGGTTTGCCACGAAGCGAAGGTTTTGCCCTACATTTGCAATACTTTGAAGAACCAAAAAACTGGTTCAGTTTATAGCTCTTTTTTTTATGTAAATGCCTTCAAACTTTCCCTGATGAACCGCTTGGATAGTTTCTGCGGCAACTGAGTCTTCACAGACTTGTTCCGGTTCCCCATATTGATTCAAAGCGCCATGCAGCACAGCCACACGCATTCAGCAGGCTGAGCTGGAGTATGGTTGGCACAGGTCAGGGCAGCCTTCAAAAGTGGAACATTCGAAAGGCCAAGACAGAAACGAACAGCAGAACATGTAGGCAAATGGTTTTACACACCTGCAATAAGCATCAAGAAGCCTACTTTAGTCTATTTCAGTTTCATTCCACCTGCAATGTATGATGCGGGGCCATTGCGAAAAAGGTTACACGTTCATGGTGTATTGGCTTCAACCGTTCCAAACTGATGCATGCTCCGGATACTAGTAAAACTCCCAGCATCAATCCTAATGAACAAACACTTCATTGAGATTCCAGGAACTGAAACTGGAGAGCATATTCATACGTGCACATATGTGTATATACATCTATGTATGTATGTATGTATTTACATACATATCCAAGGCGTCTTCAAAGGGACTGTCCTCCAAAAATATCCACAGTTATACAGGTTTGTCTGAAAATACCGTATTCCCAAATCAACTGGTGAAAATCATAATATTCCCTACCAAAACTGCAACAACTTGGGTGTATACCCCATTTTCAGACATAATCTGTTTTCCCCGCCCTTTTGGGGCTGTGGCGCTGATCTCCATTTTTTGGCAACTGACTTCGCCAAAGGTTCTGATTGGATGGGCTTCAAAAAGGGTCCTTCACAACGCTACAAGGTGGTGCCCGATAAGATACTTGGTAACTTGGTTCATGACAAGTCCAGCTAGGGTTGATGGTATGTACCCTCTGGTAAACAGCCACATAGCTATGGAAAATCACAATTTTTAATGGGAAAATCCATTATTTCTATGGCCATTTTCAATAGCTATGTTGGTTCACCAGAGGGTAGATATCTCGAACTAGATAATGGGGGTTATTAAGCAACTTGTTACTGGCTCGCACCACAGCCAGAATCATGCTGTACCACCTAAGCCCCAAAGTTTTCTGATAATGCAGGGCCGTAGCGTGTGACCTGGTTTCTCCCGCCAATAAAAGGCCACTATAGTTAAACTTTAAGAAATGCAAGATTGACTGGTCGCAACCCCAAATGCCTAATCTTAGATTTTTAGAGATTGAAAATGATACAAGAAAGCGCTTGATTGCTCAATTTACTATAATATACATGAATCCATATTAATTAATGCTATACACTCATCTTCCACCCCAGAGGAACAGAAGACCACTGCACGGAGTCGGCTTTCAATGTTTTCAGCTACCCTGAGCCTTTGGGAAACGCAGAGCCAATCGAAGTCCGGCTCGAGCACATGAAAATTCCTGCGATGATCCACCTACAAACTCTTGTTGCTAATGATCAAGAGCTCAAACCTGGATTTTGTTGATAGCGATGGCCTTTTTTTAGCATGACCCGGCCAATTGTAATCAACCAGGGCTTCTGAAAAAAGATGGGGTTGCCATGATTTATCGGCAATGTGCAAGCAATCACATGGTTCAGCTGGATCTCCTCGCTGCCTCCATCCAGGACCTATTGGTAAAATAGGTGCCCCGGGGTCCCAACGGCATTCCAATCTACCAACAGCTACACCCACAGCCACTGAACAATCGATTGGCCCTATCTCTCTACGTGGAGGGAATTTGTTCCCTATCCTACAACTTACACGATTGATGTCCTAACGAAGCCAAACAATTGCCAAACAAGTATGTGGACAATTTTGAGGAAGCTGCATATTCATATGAGGCAGCTTGTTGAGCACATAGGGGAAAGCATTGAAGTTCGCCCAAGTGATTGGAAAGTCTGGTAACCGGTATCCCCAATATCTTCCAGTTGCACGAGGTTCTAACCCCAGCAGCTCCAGCGACTCATCGCGGTGCGAAATCCTCATGCGAACGGCTTTGGGGGACCCTCGAGTGGCGCGACGAGCAGCAGACACGCGTTTCAAACACATGCACTGACGCAATGACCCCATTTGTCTGTCCAGCCTTCTGAATGGTCGATGTCAGATCCGGCACCACTGGCTATATCATTCCCATGATCCGTGGAGGGAAGTCGATCTTGTCTGGTTTTGTAGGGAAATTGAAACGCGACCAATGGGGGATGAGTCAAGACCTCCCGGATCCTATGGGAACGTGTCTTGTGCGGTGAACATCCAGTTGCCATTTGTTATGAAGTCGCAACAACTTCCCCAAGTATATGGTGTTCACCAGCAATGATTCAGTAGTTACATCTTTGGACCCCACATTATTGTCAAGTTGAACTCAACATGCTGCAGTTTCTCAAATTCTGTTGCCTTTCTACAAACTAACATAGACATAGATGTGTAAAACCCACCATGTGCAGATAATTTTCCTTTGAAAACCATGGGTTTTCCACATCTTTTGGTATCTTTGCACAGGGTAAGTCCAGCCGGACAAACAAATAAACTGTTGGCCCATTCAAATGGGCCGCGCCGGCAACAGCTGTCTGCCGTGCTATGCCGACACCTACAGCGGTCGCCGCAACATGGGCGTCCGCCAGCTCAGTAGGAGCTGACCGGAAAGGCTGCCGCTGAGATTTGTTTGAATCAGAAGTTGCCATCCCATCCCCCAAATCACATGGCTTTCAATAATTCAATATCAACCAACTCTTGGGGAGTCTTGTGAACAACGTTTTTCACCTAGCAAAATGCTGTGAAAAGTATGAACTAGTACTAAAACAAGCGTATATAATCGTATATTATCGTATCAATATGTGCGTATGTAAATATATGTTTTTTTTGTTTATGTTTCATTTAATGTAAAGAAATTGTACTATGAATACAGAATCCAATCCATCGAAGAATGCACCCATTCATATGGAACTCCAACAGGAACCCCCCCCGGCCCATCAGGAGTAGGCCCATTTTGAAATGGTGTCTTCCCCTCAACTATCTGTTGCTAGAGTTCAAGCACAAACACAATAGATGAATCTGTGAAATATACATGTACGCATACATATAGACATACATACAGTGTTACATATTCTACCCAACTTTGATTCATAGCATCTCCCAGTAGTAGCCTGTGAGGGAGGCAGGATTTAAATCTTCATGCCTGTCACCCTCGCCCTGGTCGAACCACATTTTCCGCGTGTCGAAGCTCTCTCGGTCGTTTGGAACTGGAAAAGCAAAAGGCATGGACACATCAGGAGCTTGCTCCCCTGCTATCAGCCAGTAATGTCAGATTTTTTTTCCCGATGATCATTTGCAGCCACCAATGAAGAATATAGATGAATATAGTAAACAGCCACATAGCTATTGAAAATTGCCATTTATAGTGGATTTTCTAATTGAAAATGGTGATTTCCAATAGTTATGTCAGTTTACCAGAGGGTATAGTTAGTCGTTTCATGCTAAGCTTGGGAGACTCACCTCTAAAGGAGATCGGAACGGCTTCACGGCTTCACGCGCGTCACCTGCGGCTCGAACTGGCCGTCGCTGGGTCATAGTGTACAGTTTCCAAGAAATCTGGACTCATGCAGTTCTTGGATCCCTGGAAATCAAGCGACACAAACAAGACATCTGTGATCAGTTCTTGGCTCCGCAAAGCAAACGGTGCACAATCGTTTGTGTTTACATGCCACAAGATGGGTGTGCATCTTGAAAAAGCAGTTGAGAGATGATATCATTGACAAAATGAAGAGGATGGAAACAGAAGGAAAAAAACATGAAAAAACAATTCAAACAAGACAAATGTGTTGGAATCCTATCCCAATCATGGGTTTTGGAAACGTCAAGAAACGTGGGAGATTTTCTCGGATTTTCTCACCCCCCCAAACTGAAGGAACTAAATTTAACTTCTGTTTTGCATCAAAATTGGTGTATGCATATGTATATGCAATACATATATACACTTGATGTGTATGTATCCATGGTATGCATTATGTCGTTTATGTATCGTGTATATTTCTATATAGACACATGCATATATATATATATATACATATACTGTATATGATATGGTATTTATCGTGTGTCCAAAAAATAACATATTTAGCAAACCAGTAGGTGTACGTAGGTATGTATTCGTGTACACATCTGGTACATGTGTATATATGGCATGTAGTAACTATATATGGCTCTGTCTGAAAATGGGGTATACCTTTGAAATGGCCATTTGATAGGGAACCGGATCATGAACCAATATAGAGGTACCATGTTTTCAGACAAAGCCATATGGCTATGAGTCAAAACCCTGGTACCTAGTGAACATCAAAATAGCTGGTAAATGGATGTTCATCCCTTTAAAATGGATAATAATAGGTTTTCACCCATTCCCATATGCAATATGGTGTAATTTACAGTAACTTCGTTGTCGCAGAATCCATGACCATCTCCAGGCGTCGCAGAACTTCGTCTCTGTACCCTCCGAGGCGAATGCTCTGAATTCGCGGAGCGGGAGCCCGGAGGTGACGTTCACCACTGCGCACAGCGCGGCTTCTGGAAATGTGAAATTGGAACGAGATCTTTCATCTGCGAGGTACTATGTCCGCTCCATTTAAACTTGCTACTGACTCATGATCCACGAGAAGACAGCCAGATCATGCCATATCCCAGAGCCGATGGCAGAAAATCATAGAACATCGACTTCAGATTCATGCTTCATCATACTAGTATCTGCATGTATTTGCCAGGTTGGGCTAACCCTGCCTATCCAGAAAGTGAAGACCCCAATCCGGCAATATCCAGCATCCGGCATCCTGGGCTCCCACTTGCAATGCCAACTTCGATGAGGAAAGACTCTTCAGAGTCTGAAAGGAAGCCATCACCAAAGCAAACATTTGGATCATGCTTCGAAGCTCCTTGAAATGGACCAAAGGTTGCTGTCCTTGACGCATCTTGTCGCCTGCGCAAGCCGGTGTATTTTGCACCGGCCTGCGTCTGCGACGCGTCACTAGGCACTCGGCCATTTCACTGAGTTGGGAGAGACACACAGAAAGCGGGGTTCACCGCGGCATGGCAAATGTAAGCTGTTCTGCTAGTGTGCCTCATTCATTTACAATTCTCAAGATATACATACACCTAAATAATTACAGTAATGCACGTGAATATACAATATCGAATGTGAAACTGCAGAACCTTGGTGTTGAATATGCGCCATGCTGGCACACCCACCACGTCCTTTAACAAAGCAGTGCTCTTTGAGATGACATGACTCGTGACTCATGACTCAAGGTCTCCCCCTCACTTGGGACCGTATTTTTTCGTACGCGGTCTCAGTTCATGATGAGGTTACGCCAGCGCGAACAGGCCTCGGGACTCATGCCCAACTTGAGGTTAATGGAATCCACCAAGTGGGCCACTTCATCATTGTTCATGAACTCGGCGCAGTGCAAGATCATGTCGTTCACGCCGGCCTCCATATTGGGCGGCAAGGAGAGTCATGGTTGTTGTTTTCCCAAGCAACATGATCGAAACCCGACCATGTTAAATAATGTGGATGTATGTGGGTGTGGGTATCTCTTTCAAAATGATTATTAACTATTAACATATTAGAATGATTGGCTGACTCTTAAACCAGATGGTGTGATATGGTGCGCTGGTAATGACATTGTAATGACCAAATCTCCATCCCCGCTGGCCGCGCCGCCCAAGGCCCACACCTTGCTTCCGTCAAAACCTTGGCGACAGCGTGCATTTCTATGATTCATGATTCATGTGTGCACATCTCTTGGACACTAATTTCCTATCTGGTGCATCAAGAAACCAATAGTATAGTTGCAGTACCCATATGCATATGAATATACAATACATGTCCGCGTCAACATCCATCAAACCTCATTTTGAACAATCAATTGACAGCGGGTTTCATCCAATTTCTCTCTCTGCATCTCCATCTAGTCAAATTGAGTGGCCAATTATGAGGCCCATTTGGGTTTGTCTTAAGGATTACGGAAACCTAAAAAATCCGCTGGTTGATCGCAGTTTCATTGAAATTGCCATAGATTCGAAAAAGAAAATCCCCACGTTCACCCATTTTCAGACAAACCCAAACACCACATTTGGTTGTGCACATATACATAGAAATATAAAAATAATATAAAATAATTGTATGCATAGTTATATGTAATTATCATATTACATATACTAATATGTAATTTAGTTATACATAATACTATACATAATATGGTATTGTAATATTTATTATGATATTCTCATGCATGATTATTATTGTTATTATCATTCTCTCTCTCAACGATATCACAATCTGGTTGGTGATTTCAAGCCCCTGAGAAGTCCAATTTCTATGGTCAATGTCATACTTGGCGATGCTTAGCATGTTTCCCTATGATCCCTTATCTCATGAAAATAGTCCCATCCTCCTGATATGAAACCCCACTCCAGAAACTATGCTTTTGGGGATGAAATCACATCACATATCTTTGAAAGCGTTGATTTTTGGGCGGTCATTTTGGAATACCCCAGGATCCTTTCCGGCTGGGACCAAGTCACCAGGGTCCCTCTCCACTCCACTGCATCCAAGATGCCGAAGCAAGGCAGCACCACTCGATACACTTGGAGTGCTAAGGCACTCCGGCCGGGGAGGTGATAATAGCCATCCTGAAGGCACAAGCTTCATGGATCGTTCAAGGCCGACGCGAAGTGATTCATGGGATAATAAGTATGGAAATCTAGGGGAAAAATGTGGAAAATCATGATGATTCAGTGGATCAATTTCATGGTCAATCTTAAATGGACTGCAAAAAATGACAGATTTGGTGGGGCTGTTCACTTTTCAATTTCTAGCAAAAGATGTTAGTACGAATCCATGGTTTTCACAGATTTAGCGGACATGTGTTTCAGGACACCTCCGGAGAATTCATGGTAGAAAAAAGCAAAAACAATGGTTTTATGTTTGGTTTCCCCTACCCCCCACTAATCAAAAATGATAACGGAAAATCCCCATTTATAGATGATTTTCTGATTATATCAACAAAAAAAACACTCACACATCCAGGGCCAGGAGGGATGTCCCATTGCAATGTTTGCCGCAGCTTCCATCCATGGATGGGTGGTGCTTGGGCCACTGGAATATCTTGGATTTTTTTTTTTGTCTGTCACTTGGGGAGAAGGAAACACGAACATGTTTGGGAATGTGAAATGACAGTATCAGAAAGTACCAAGCAGAGATTGGATATACCCTCTGGTAAACTAACATAGCTATGGAAAATCACCATTTTTAATGGAAAAATAAACTATAAATGGCCATTTTCAATAGCTATGTTAGTTTACCAGAGGGTATTTGATACAGATTTACAACATTGATTTGCTCAGAGTTGGGACTCTACATCGCCCCATTGGATTTCGGATTTCGCTTTTTTGGACACGAAGAAAAAAACCTGATTTCGCCAGCTCCAGGCATTTGCACCCGATATATCCCGACATCAGCTCGATTCTCGGTCTCGTTAGTTCACCGCAAGTATACTTAAGTCTGAAAGCCATGCTGGGTAAGGAATAAACAACACAGACTTTCACAACTAAAACTTACTCTGAGATACGCCCTTTGAAACATCTCATTCTTAGGTGGGACACCATCGATCTTCGCCCAGCATCGGGATCTTCACTGCTGCCCTTCATTCTTCGTCGTTGTGTGTTGGCCTTGGCCGATCTAATTAGATGGGCCCCTGCGGGAGTGGTGGCCCCCCGGGCACTGCCGAGGTCCCACCTTGCGTTTCAGGTCGTCCACGTCCTGCTGAAAGGAAGCCATGCTGAACTCAACCAACAAGGCTCGCAGCAACCTGGGATGATGGGGCTGAAGTGGTCTGGTTGTTTGAAACCACCCGCACTCTTGGGAAATGTGTTGGAAAGAAGGGTAGATCATCCCCATAAATCATAATGCACCCCACTAAATCCCACGTGTGAACCACACTATATTCAAGCATATATTTATTTGCATATGTTTGTCCATGCTGTATTTTTTTATATATGTGTGTGTGTGTGTTTGTGCGGGCATCTATGTCACTATGTCTACATCCCAAGAACAAAAACAAATGCCAATATCATTGATCATCTTTTGAGAGAATGGCCAGCGGGCATCATGCAACAGAAAGAACACGGGGAAGTTCCTCTTGGAAAGCCTGCAGTGGTGGGTACATTTTTATGGGAACTGAACCTTCGAAATTGGGCTATATCCTGGCTTCACCGGATCAATGGATTGATGTTTAGAGAAACAATGCTCGAAAATTGCAAGACACTAATTATAAGGATCTTATCATTAAATAAATGGGGTCAACGACGTGTCAACAGCCAATCTAGCCCATCTGGCAATTCTGTCATGGGCATTGCGGCATGTCGAAATGTATGGGGATTATCGTAGGAACTTGTGGGACCATCTCAACGTTCCAACCAGAATAGTAGATGCAAATAATGAGAAAACGTATGTATGTATCAACATGTATACGTACATTTAATATGCACTTCCAAAAAGACAGCTGTATATATATATATGATTATATATGCATATATGTGTGTGTGTCTGCGTATATACACAATATGTGTATACATCTATGCAACATGTACTGTACATACACAATATATGTATCTGTATACGCAAAAGGTGGCATTGGGAAATGACATCAATTTACACATGGATTTTCCTACCAACAATGACATATGACACTAGTTCGACGAACCTACTGCTTCAATTGGTCCTTGAAGTTGGTGAAGAATACAAAAGGTATAGTGACCACGGCAAAAAGAAAGTATGACACATGTGGACATGTCATGGCAAAATACTATTTGAAATCATGAGCACCATCATGCAACCTATCATATGGGTATGTCTGAAAATGGGGTTTGATACGCCATGTTTTCATAGGGAAAATGATGAGAATCCATTGGAATTGGGGACAGTATATTTGCAGACAAACCCATATATCAATTTTGTATATATATATATATATCAATGAATCACTGGATTAGTTTAAGGGAAAATTCACAGGAAACCTCTATATTTGATGGAGAAAACCATGGTTTCCGGTAGATGTTCCCTTTCACCAATCCAGTGAATGAACCCATGGCTCTCATAGCCAGGCGACTCGCAAACGCGATGATTTGTCGTTGGTTTTGTAACCAGATCCTTAGCGAGACCCGGGGCAATCCTGGGAAGTGGTCGAGTGAAGTTGGAGATATATCAATCTGAATCTGGATATGGTATAGATCTTGCTTCAACTTCGTTAGACTGATAAAATACTAATATATTATATATATACAGGCATATATACTATACATATATATATATATACATCATGACCAAGTAGTCATTTTAATTCATCCTTGATATTCAAATACATACCAGATCATACCAGTTTTCACTGCTAACCCATAAAAATAGACGAGCCTCGGGTTCCGGCACAGCCGAGAGGTCTCCGGAAGGTGCGGAGGACAAGGACAAGGCATCGTGGATGGCGACCGAGTTCACCTCGAGAACTTCCAGAAGTTCCAGCTGGGAGATGCTAAGGAAGTTAATATAAACCACATATGTCCATATGTATATATAGAGATATATAGATAATATAGATAGATACATACATATACATGTTCACTATATAAGTGGTTCAATGTCATGAGGGTGCATCCTCCTTCTCTCCTCATCATCATCATCATCATCCTCATCATAATTGGGAGAGCTTTATGTGTATAATGTAGTGGGGCGGAGAAAACCATACATATCATACTATAATAACATACTATAGTACATACATTAATATACATGTAATGCCTAATGGGGATGATTCTCATGCTATATTCTATAACCATGGCTTACAGTATATGGCTTTGTTAGGGGGAAGTGAACCGCAGCAGCGGGGGCGGGTTCTAGCAGAAAAGATCAAACATGGCGATGTGCAAGTGTTGGTTTTGTTCAGGGGAACTTTTTTGAATAATTAGCAAATCATCAACGTTGGAGGATAGCCAGATATGCAAATATCTAGCAAAAAGGCAGCAAGCAAATGCTTAAGGACTTGGGGGTGCGGGGGTCAAATCTCATCAATGGTTTCACCCATCTTTCTCCAGCCAGCACGGGTCATTCTATTCCGCGTTCAACATCGCCTCTATTTCTTGCTTGAATAGTGCCAGGTTCTGCCAAACGCCCTCATTTTCATGTGGTCAGTATGGAGAAAAGAAAACATTGACCACCCGAAAAAAAAAAAACGCCCAGGATGGAACCGAATAGACATGAATCGACCGTGCAGTACTGGGTGATTTCTCCAACTTTCCTCACCCAACCAGCAGAAATGGAGGTTTCCAAACATTGGGGGTACCCCCTTGCATCATCCATTTTGGTAGGGTTTTCCCTTATAAACCATCCAGCTATTGGGGTATCTCCATTTAAGGAAACCCCCAAATTTCGCCGAAAGGAACGTAAATATCTGGATCCTTTTCCAGCTTCTTGAAGGCTCTAAGCATGTTCTCCACACCTGGCCCCAGGGCACAGGGCACCCTCTCTGGCAATGGCTGGGGAAAAACCATGGTAATACCCATATTTAGACAGCAAAAATGGTGATGTTTCATGGGATATCAGGATAGATGATGGAAATTCATGGGATGCATACATATTTTAAAATTAATTTATATATATATATATATATACCTACATATTATACTATAAATATACACAAAGCCAACTTGAGGTGATATCTGGATGTGATATCTGGATGTGTCTGAAAATGTGATGTACCGTACCCGCTAATTTCAATGTTTCTGCCGAGATGATGATAACTCAGTGGATTTAGGAGCACCCTATTTTCAGACAAACCCAGCAAAGGCTTGAATAGTTACAAAGGGCATGTGAAAACACAGATGACAGCGTACTGAGTAACATGTCCAAACCCAAAATTGATGGAGTCGCCGCTGCTAGTCAGGTTGTCATCCTCCTGGGTTCTTGGTCGTGAAGGCTGTAGCGGCTGTATCCAACTTGGAATCCTCCGAGTATTTCCTTGTTCGTGGGGTAAGTTCGAATGCCTCATTGCTGCCCCACCCAGTGCGAATCCACCGACACCTCTTTGCAGCGTCACATGCGTCACATGTCCAGACCTCGCCTTCGGGTGAGGAGTCAAAGCCATATCGCGGCAGTACATCCATCTGCCTGAGGCGAGGGGAGGCCGATCTGGGGAAATGGCCGGCAAAGAAAGACTGGATTGACTGGATCAAGGGGTTCCAAAGGTTTCCAAAGGTTTCCAAAAGGTGTCCAAATGTCCCCAGCTGATCCTCATTCCACATGCAATCGCATGCAATCTGTCCAAAGCTGGGTGATCTCGAGAAAAACAGGCACACAACACCGAAAGGATATGAGTCAGTTGGATTCGATTGAGCAGTGCCCAAGATGGACTCTAATCGTCAAACCTGCATATATATACACACATATATATATATACATAGAACCATCCACTCACAGTGTTTGAAAGGATATCCGTACTACTTATATATATATATATATACTGAATTGGGAAGTTGCTTGGAGACTAAAAGTACGCCATCATGATTCATCACACCATCATCAATTGGTTGGAACACCCCACCGTTGATCTTAGCCCCCGCTAGTTTGCTACAGAGCTATGGAAGCCATGGCCCATTCAGTTCGATGATATACCAAACTCAATAACGATGATTTTCACATACTTAACACATTACCAGGAGCTACTCGTGATTTTCCCCATACAAATATCAATGTTCCATATGTTTTCCATATGTTTCCATGCTTTTGTTCCCACTGTTGACTTTAGATCAATGTCCCAATGACTTCATCACCCGCTGTTTTCGGCGCCTGGCCCGCACCAGTTTCGTCAGGGCTGCACGACACGCCAAGGTATTCGACGAGTGCTCCCGGACCTCGTCGGATCGAGAGCCGAAACGAAGGCAGTTCGATGCGCTGGAAAACAGCGACCTGTTGGTAAAACGTGAAGGAAAGAGCAAGGTTTCAGGAAATGTGGGCTATAGTAATACTATGTAACAATAATAATAACTATAGAACTGGAAATGTGGATAGAGTACTAATATGCAGCACAGTAGCAATAAGAATAAAAATAAAACAACCAACTGCACAACTATAGCACTCTGCATCTATAATCTGTCTATATATGCACATATCACAGCACAGTACAGCCAGATTGAACAAGGGCCTATGAGCCTGATCAACAGCTTGTGAAACCAGCATTGTTTGGAAGAGGAACACCTACTGCGGAGGCATGTGTCGACCACCCTTTTCGCAGCTCAGTGACTAACGTGTGCTTTGCCTGCGGCGGCAGGGTGGCCCTCTTAACTGTTCCGGACAATGGCCAGTCAAACTCTGGATCTGGAAGAATACCTGCTCATATCTGCTGATGATTACTATTCACTTGGCAATTGCCACCGGGTTCTGATGTCTCACTATGTTTTTTTTGTAATGTATGGGGGTAGGCTTGAAATATTGACCCAAACCCGAAAAACCAACCCTCGCCAAATCCTCACCTTCAGGAAGCTTGGAGAGGTGAATTCTGCTAAGAGTTCCTTGGTGCATCATCTCAACCAAGACAAATTACCCTTTGGCAAACGGAACGCACCGGAAAATCCACCATTTGCAGTTGATGTTTTATGATTTTATCATTATCATAAGACCTTCATTTCTAGGGGGTTTTCTTCTGCCATGTTTGATTACCGGAGGGTGGTGGTTTGGGTTGGCGGTTTGGATTCTCAGGTAGGGGACTATCACTATGAGGCACCTCCACAAGTCCAAACCATCAATCCAACCCCCCCGGGCAACCATTGGTTGATTGTTGGAATCGCCAATCAAAATGGAAAAAAACAAACAGATTATGCCATAGTTATCCACTTTACCCAACAAAAAACCTCTCAGAAGCACAAAGGACTTGCATGTTGAAACATGCATGAATGATGTTCTTTCCATTTTGATTGCAATATCCTACGAAATCCCCACATTCTAATTTCCCATGAAATCTCAAGTGGTTATGGGTCAAAAACCCTGGTACCCTAGGTACCCTAAAATAGCTGGTTAATGGATGGTTATTCCCTCAGTCATATGGTACTTTCATAGGTTTTGACAGCGTTTGACCCATCACCAGGTCCAAAAAAAAACCTCTGAAATTGCCCATGTTCATCCATTTGCCAATTTCCCCATGGTTTTACCCCGCAACTCCCCATGAATTCCCTGAAAAATGACCATGTTCCCCATGAATTCCGCGTATTTTTCCAAGGTCCCGTGGAACTCCACCGGAAAAACCGAGGATCGCTCTGCAACTCCAACGCCAGCGCCTTGGTCAAGGCGGTCACCACGCCATGTGACGATGGCGATGCCTGGCCTGGGCGGTGGCGTGGAGGTCAAGGTCACAAGGGACATATATGACATATCATGGGAATATTGGGGGTCTACATATATATATATATATGTAGATATACAGATATATAGATATATAGATATATAGATATATAGATATATAGATATATAGATCTATAGATCTATAATACATATATATCGAGATATAGATATATATATATAGATAGATATAGATATATATAAAGATATAGATATAGATATTGCTATATATATATATATATACACATGTATATATATATATATATGTATGCAAAACACATGTATATAACAATATCAACCTTTAGTAAGGTCTGTTTATATTGCATCACTTAACATGACTGGTTGCTGGCTTCAACCCATCCCAAACATAGTCAATTTGGATCATCCTAGGATGGAAAATTAAAAAATGCTTGCAACCACCAACCTGAGCAACATATAATATATTGTATGAGGTAAGTGATAAATATCGGATACACTGACAAATGGGAGAAAATTTGGGAACTGGTACTATTTAACATGGACGTGGTTGCCAAAAGGCGTTCCCTTAACACACCTGTTCATGCCTACCCCGGTGGCTACGTTAAAGCGCACTACAATATAGGGCCCAACATTTTTTGACTTTTAACGTAGCCGTCGAGCAAAGATTTGCATCCTCCAACGGCTACGTTAAAGTCAAAAAACCATCTGATTCCTCACTTTTGAATAGCTACGTTAAAGTCATTTTGGGGTGTGTACTGACATTGGGGTAGACAAACAGCTTCCCAAAGCATTCTTTTTCCACGCAGCTTTCCCAAAACATGGTGAAATTCCCGGACCAAACATGTATGAAACAAGTGCTGTTTTCTTTTCATCATGTCTCTTTCATCGAAAAGAGCTATTTGNGTGAAATTCCCGGACCAAACATGTATGAAACAAGTGCTGTTTTCTTTTCATCATGTCTCTTTCATCGAAAAGAGCTATTTGTAACATTTTGCGGTGTCAAACGGGGAATGCCCCATCAGGACTTGAATTTGGGGTTTAGTTGTATTCTTTTGGAAATCGCCCATGCCATAAAGTGGTTTAATATGGCTTTTGGAAAGACNNATGCCCCATCAGGACTTGAATTTGGGGTTTAGTTGTATTCTTTTGGAAATCGCCCATGCCATAAAGTGGTTTAATATGGCTTTTGGAAAGACTCCAGGGGCTTGCAAATCTGAACATTCAAACCGGTGTCCACAATTCCCCACACAAATTGTATGAAACACATACTGCTTTTCTTTTCATCACGTCTCTTTCCTCGACAAGAGTTATTTGCAACATTTGTACG
>BGPT01000637.1:77779-143008 GCA_003297045.1 Symbiodinium sp. clade C Y103 | reverse complement strand
GGTTCAGTGCTATTTTGGAACTTAAACATAGCACCTGGAGAGTTCCGCAGCAGCTATGTTTGTTTCCTGTTTGGTGGCCACCATAGCTATGGTCCAAAAATGTCCAAAATACAAACCAGTACCATTGGAAAATGACAATGAACATAGCATTTGCTTGTTGCACCATTTGGCATAAACCCCAGAGAAAAAAACAAAGCTATAGGATGTTTTCATACCAATNGCATTTGCTTGTTGCACCATTTGGCATAAACCCCAGAGAAAAAAACAAAGCTATAGGATGTTTTCATACCAATCCGGCAATAGCTACATTAAAATGACCCTGTGTTCCCAGAAATTCAACCATCTTTAACATAGCTTTTCTGAGGATTCACATCGGTGTTTTAAACATAGCTATTGGCTCATATAACAATAGCTAGGTCATGATGAGACTACACTTNAACCATCTTTAACATAGCTTTTCTGAGGATTCACATCGGTGTTTTAAACATAGCTATTGGCTCATATAACAATAGCTAGGTCATGATGAGACTACACTTCATTTTGCCAAAAAATAGCCATTGGACGATGCACCGCAAAGCTGCACAAGATGGGGGCAAAATACAAAACGATTACCTTTGGAAAAAGAGAATTAACATAGCGATTGGTTGTGGCAAAATGCAGCTTGTCCCCAGGGACAAAAAGTGCTTTAACATAGCTATTGGACGATGTTCACCAATGCGACAATAGCTACGTTAAACTGAAAAAAAACTGAACCTGCGTTACGTTCGTAGAAAAAGAACATGTTTAACATAGCCACTCTGAGGCTTGAAATCGATGTTTTAAACATAGCCATTAAGGGCAGGTCCAAATGACATGTTGTTTGGAAATCACACTTTTGAAGATTTTCTGAACCAAAAACTTATCCACTGGACGATGTTGGTGCTAATTAAACGTAGCCNAATCACACTTTTGAAGATTTTCTGAACCAAAAACTTATCCACTGGACGATGTTGGTGCTAATTAAACGTAGCCGCCAGAAAAAAAAATCCCAAAACCAGTGGCAACGACAACGGCACCACAAAGTGCTTTAAAACATAGCTATTGGACGATGTTCACCAGTGCGAAAATAGCTACGGTAAAATGATAAAAAAAACGGAACCTTCGTTCCCAAAAAAAAACGTGTAACATAGCCACTGTGAGGCTTGAAATCGATGTGTTAAACATAGCCATTGGGACAGGTCCAAATGACATGTTGTTTGGAAATCACACTTTTGAAGATTTTCTGAACCAAAAACTTATCCACTGGACCATGTTGGTGCTAATTAAACGTANTCCAAATGACATGTTGTTTGGAAATCACACTTTTGAAGATTTTCTGAACCAAAAACTTATCCACTGGACCATGTTGGTGCTAATTAAACGTAGCCGCCAGAAAAAAAAAAAAAACAGCAGCAACGATAACGGCACCACAAAGTGCCTTAAGATAGCTATTGGACGATGTTCACCAATGCGACAGTAGCTACCTTAAAGTCAAAAAAAACCGGAACCTGCGTTCTCAAAAAAAAATCTGTTTAACATAGCTGCTCTGAGGCTTGAACCCGATATTTTAAACATAGCCATTGGGGCATATACAACTGACATGTTTTTTGGAAATCACACTTTTGAAGACTTTCTGGACAAAAAGTTAGCCGCTGGACGATGTTGGTGCTAAAAAGCGAAGCCGCCGGATGAAATTTGCCCAGAACCAGCGGCAACGTTAAACGGCACTACAGAAATATAGCGACTGGTGGTTGCCAGATGTAGCCAAGGACTAAAGTGCTTAAAACATGCTTTAACATAGCGATTGGTTGTGGCAAGATGCAGCTTGTCCCCAGGGACACAAAATGCTTTAACATAGCTCTTGGACGATGTTCACCAATGCGACAATAGCTACGTTAAACTGGAAAAAAAACTGAACCTGCGTTACGTTCCTAGAAAAAAAAAACATGTTTAACATAGCCACTCTGAGGATTGAAATCGATATTTTAAACATAGCCATTGGGGCATATACAACTGACATGTTTTTTGGAAATCACACTTTTAAAGACTTTCTGGACAAAAAGTTAGCCGCTGGACGATGTTGGTGCTAAAAAGCGAAGCCGCCGGATGACATTTGCCCAGAACCAGCGGCAACGATAACGGCACCACAAAGTGCTTTAACATAGCTATTGGACGATGTTCACCAGTGAGAAATAGCTACGGTAAAATGAAAAAAACAACGCAACCTTCGTTCCCAAAAAAAAACACGTGTAACATAGCCACTGTGAGGCTTGAAATCGATGTTTTAAACATAGCCATTAAGGGCAGGTCCCAATGACATGTTGTTTGGAAATCACACTTTTGAAGATTTTCTGAACCAAAAATTTAGCCGCTGGACGATGTTGGTGCTAATTAAACGTAGCCGCCAGAAANAATGACATGTTGTTTGGAAATCACACTTTTGAAGATTTTCTGAACCAAAAATTTAGCCGCTGGACGATGTTGGTGCTAATTAAACGTAGCCGCCAGAAAAAAAAATCCCAAAACCAGCGGCAACGACAACGGCACCACAAAGTGCTTTAACATAGCTATTGGACGATGTTCACCAGTGCGAAAATAGCTACGGTAAAATGATAAAAAAACGGAACCTTCGTTCCCAAAAAAAAACACGTGTAACATAGCCACTGTGAGGCTTGAAATCGATGTGTTAAACATAGCCATTGGGACATGTCCAAATGACATGTTGTTTGGAAATCACACTTTTGAAGATTTTCTGAACCAAAAACTTATCCACTGGACCATGTTGGTGCTAATTAAACGTAGCCGCCNTCCAAATGACATGTTGTTTGGAAATCACACTTTTGAAGATTTTCTGAACCAAAAACTTATCCACTGGACCATGTTGGTGCTAATTAAACGTAGCCGCCAAAAAAAAAAAACAAAACCAGCAGCAACGATAACGGCACCACAAAGTGCTTTAAGATAGCTAGTGGACGATGTTCACCAATGCGACAGTAGCTACCTTAAAGTCAAAAAAAAACGGAACCTGCGTTCTCAAAAAAAAATCTGTTTAACATAGCCGCTCTGAGGCTTGAACCCGATGTTTTAAACATAGCCATTGGGACAGGTCCAACTGACATGTTGTTTGGCACTCACCCTTCACAACCCAGTGCGACAGTAGCTACGTTAAAGTCAAAAAGAACGCACCCTGCATTCTCCAAAAAAACCTGTTTAACATAGCCGCTCTGAGGCTTGAACCCATGTTTTAAACATAGCCATTGGGACAGGTCCAACCAACTGACATGTTGTTTCGCACTCACCCTTCTCAACCCAGTGCGACAGTAGCTACGTTAAAGTCAAAAAAAAAACGCACCCTGCATCGTCCAAAAAAAACTGTTTAACATAGCCGCTCTGAGGCTTGAACCCATGGTTTAAACATAGCCATTGGGACAGGTCCAACTGACATGTTGTTTGGCACTCACCCTTCTCAACCCAGTGCGACAGTAGCTACGTTAAAGTCAAAAAAAAAACGCACCCTGCATTCTCCAAAAAAACTGTTTAACATAGCCGCTCTGAGGCTTGAACCCATGGTTTAAACATAGCCATTGGGACCACTTGCAACTGACATGTTGTTTGGCATTCACACNTTTAACATAGCCGCTCTGAGGCTTGAACCCATGGTTTAAACATAGCCATTGGGACCACTTGCAACTGACATGTTGTTTGGCATTCACACCGCTACAATCCAAAGCTCTTTGACTTGACCATGTTTTTTTTCATTTAACGTAGCTTCCCGATTTTTATTCCACCCAGTCCGCCGGCGGCTATGTTAAATTTTGGTTTTTCTTTTTTTTCGTTTAACGTAGCCGCTGGTTTTGATTTACTCAAAACCAACGTCTACGTTAAATAGTCCGAGAGTAACTGCAAATTCAAGATGGTGTAGTTCGTTATCTGGTTACAGCACATTATATTCACACATAAAGGGGTTGGTAATGGTTACTACAAACATATGGATTAGAAAAATAGGTCCACCCAACTACTAGTCAACCGTGGCGGGTGGGGAAATCCTGAAACTAGCCATGGAGGGTTCGAGCTGGGAGAATCGAACCACATGGGAAGTTGTCCAGCACGCCACGTTCGGCTGCCGGAGGGTACATTCACTGCATATATTCTATGCCCGGCGCCCGGATTTGCTTCAGGCCCCCTCCCAAAAAAAAGAAAAAACATGAAAAAACCTGAAAACCTATGGATTCTGGAAGCGGTGTATTTCCCTTTGGGACAGTAAACAAATCACCTGAAAGGAACCAATGTATCCGGATAAAGGATGATACAGTTTACATCGCAATTCAGCAAGCTGAAAAGATTCCCGCCTTTTCGGGATGATTCCCCTCATCCGATTCCCATCACTTCAGTGACGTCGCGACGTGAGGTCGGTCTGATTTATCCATAGGTATAGCAAGCCCCAAGAAGATATAGAAAAGTTGGACACCGGGAGATCATGGATAAAACACGATCTGTACCATTCTGGAAATACTTTCCCGTGTTTTGGGAGGTTACTATCACCATATATATATATAATTTACATACATATATACATATATATATATATAGAATAAAGATGGGTCAACCCCCCTCCGCCCACGGAATTGGGGGCTGAATTGGTGATCCTCAGCAATCCTCCCAAAAATGTGGGTCGATGATTTCCTACCACAAAGGAACATGCAACCTGGTACATGTGTGGTAAAATGATCTTGAAAGGGTCGGCTAATGGGATGGATCTTGGCTTCAGCATGGTGCAAACCAGTTCTGTTTGGGGATGACATTTGGATTTGAAAATAAGGTATCCCCAAATTCATGGGTTCATCATCATTATCCCCATGAACAAATGCCTATTTATTTGGGAGGTATACCCCATTTTCAGACAAACCCAAATATCAGATTGTTGGTTTTATATCCCAGTAAATGCCAGAAATATCCCGTAAGACATGGATAAATCCCATTAGACCATGGGAAAGTTCAGATTTAGGCATCACTGGATTGGTTTAAGGGAAAATCTACAGGAAACCATGGATTTTCCGATGAAATATAGGGGTTTCCTGTAAATTTTCCCATTAACCAATCCATTGAAGGCAGTCCCCAAACGCCCGGTGCATTCGGCTACAAACGAGCTGCCATAGTTCTCATCTGACGCCTCAGTCTGATCAAACTTCTGCTGCTGGGCCCCTCTTGTAACATGGCAAGCCGGGAAATCCCCCATCAACATTATAGTAGTGGAGGTTTTAATGGGAAAATCTGCAAATGACACAAATGTTCCATTATTTCCATTGCTATGTCTGATTACCGAAACAGTTTCCTGCCACTGAGTCAATACAAAATCTCATGGGTACTGAGAATAACTCTCAGTACCTGGATGCGATGAAAGATATCGGCGGGTCATAGCCTGATATCACTGCATACCTTCATATACCTTCCACTTCACATGGAAGATCCCCTAGAAATGATGTGATCACTTTGTTTGGTTTTCCCAAAGGAATTCCATATCATCTATTTGAAATCCACCGGAAAAGCCCACCACAGCTCATCCCCCAGAGACCAACAAGTCGCTGTTGGTGAAGATCCTCCGTTGAATATTGCCTCAGTTGTCCCGGTGTTCTGCTTGGTTACACCCCGAAGCCCATATGATGCCCTCCCTTAGTGAAATATGGCAATGGGAAACCCCCCTATTTTCATGGGAAAATCATCTATAAATTGACATTCGTTGCTGCTATGATGTGCTATGTTTGAATCTCAAAGGGTAGTCACCTTGAACTCCATGTCATCACAAGTTGGAATGAACATTCCCCAATGAAGCCTCCAGGATTTTGCTACCGACGAGGTGTTGATGGTAAAGTCACATAAATTCACCCTATTTCTCTGGTTCCAAACCACCATGTATTGATGGTAGAATCCACCGATCCAAAGTTGTTGCATTTTACAGTGTATATATATATATGTATGTATGTATATGTATGTATATCGCCCCCCAAAAGGATGGAAAAAGGTAAAGTTCTCACTATTAAAAAATCAGAATGTAGGGTTTCTATTTCTATCTTTTTGCTTTTTGCTATATATCCTACATTATGCTGACTACAGTTTGTCCCCATTATATACCGACTACATCCCCATTATATCCCAGTAAGGTTGGTTAAAATCTACATTGGTTAATTCTCTGGGTTGTTCTTTTTTTTGCACTAAGTATCAGAGAAATCACTATAAAATACAACCTTTCTACCCACACTAGATCCGCATGATGCTTGGCTTCAAAAACCACCTTATATAACATTGTTCGACAAAACCTATACTTAGCATAGCGTTGCTTGTGAATCCGGTGATATCAGTGATATCCCATCAGATATCCACATGTTTGCTAGTTAATTAAGTTATGTTTTTGGTTATGTAATATAGTTTATCACCGTCATATGTTCGAAACGACTGTAGAGTATAACAATCCATTGGATCATCATAAGTTTCCCTATAAAAAATAGTCATTTGGAGGTGAAAACACACCATTTTCAGACCCATATTCTTGACACTTGTTGGTTACATTACTTGCCATGTCCCGTTAAATCCCCATAAAATCCCCATAAAATCCTCCATTCATAGATGATTTTTACTATTAAAATCTGGCAACGACAGGAAAACCCCAATAAAACCCCATGAAATATCCAATGAATTCCCATGAAATATCCCACTAAACCCTTCTTAAACCCCTCTAAACTCCACAAAATTCGATAAACAAATATATATATTCTTAAATCAAATCACCATGTAAATCGACTAAAGTACCATTAATTAACTAGCATGTCTTGGCTGAGTTTCATGATTTCAAAAAAAATAAACCTCATTTCAAAGTCCAGGCCGCATCGCTGGAGGCTGCTGTAGAGGCAGACCACAAGCGTCGAAAGCGGTCCTTCTTGCCGCTCCTGGCAAAAAAAATGTCAAACGTGGTGAAAAAAGGGGATCCAAACCGGAAAATCCCCAGGAAAATCATCGGAAAATCCACTCGAAATGGAGATTTGTTTATGGGAAAATCCACTCTAAATGGGGGTTTATAGCTGGGGAAATCAAGTATCAATGGAAAATTTTCCGGCATGCCACGTTTGATTACCGGAGGGTTGTCAGAATCAAGGGGTTGTAACGTATTTCACCAGCCAAAGGCAAAGAAAAAGTGGGGAGTGAATCCTCAAACATGATTGTTCTTCATCAGTAGTGAACAGTGGTGGTTGAACGGTTTAGCGGTGTAACTTTATAACAATCAACCTTACGGTTTATTCAACCAGGGAAGGGGTCAAACAGTGGCTTGAGTGACCCCAGTTAGCTTAACCATGATCAACCAGTTAAATGACAATGAAAAACAAATGGTAAAACTATTTAAACCAGGGATGGATCAATGAAGTATTTGCAATAACCAATAAGTTAGCAATTGGTTAATAATCATGTGTAGCACAGTAGCCCCAAAAAGCATCAAAAAGCGAGAAAAGGAACAATTTACCACATGCTTTTGTAGGATGACACTTTTATTTTTTCGGGGGTTGCGAATTAACGGAAGTCTTGCAAGTTGTTGCCATCATTGGGATTTCCTTCAAATTCTCCTCAACCAATACTTTGACAAACATGTAAGATTTACTCTTGACTGCACCTTGCCATGTGATCTAGGAATGGCAGATTGTCCATATCTGCGGTAGGGGGATAGAGGGACAGAACGATTCAAGAAGAGACATGCCAATCTAAGCAGCAAAAACTCAAGTTTTAATCCCTGTAGTTGGGGTGAAGACATACACCAGGACTTTGGCTAAGAAAGTGACCAACCAGCATCAAGGTTTACTCGGCAGGAATTGAAGTGGCGACAACATGCAACAACTGGACCCAGCCATGGTTTGCTGCTTCAACCACTGGAATCACTCGAAGTGTTGCTTTGGATCACTAAAACATACTAAAAACCGATCTAGGGTTGCCCCTGAATTCGTCAAGTCCTGATTGATTGAAATGGAGGTGCATCACGCACCAAGAGTAAATGGCTTCGAAATAGCAACAGCTTTAAGGTGTTGGATTTCATCAGGATAGCAAAGCGACAGAAAATCATAATATAACGTAACCATGTTGAAATATCAACGTACCTGCTTTAAAGATATTTTCCCAGTTGCAGCGATGGAAAGCACACTAGCTAAGAACAATCATTGACCCAGCATTGGTGTGCGTCACCGAAAATCCCCCAGTGAATAAACATAAACAAAAAAATATGTAAAACCACTTGGTCCTTCATGTTCAAAAACCAACTGCTGAGGTTTCTCCAAGAATGCGGGGGTGAAAAAAAGGATCATCGGACCATAGAGTTAAGGCATAATCATTGTCTGCGCCCTCCATGCGGACAATTCTGCGACGCCACATTCCCGGCTTAGCCTATATTAGACCGTATTAGACCCATATTGTCCACGCCCGTTTCCAGGGAAGATGTTTGACATGAATTTCATGGAAATTCTCATCCGCTGCTCCGCTCCTTGGGTCCTCTGTAGACAATGATGAACAGCGGTCATCCGACACAGATCGTGCATAGCCTGCTGGTCCTGTTGGCACAATCTCCATCGCGTCAAAACCGGCGCCGCTTCTCTTTCACGGCGCGCCCGGGTCGTCGGGTCGTTGTTAGCCAAAAACGGCTGCAGGTTGTAACGGAGCTTGGATGGAAAGTACGAGGATGGAAAGCACAAAGGACAACTATTTGCGCAATTTTGAAATTGCACGTCACTGGAATAGTCCCGAAAGCCAGCTTTGTTCTTACTTCACCTTGCTTTGCAACTGTCTGGGATGGCTGATGTGACTTGACTGCACAGATCCACCAATGGCGGGCTAAGGGCAGATTAACCCTGCCAACCTGACTGCATGTCACTCATGGGTTTCCACACCTATGCAGTCCAGAAAGGCCCATTCACTGGGCCCCATTTTGGGTACTTGAGCCATGAAAATTACCCCCAGGGCTGCCTATCCCATCTCATTTTACTAGTTGGTTGATAGGTTTCCCTACGATAGGTTATCATAATCCCCGATAAACTATACAGGTAGTGAATGAGTGAATTGATGTAAAGGGTTCCGATTTTTGCAACGTTCCCACATGAGCAGCGGCTAAAACCTCGCGCCATGGTGAATTAGCATGTTGAGCGAATTTCATGTCCATAAATGGTCCCCTTTGCAAACAAGTGGAGCTGTCCTACAATGGGGGGCACCCCAAATCATCCAAAATAAACCAGTATTGAACCCCCATTTGAAGAAACCCGAAAATTTCTATTTGGTGCGATCCTCCAAAAGATCGAGAATCCCAAAACAGGATTTTGGAAGAAGAATTCCCTGCCGTGTGTTCTTGGTCTGACAGTACTTGCTGAAGCATGATTGCTTATAACCCACCATTTTTGGAGAAACCAATATATTAAATTGTCGATTAATTATGTAATATTCCGAATATTCCATTGAACCCTTATTAAACCCCATTAGATCCCACTAAAATCGATAAAACATCCCCTTAAATCCCATCGAATATCATCTAATCTCCTTTATCCGTGCTTTTGTTTTCAGGGGCGATAAATACAGTAACTGTCCTGTCCACCCCCACCTGCCGGAGCGCGCCGTGGCAGCCCGATCCTGTCGGAAGGCGGTTTTTCAGCTTGGCTCTCCAGCCATGAGGTGAAAGTACACTCTGGCCATCAAACATGGCGTGCTGGAAAATCCACCATTTACAGATCAATTTCTCATCCAATCCCTCCATAGTTCGGGGATAAAACCAGCTGCAGCTAGCCACTTTTTTTTGGACACCGGAGGGGAAGCCCTGAAATGCTGGGATTTTATGGTGATGAAAAATGGTGACTTTCTGGTGATATTCATTGGGATTTTATGGGATATGTTGCTGAACTATTCACGTTACCAAGGTAGAGCCCGTCAGCAACTTGCTTTAGGACTCGGGTTTTCATGGGGAATATATCTATAGCTAGGTGGGTTCATCCTCCACTAAATTCACAGTTCGACCCTGAAAATGACTGGCCAGTGTTTAGTCGAAACTATCATTTTCCAAGCCACAACTCATGGCAGGGTCTATGTGAATTTACTGGAGGGTAATATTATTGGATAGTGGTGAATAACCATGCCTAGAAATGGCCACGGAAATGGGATCAACATGGATTTACCAAGATTAATCTTATTCATATTAATATCCAACCCTATGCTATGTAGCTTTGTCTGAAATGGTGGGGATATTCATCAAATGGCAAGTTTAGTCGGGAAAATGCCGATGAACAAATGGACGTACGGGCACCTGGTACCTTATGTTCAAAGAAACTCATATTTTTTTGGAGAACCCTGCATCATGGAGATAGTTACAAGTTACAATATCCAAATGCATCCAGCATGCATTCCAAATCCCACTCACTCGAAAAGTGTCATTCACTTTTCACCCCAGTCAGACTGGTTTCCTCAATTCCAAGTTTACCACCTCAGGTCTCAATCTTAACCGCTCCAAACATGATCCAAACGTCACTTCCGCAGCCTCTGGAGGAAAACCGGTCTTGTTGATGTGGATACTATGGCCCAAACGCGCCGGAGAGATGACCTGGTGGCCACTTCTGGTGGTTATGGCAGAATTTCAAAGCTGGCCATGCCATGACCAAGAAATGAAGATCCAAAGGAGAAAATCTGGGGACAAATGTCTGTTTTACTCTTAAGACCACTAGCAACCACTTTCATGTAACGGTGAATCTTGACCAACTTGACCATGTCTGCATGTTAAATCTTGCTGGTAAACCTATGAATCTTGGGAAACTTGGATTGTTCACATGATTTCTAATCTCAGATGGCCGCTACCAAAAATCACTGGTTACGTGGTTGATGTACTTTCTTATTGGTAGCATTGCCATTTAAGCATATACATGCATATGACCCAGTGTATCCGATTGTCAGAGACACCATATCCACTATTCACTTATCAGTTGTATCATTGTTAAATCATTGTTAAATCCCTATGTTTGATGGTAAACTCCCCATGTTGGCTGGCAAAAATGTCCTCAAGTAGTCCATATCCATCCCATTTTTCGGGGCCATCTCCATGGCTTTTGAAAACCACGTTCCAACCATGGTCAACCTTCAATAGGCCGCAAAAAAATGATCCTTTGCTGGTTCTGGTGATTTTCCATAGAAAAACACTTAAGGAGTAGGATGGATTATGATTAAGCCTATTAAGCTACCCATCCAAGGTTGTGGATGCCCTGTGCCCCATCGGTCCAAGTTGCATGTTGCTTCAGCCGCGGTGTACCGCGTTGTTGCGGACACTCCGCTGTCGGCCGTGGAGTGGTCAGAGCGGGCATGTTCGACCCCTGGCCGGGGCACAGCATGGCTAGAAATGAACATGGAAATGGGATCAACATGGATTAAGCTAGATTCAATAACCAACAATATGATGTGTGGGTGTATCTGAAAATCGGAGGGCTACCATAAAATTGGAGTTTCAATAGAAGAAATGATGATTCAACCATGGATCCAGGGGCACTTGGTACCCTATGTTCAAACAACCCTATGACTATGATTAATATGGATGAATCTGGATATAAAATGGGATATGGGTGTGTCTGAAAATAGGACCATACGCACACAATCGGAAATTCTTGATAGGGAAACTGATCATTGTCCGATTCACATGGTAAATCAACTTGTTTCAAATGAACCCATATGACCCATACGTATGTGTGCATATCTATATTTATTTTTATTTGCCTAGATAATCTACAATGTTACTATACTGAAATATCTGGAGGGTCTACAATCCACAACCAATACGAAATCCAATCGTTTGGGTGACCTGCCCCCACTAGAAAGGTGACTGCGTCCTATAGAACCGCTCATGCAAACTGCACATGTAAAACAATTTTCTGTAGACTAGGAAGCAAATCCCACAGAAAATACAAGTTTCTCATTGCTTTGTTTGGGAAACTGCTGGTATGTCGGCCTGGCGCCGTGGGGTGGCACTATGCGATGCCACTGGCGTCTCTTCCCATTTGATCCTCAGCCCAGCACCACGTGGGGAAGTGGCGAGCATGCGAGTCATGCAGAGATTCTGATATACAAAATAGATGAAAACAGAGTTTTTCTTAGAAATCAAATCATGATGGATTTCGCCATTATATATCCCACTGAAATTGGATTCCAGGAAGTATTTGAAGAAATGATTATGGCTTATGCGCGGATCTAGTATAGGGGCAGCCCACCTGGCTTCTGAAGCGCTGAAGCCAACTCGAAAAAAGTTGTGATGGTCTGAGATACAAGAAGTACGTCTCCTAAATGGGGTGATGGTCGTTTGGTTACATGATATTACATAGCTAGTCACGATGATATGTTCATTGCTCATGATGATCTGTTCATATCTGTATATATATATATATATACATACATACATGTGTGTGTGTGTATCCGTAATTACACCTGCCATTTATCGGCAAGCTTCATGGTTCCAAAATGTTCTAGATTCACCCGGTGGGGTGATCATCTAGGTAGCTACTCAGTTACGCGTGGCCCAGGGATCTTAGGCTGAGCCCCTTATCAAACGGCAAGAGAGCCCATGATGACTAGAAAACGAATGGTTTCAAGTGCTCTATAAATGCCAACTTGTTTATGGTTTCCTAACTGTTTTGAACATAAAGCACGTGGTGTGCATCTGATAAAATCCGCAGTGGATATGGATTCAAACATATTCAAACCCACCCTGTTAAACATCAAAATGGCGAGCCAATGAATCTTCAGCCTGATGAAGTCTTCAACCATGTCCTCATTCTATCCCACTCTAATAAGAGGAAAAAAAAAACCGCAGGTGTTCACCCCCAAATCATCACCAAACGACAGCTGGAGCGACTCCACCCTTTTTTTCTGGCTTCCAAGGGTCATCTCCGGTGTGTAGTGGCTGTTGATGGTACCCTTCTGCACATGTGCCTGGTGGCGCTGAGGGGGAGGGGATCTCCCAGTGAGAATCTGCTAATTATTAAAATTCTAGCCCCAAATTAAACAGCCAATGGGGGTTATGAATCCGGGGTTGACATTGCAGTAGTATATAGCATATAGACACTGCAAAGATCGCAAGGTATGAAATCTCTCCAGCAGGTCACCAAGTCTGGGGTCCACATTCTTGTGCAGCTGACAGCCAGGGTCCTAACCTGCAGCCAGTTCCTGGACAGAACAAGAGGGGTTGCCTGAAAATAGGATACCTCTAAGTCCGTTGGTTCATCATCATGTTAGATATGAAATGGATTGAAAATGGCCTATTGAAGCGAATCCCCATTTCCAGACCCAAACGGCGTCATCAGCCAAGTTGCCCAAATCATCGTGGCAAGTTCTCTTCACGTCCCTAGGATCCTCTGTGACAACGCAGGACTTCCGGCGGGGCCGCCCATGGCGCCCCTCCGCATCGGATGAGATGAGCGAAATCTCAGCTGGCGCAGAAATTCTGGGTGATCAAACACAGATCAAACGTAATCAAAATATAAACACAGAAGAAATAAATACTGCACATGGGGTTTTGAATTGGTTTTGATATGTTTTCATGGGTCTTGACTTGGATTTTCACGAATTTTCCACTCCTTCCCTGCCCAAAAAAAACCTGGAATAAAAGATCCCGGTGCCGTGTTGACACCGTGAAACTGGTGGAGTCTTTCCACCACCTGTGGGCCATCACAACGGCGGTGTCTCCAAGATTTGGGGTCAGCAGTTCACCCATCCAAATAGGGGCTTTAATCATGATTTAATCAACCAGCAAAGACAGCTATTTCATAAGCTATTTCTCTAGGAAACCAATCATCAACCTGGTGATAACCCATATGTTTGCGCTTGGTTGTCTTTCATTTATGATAGTATGGGTAGGTTCAGTCTCAACACACGCCCACCCGCATCATTGGGGTGTTCCTCTTGGTCAAACTATATAGAATGGGTAAGTTCCAACAGGGATGAGGGGTTGTGATGGATACGCGGCTCAGGACATTCCCAACATTGTCTCTGAAAAAAACCAAACGGATGCAGGGGCCACGACATCACATATCATGGGCTCAGCGCACCCAGATATTTCTCTCCAATAATTGTTTGGGATGATTCCCCAAACATTCAGCGGGGTATTGTATAATGGATATCAATGGATATATCTATTAATATTAGCTAATGGAATCTAGTGGATATTAACGACGTTTCGTCAGGTTGTTGTACCCAGCATGATCAAATCATGCCAGGGACGTTCCTGTTCTCCAAGTCCTTCTCGTCTCGTGCCAGGAACTCCTTGCTACAGCAAGCGGTAAATGCGTCCGGAATTGGGCTATTTACACCAAAATTTACACCCAACACATATCACAGCAATTTCATGGGAAACACATGACAAGAAACGACGATAGTCCGTTGGAATTTGGGGTAGCCTATTTTCCGACCACCACAATAGCTATCAAAAAACGCAAAAAAAAACACAAGGATAACTTGATGCAAGCAATAAACATGGTGAGAAGGATTGCATCCTCCCACACTGGAGTATTGTCATTACCCTCCGGTACTCCACCATTCATCCCATCCCATGGAATTGATCCATGAAAGTACCTTTAAGATTGTTTCTCATCCGTTTATTTAAAATATACATTATAATATTTTGTTTATCTACATATATATATATATATATTGTTAGTTATATTGTATAATATATATACATACATATACCATAAGTACAACCTACCTCAGTCACCCGGTCTCGGTACACGGGCGTCTCCCTTCCTCGGTCCAGCGGTGTTTCAAGGACCAATCGAAGAACTCCTCACGGCAGGGTTTTTGGCCATGCTGGGCCCTGGCTTGGACCAAAGAGCTATGGAAACTCATGGTTTTTCCCTAGAATGTGTCGAAAAAGCATGAAAAAGCTAACGAAACCCAGAGTTTTCCCCAGGAAATGAGTTCAAATCATCAAGACCTGGTGGATTTTCCATAATTATGTTATAGAAAAACCTGGAGGGTAAGTCGAGTGGACGTGCGTCAACTTTTCAGTTCAGCAATGAAAAGATGTTAATCCCCCACCCTGATCACATGGGCCCCGGAACGAATGCATCCAATACTGAACCATGGTTTCCAGGCGGACACATTCCTGTTGGACTACTGCATATGGTTGCGGCTCCAAAGTACCATTTCAGAGTTCGATGAGTGTTCGGTCAACTAGATTGATTGCCCCCATTGCCATGCTTCCAATGGTTCTATTCGGTTCAATAGTATTTGCTTGATGGTTTCACCCAAAAATGTTGGTCATCTCAACCAATCACCCCAAGTCTGGTTGAAAACAATAAACCTTTGAAACCCTCAACCAAATGTTCAATGCTCATTTTTGTAGGCTATCCACCTCCAGCTCAGAAAAATATGGCTCGACCCAATGCTCCGGAAAGTCAATGGTGTCGCTGGAATCTTTGTCCATCTCCTTACAACCGGATGCTCAGGTGACTGGGGACCCCGAACATGGCCAGCTGGGAAATCCCGGAACAAAATGGGCATTTAAGAGGCAAAGTCATCTAGAAATAGGGAATCCCCCACTGTCAGGTTTGATTGCCAAAGGGTTTTTTACATGAACATCATGGAAAAAAACAACAAATGTCGCACTTTGTAGAAATATACATTGCAAAAGGAGATTTTCCTCCCAAATCTCATGGCCAGCCTTTGGAGCTGGATGTTTGCTGCGAGCTTTCCTCTGAAAATGGGGTACATTCCGAAATATTCTGCTACTTCAATAGGAGAATATAGGAGAATTATGATTACATGATGATTAACCATGAAATTTGGGGGCTACCCGCGGCTACCCTAGTGTCAAACAAACCCACGTGAGTAGTAGCTAAGGAGCAGAACACATCAATGAACACGCATTTTTCGCTGCCATATAGCGATATAGCCAAGTATGTCATGGGCATTCCTCCAATAACAAATAGAGAATCAGCCTCTCTAGTGGTTGCTGGTGCTGAGTAAACTCCTCACTTGGCGGATCTTGGCAGGTTCACCTTTGGGAAGAGGTTGGCGAAATCCACATGAGTTACTTTCTGGTAAACTAACAGTTTGCTATTGAAAATGGCCCAGTCGAAATCGTGGATTTTCCCATGAAAAATTGTGATTTTCCATAGCAAACTGTTAGTTTACCAGAGGGTACAGTAGTCTAAGAATGGCCTCCCCTCAATCATCCCTCCTTGAAGTAGCGCTTGAGCCTCGCTTGGACTTCGGCAGGGATCTCCTGCATCCAAAATTGGTTGAGCCACCCGAAAGGTGCGCATACGCCCATACACACACAAACAAACATAGATTCACGTGCATATACACACATTAGGATATGTCCGTGCGCGCGATTGATGATGGGGGATTGAGGGGGAGTAGGATGCGTACACACATATATGTGCAGATATGCACAAATGTATACAGATATACATATCCACCTCTATGCAAGCAGCTGCTAGCAGCAAATAGCACCAGTATGTACCTATCTGATCTGGCAATATCTACAGATATCGGGAGAAAGCTGCTGCCAGGCTAGGACAGGAAGCGTGTCAACCCATGGAGCAGTGTCAACATGGACCTGCCTCATACTTGGACCAGCCCATATTCTGTCGCGCAGATGCCTGGAAAAACGATGGAAGCTTTCAGACAGGCTGATGATGGCTGATGGAACATGGGGAAAACCGCAGAAATCACTGCAGAAAAAGCATGCGATATCCCGAAATTGTGGATGTTACCAGGAACAGTGAATGAAACTTTTTTAATTGCCATACTTTGGGATAAATTGCTCATTTTCAGACAATCAATTCATTCAGACTCATCAACGCATGGAAACAAATGCCGCCTCAAACTCCTCGGGGGAGATCAGCATATCTCCACCTGCAGGTGCTAATGCGATGGTGCAAAAATGGTGATTTGACCAGCGAGTTTGCCAAACATATGGGATTTAACCAACAAATATAAATATAAATATAAATATATAAATATGATGATATGATTTGACCTCAAAAGCAGGGATTTACCTATAAAAAAATAGAGGATTTAATTTGAATTCAACCAATAGTTATGGAGATATAGCAGGATATACAGTACTAATGAAACAGTACGGTATTTGGGCAATTTAGGGCAAATTTGAGGGGGAAAATCATTACACACCAGTGGATGGTGGCTGGGGTATCCTCCATTTTTGGACAGGCCCAAAGGGGTGGAACATCGTTCTTTCTTTGGGCCAACTTGGTCCAATGGTAGTTTCAAAATCAAACGCCAACGTATCTGAACATATATGAAGAATTGTGCTCCATGCCTGGTTCAAGGATATTCTTGATGGGTATCCCAAGATCAATATCATGAGTGGTGCAATAGTTTGAGGTCATAAAGTGTGGGATTGTATAACTACTCCAAAATCTCCAAATCTGTCCCTCATACCTCCTGACCAAAAGGTTTGAATGGCAAATTCCCACTACCAAACTACACTTTTCTATCTCTGGAGGCCCCCTGTCTTCCGAACTGACAGGGGCACTTGTGTCGATCTGCTTGAACTCATCTAGAATCTTCTTCACTTCTTCCAAGGGCACCAGGTACCTGGAAATACAAGCGAGCACGGGCCAAGATATTATATATGTATATCATGTATATATATATATATACATATACATATATATGGTGTGTGTGTGTGTGTGTCTGCACACAATGGAAATATGATATTATATAATCGAAATGATAATCAACAGTTGTCACTAACAAACAGATTCAAAACAACATGCGAATAGAATAGTAGGAACCCATGAATAAGCATGAGCAAGCTATCAAGCTGTGGTGGGCTACAACAATCTGACCCACGCCCATGTGCTTGTTTGGATGGTTCTACCCCAGCGGATGCAAGCCAAGGGTAACAAAAGAAAAGAAGTTGGCATGAAGTTTTGGACCCCCAAATGCCCATGGTTTATGATCACTTTCCTCATGAAGATTGCACATTTGAGGTACCCCCCAGTTTTTGAGACAAACCCTTTTCCTGTTTCAAGGAGACTCTCCTGCGCTGAGTTTCCAGACTGCTTGGACAGGTCCCAGCAGATGTCAAAGAGGGTCGTTTTCACTGGCTTCACCTGGTAGGTTTTTCGAAGTTCACACATCTTCAGCGTATGGATGTCCCTGTGATAATACAACATGGCTAGCTGGGAAATTCCCGAATTAAATGGAGGTTTCTAGCTAGGAAAATCATCTCTTGTGGGATTTTCTGTTTCCATGTTTGACTACCAGAGGGTATGGGAATTGATCATGGGCCTCTTTAGGCCTAAATCATCTCAAAGCTACTGAAGCCATCTGAAGCCCCAGTTTGTGCTAGCACGACGCACGACACATGATGTTGAAAAACTTTGACATGCCAAACTCCTCTGTGCAATGTTCAGCAGCATACTTGGGCTGGTTGACTTTGCTGGCTGATGTCACCCAATTGCTCCACTGACGCCAGCACATTTGCAACAAGGCACGTCTTTCTGACCCATGGCTGAGGTCTATTTTGCCCAATTGAATGTGCTTTCTAGCCGATGCCATTAGAATTAGTTTGTGCTCGTCAATGTACTGCGAACTGGGCTGTAAGCCTGGTTCTACTTGTTTCTTCTGAGGGGTCCAAGCTGATGGGCCACAATCATAGGTAGGAAGTCTGATGATACACTGATATTCATGGTCTCCCCAAAGAACGCCCACTTTTGATATCCCCATCCTTCAGCGCCTCCTGGTCTTCCTTAGGGCCTTCTTCCTCCACCACTTCCGGCTCCTAGCGTGAAAGCCACAATTTTTGGGCCCGGCTATGCCAAAAAAGTGGGACAAGTATTCCTATAGATTCCCCAAATGGTGGATTTAGCAATGAGAAAAAGCTCATCACTGACTTAGCAAAATCTAAGTAATTATGCCCTAAATGGTTGTTTTCCGATGAGGGGAAAAATAAGGATCAACCAGTGTGGGTTTAGGGGAATCTGGAATCCCGCACCTGGGTTTAACTAAACATGTTCAACCCAAGATCAGGTGAATTAGGTGGTTTAGAAAGTCACCCTCAAATGAAAATTGTCCATATATTGATAATTATTGAAAACAAATCCCTCCATTTCGAACAAATCCAGAAGGGTGTCTCCAAAATTGGGCAAAATAGCTGAATGGCAGTTAATGAGTTAATGTAGGAAATATGATGATCAACTGACTGATCAAGCTTATTGAGGCTCCTCGTCCGATGGGGATGCAACATCAACACCAGAAAAGTATATGAAGTTACCAGCTATATAGAATGTGGTGCACATTTGGCTTGTAGCCTCACCTCAGGACAGTGGTGAGTGAAATCAGAGGTGATCCGAAGTGCAGTTTATGCCACTTCATCTCGGCTGGGAAAATCCCTGGAATCGGGTAATATTGGGAGAGGTCAGTGTGAGGTCGTGAAAGAACCAGGGGGCCAAACTAATGCTCTACAAACCCATTGATGGTTTGGATGGTTTAGTACGAGACATGATCAGCCTTTTGTAGGTCCAAATAGGTAGCAAACACCACACTGGATCTCTGTGCAGCCCGTAGTGCAGCGGTCCTTCTCTTCTTCCTCCTCTTCCGCTTGCGGGAGCTTGTCTTTCGATGTCTTCCTGGATTTTCTTAAGCTAAATGGATTGGCTGAAGTGGCTGAAGGGGAAATTACCATTAACTGTTGTGTTTCCAAGATAAATATGGGGGATTTCTCATGATTTCTCTAATCTCCCCCGTCAACCAATTCTGGGATACCCTCTGGTAAACGAACATAACTATGGAAAATCACAATTTTTAAGGGGAAAAGCCACTGTAAATGGCCATTTTCAATAGCTATGTTAGTTCACCTCTGGGATAAGCTCCCAAGATCTTGTGAAGTTTCCGCAGGTTGCAGCCAAAGGCTCTTCACAGCATCGCTCAAACCTGGCTGGCTGGAACGGTTTAACAGCTGCTGCTCAACCCCTAGGGATCCAAGCCCATTCCATTCCGATATCTCAATGGATTGGTTCAAGGGAAAATTTACAGGAAACCATGGATTTTCATGGATTTTCCCATGAAATATAGGGGTGTCCTGTAAATTGTCCCATTAACCAATCCAATGAGATATGATCGGAGGGTTCCAATCACGCTCTCACCATGGTAGTGGCCTTATCATCCTGATGAGATGACCATCCATGTTGCGCACAGTTTGCGGTCCTAATTGGGGATAATCTTGGGACGTTTCACCTTGACCCTTGACATCCCTTGACGAAGCCCATTGCCATGCCATGCTTCAAAATGCGTTCAATTGCTGCAGGGTACTTCAAGGCCATCATTCTCTCAGTGTCCAATAGAGCGATCGCCACCAAGGCAAGCACAAGAATCTCTTAGCTGATACTGGCTCTCATTGCTTTTGTCTCGTCTCATACCCGAAAACACCTGTCTAACTGGATATGTAATGGGGAGTGGATGCCAGTCGACTGCACCCACAAAAAGCCTCCAAAACAATCCTTCCAAGAGCTCAGGAGTCTAGGTTAGACTGCGCTCTGCAACTCCAAAACAATCCAAGATTATCAAAGAGTCATTTCCCACCTATTTGAGTAGAATGTGACTTTTCAATTTCTTTGGGGGAGATTTCTAAAGTTACCATGACCTGCCTTTCGGATCCTTAAAATCGCCTCGCCTCCAAAGGGTCTCAAGGCAGTGGCCGCCATGCGCAGATGCTGCCAGCCGCTGGGGCTCTGTTTCAGCCTCGACCCGATTTCCAGAAATTTGATTTCCTGCAGTTCATCATGAATGATGAACATATGTATATATATATATATATCAAAAAAATGTGTATAGATCTCTTATTCTCATAATGGATTTCCATTCCTCTAAACGTGCCATGAATTGATTTCAGGGCTTTGTTTTCCAGCTGAGCTTTTCCACCCCCCGCCGCTGTCGCAGCACCAAGGCACTTGGACTTTGGGACGGCGGGTTTCTTGGACTCAGCCGGCGGATACATTTGGAACAGCCGTTGTCGTCGTCGTCGTCGTCGTCGTCGTCGTCATCATCATCATCATGACTGCAGTCACAACACATGAATGGCCATACCTTGCGGTATTTCAACATGGCTATGGTGGAGCCAAGCCACGTTTTGTCGCCTGGCGCTGCCGGGGGAGGTGTTGAAAGCGGATTTCACCCTGTTTTGGGGGTTGAAATTCTCAGTGAAATATGAATTGCCCTCAGCTATCCCTAGAAGGTGTCGACTTAACTCACTCAAGATGTGCCTTCAACATGAAGATGCGACCCACTCAAGGACTCGAGTAGCAATTATTACCAAGCACTACCTCAGCTCTAAGTATACCTCCATGTATAGATCTTTGATTTCCACAAGGATTGTGTGAAATCCCGAAGATGTGTAAATGGGATAAATTCTGGCACCACCCCGCCGACTCTCACGGCCTTTTGCTCAGCAACCGTGATTGATCCTCTGCGGGTTGCCTGAGTTGTTGCAGGACATGTCTTGACTGGAAATATCATGAAATATCATTTGCAACCCAAAAAATATACCCATATGCTCCATGTGTGGTATATAATACTTACAAACATTTGGCTGATTTCTGGGGAGCAAATATCATCATATTCCTCCGATTCTGGGAGAGAGAAAAACATATAAACCAACCCAAGCAAGGCTCGCGAAGTAAAGTCTGCCCAGGTGAAAAGAACCTTATGACCTTTGAAACCGCAAGTCCAACAAGAAAATGTCTCAGCCTTTGCAGCCATCGGAGTTGCTTGATTTTGTTTACATCAATGCTCAGCTACTTTTTTTGATATTTTTGTTGATCACATCTCATCCGATTGGCGGCTTCAACCCCCGAGAAATATTACCAAGGTAACTATTGATCATCATCCCAAATATGGCTGCGAATACCAAATCTTTGAAACCACCAATCAGAGTTTGGCTGTGGGTCAAAATTTTAGACCCAGGGCTTTCCCGCAAATTTTGATCCAATTTTAGGGGTACCCAGTTTTGACCCATACCCTCCGTTAAAATCAAACATGCCAATGGCAAATCCCCTTAAGTGGTGTTAAATTTCACGAGGTCTTGGGATTTTGGATTTTTTAGGGTACAGTGGGTTTTAGAGTCAAAATGCATTATTTGGTGCAACCTACGCGCAGGTGGGGNAGTACGTAGGTAAAAGTAGCCTTCCAGGAAAAATGAAAACAGTCGGAAACAGTCGGGAAACAGTCGGGAAACAGTCGGGAAACAGTCGGGAAGCAGTCGAGAAACAGTCGGGAGCGGTCAGGCATGATCATGCCAACAATTTTTCAAAAAAAATGTTTCCCCGCGATACCTTTTTTTTTTTGAAGGTCCAACGGGAACCAGTTGGAACCAGTTGGGGGCTCATGCCTTTGACTCGGCAAAATAAACATGTTTTAAGAGGTTTCGAGATGATTTTTTCATTGTGAAATGGTGTGAATACCACTTTTTCTGCCGAGTCAAGGCACGAGCCCCCAACTGTTTCCAACTGTTTCCCAACTGGTTCCAGCTGGTTCCCGTTGGACCTTAAAAAAAAAAAGGTATCGCGGGGAAACATTTTTTTTGAAAAATTGTTGGCATGATCATGCCTGACCGCTCCCGACTGTTTCCCGACTGTTTCCCGACTGTTTCCCGACTGTTTCCCGACTGTTTCCCGACTGTTTCCCTACTGTTTCCGACTGTTTTCATTTTTCCTGGAGGGCTACTTTTACCTACGTACTACTCATTCAACAAAATTACAACATTCAACACTTTTTCTTGCGACCCCACCTGCGCGTAGGTTGCACCAAATAATGCATTTTGACTCTAAAACCCACTGTACCCTAAAAAATCCAAAATCCCAAGACCTCGTGAAATTTAACATTAAGTGGAGCTTTTAATGGGAAAATCATCTATACATGGTGGATTCGTCAGCACGCCACGTTGATTGCGGGAGGCTACATCTATTAATATCCCACCATTATCCCATTCTTGTCCCTTTTGCCCTTTTCCTTATCCCCTTCATATCCTATTATTATCCCTATTATTAGACAATATTATTGGTCACATATGGTCACATCTCATCTCGTTCTCATTGGTGGCATTTCCGTCCACTGAGGCCGCCCAACTTGCTACTCTGTCGACTGTTGGGTTTCGAGGACCTTGCAAGGCGACATGGAGGACCACAAATGTGGGATACTTCAAAAAAACCGCCAGTTTGATATTTCTTGCAACCCAGCCCAAACATAGAAAAGTCAGCTTACAAACTAAATTTACTTGTCGATCTTTTCATGTGCGGTGTGCTAGATGGAAAAATATGATGATTAATCAACCGCATTTGGGTGTGCCCTATTTTTGGACAAACCCAAATCAAAGAGATACTGTACTAACATGGGAAACCACGGTGGAATGCAGGGGACTTACGCATATTTGGAACCATACAATGAGGGTGTTTAATATGAACGCAATATCGGATGAAACATATCAACAGCCGAGACCAACAGCCGCGCAGGCGCGGTGATAATCACCAAGGCGATCAGACTAACGATGAGAAAAGTTGCGCAAAAGAGCCACCACTTATCACTTGCTTGGAATCATCGCCCGAGTTGGAGGGAACATCATATAAATACATAATATCTATACATATATACATACATACACTATATACCCCATAAACCATAGAATTCACCAAGTTGAAAGTAAGTCAACTTCGCTGTCATGAATCAGCTATAAATCCCATTAAATACATTTTTTGTAGGCGAAATCACCATTTTCCTATAGTGAAACAAGTTAGAAGCCTGCTAAGTGAAACCTGCAGTCAGGGAGCTCTGCAATCTCCACACTTTTCCTGGGCTGCAGCCAGCTGGGCTGTCGTGGGCTAGACATATACATACTTGTAATTGCCTATATATAATATATTATATATATATATATATCAATGTGTGTGTATGCATCTGTGTGTTTATGTGATACATATTCTAAATGCATGAAGTATGTGCACATCCGTGTGCATGTATAGATAATAGATAATAATATCATGTACACACACACATTTACAAAGAGATATACTGTGTGTCAACAGCCCTGGAAGATATCTGTCCATTGGGATCATCATCTCAGAAACCACCAACCGCTTGTACAGGTTGTACATGTTATATACTCAGTACCCTCTGGTGAACTAACATAGCTATGGAAAATGGCCATAGAAATAGTGGATTTTCCCATTAAAAATTGTGATTTTCCATAGTTAATTATGTTAGTTTAAATCCCATTTTTTTGTTGGTTGAACCATGTTGAACCTACTGCAATTCCCTGCGGTATCTTCCTGTTAGTCAATGTTTGTAGCCAATGAAAGGGCCAGACTGTCATCCATGTCTGGTGCAAGAATCCCCGTCTCGGCAAAAGTATACACATGTAGATGGCATACCCTGCAGTATGCCAAGTAAAGTACGTAGCTTCACTGTTTGAAAATTCAGTTGTCAGAGTCTGTGGGATGCATTGAAATGATTGCTCTTGGGACACCCCTATCTTAATGGCCAATCGTGGACACCACTTCACCAAGATTTTCTTAAAGTATGATGCTTCACTTTCCATCTGGCGAGCGAACTGCCCAAGTCCCATTGAGAAAAAACCGAGGTCCAGGTCTGATACGCCATTTGTCATCACTTCTTGTCACTTACCTATCACTTGTACAGGGTGGTTAAATCCCTACCGATATATATATATATATACATATTATATATACTGTATACATATGTTACATATATATATATAGATATATATATATATATATAAATATTCTACTGTGTATACATACATACATACATACATACATACATACATACATACATACATACATACATACATACATATATATATATATATATATCAGTGAACCAAGAAAAGTACATCCACCCACATCATTGAATCATCTTCCTCACCCCATGCGACCCCAGCTTCTGGGGCGTTGCCGGGCCTCAAGGTTTCGCGCGGGGTCTCCAGTTGTGCATCAAAAATGAAGGAAAATGGCAAAAGGAAAACAAGTATTTTTGCTGCGATTTGTCACTGTATTTAACATTACTTAACCATGTCTTGATATATCTTGAACAACATTTCCTGGTGTCACAGGTGTATATAAACGATATTTAACATTGATCTCCCCGATCAAAAAGGACATCACAGTGAGACAAGCCGTGCAACACTCTTGGGGATATCATCGTAGATCTGCTAGGATTGCACAAATCGCACTATCTGAAGATCCACCACCATGACACCATGACAAATTACTGGGTGCTGGGGTGGGAAAGAGGCAACGACAATACCACTGCGGAAGGGACATACAAAAAAGCGGCGAAATCAAAACGCATGGTTGCCGCAAGGAGCGAGTGATTGTTGGTTCCGGCACATTTTGGGGGCTACTACTACAAACCACCAACCAACTGTGATGTCTGTCACGAAACCTAGAAAAATAAGACATACTGTAACTCCAAGAAACTGTAGAGGTTAGATTGCTGCAATAGAATATCAACATCTGCAGGTGGCCCCTGCACTTTCTCCTGGCAAGGGTGAGAGGCGTTCAAAATTGGGCACTCAAAAATGGATTGGATATTTCAGATCATTGGCTTTGAGGGAACATGGACGTTGAAAGCCATGGCTTTTTACCTCCGAAAAACCGTTGTTGTGTCCTGGTTTGGGTTTCCATCCCACGAGTCGTGTCACGGGTAACCCTGGTCAGAAAATCCCCATGAACTTAGCGGTTGGGTACGGAGGACAAAGAAGCGTTTTGACCAAACATTTTGGGTCCAGATTGCAACAAGCGTTTTGCACGGAGACCCCAAAGAGCAAAACACTTCTTTCAAACTTATTGCGATGTTCACCGAGGTTGTGAGAATTTCACCAGTTTTTCACTAGGTTTTGGAAATGTCACCAGGTTTTCACCAAGTTTTTGAAATTTCACCAGGTTTTCACCAGGTTTTCATCAAGTTTTCACCAGGTTTTCACCAGGCTTTCACCAAGTTTTCACCAGGTTTTCACCAGGTTTTCAAGTTTTCACCAGGTTTTCACCAGGTTTTCACCAAGTTTTCACCAAGTTTTCACCAGGTGTTCACCAAGTTTTCACCAGGTTTTCACAAGGTTTTGAAAAATTCACCAGGTTTTCACCAGGCCTTGACCGGGTGTATGTATTACATTTAATTTCACCGCCAAAACGGTTAAATTTCACCAAAAATAAAGAAAAAACGCTTCTTTTGGTTAAATTTCAAGATGTAAAACGCTTCTTCAATAAATTTCACCAGGTTTTCACCAAGTTTTTGAAATTACCAGGTTTTCACCAGGTTTTCACCAAGTTTTCACCAGGTTTTCACCAGATTTTCACCAGGTTTTCACCAGGTTTTCACCAGGTTTTTCACCAGGTTTTTCACCAGGTTTTCACCAGGTTTTCACCAAGTTTTCACCAACTTTTCACCAGGTTTTCACCAAGTTTTCAGCGGCTCCATTTCCAAAGAAGCGTTTTTTCCCTTTGATGTAACTGCCAAAAACCTAAGAAGCGTTTTGTCTGTTTTCCCAAAAGCGCAAAACGCTTCTTCGGGACCAAATATTGGTGGATCCCTGGAAAGCCTTCCGTAAGCAACTCAACAAAAAAATGGGTTATAATTCTGATTTCTAACCAACCAAAATCAGCCAAATGGGATGATCCTCTAAGTAGTTCAATCCCTCATGTCTGGACCCGATGTCATCTATCTCGTACACTTGCACATCTAAACAAAAGGCTATACATATGTAATTATAGCAAGGCCGAAACAAGAGACAGAACAGGAATTATAATTTATCACCATTTTTAGATTCAGAATTCACTTTCCTTTTTTTAGGGGGCTACTCCATATGTAAATTCCATATTGAAGTTCTGTTGCATCATAATTCCCACTGTGATCCCATCGTTTTCACCCCCGTTCGTGGTCCCAGTCCAGCGGCGCCCATGTCAACGGAAACTCTAACGTTGGCCTTGGCATTCCAACGGTGAAGGGATGTGGAGGGATCCACTCCGTGGCGCCCAATGGAATGGACTCCATAGATATTTTCCATGGACTCCATAGGCAGGACATAGATATTTAAGTCTTTCTATGTCCTATGATTATGTCCCGGATGTTCCATGGACTTCATCATGTCCCAACTGCCCAACTGAGGTTGAGTTTCTAGGTTTATGTCATTTTACTTACTTCCGATTCTTTGAGTGGGGGGTCAAGCCTTTAAATTCAACATCTTCTTTTGCAACCATGGCTAGGGCTTGACTATCGAAAGAAATCCAACTACTATAAGATCTCGGATGTCTTCAAAGTATTGAACTGGATAAAGGTAAAACAACCAGTCACATCAATCACCAGTCCCGACTGTGCTACTATCCAAAGCCCTTACCCATCAAATCCCAAGCCATTGGTTGAAGGGAAAAATCTGCGGTTTCCGTGCAGTCATGAGGCCAGGCTTCCTGATGTGGCGCCTTCAATTTTTGTTCCTTTTCGACCTCTTCTGGCTTTCCTGCCACAGGGGTAGTCATAGCAACCCCGATTGGAAAATCATTGGAAAAGTTGGACACACTGGAATTGTGAGGAAAATCACTATGATGTAGTCATCCTTGAAAAACTTGTTTCAATCTCGTTCTTGGGCTCCTGTCCTGCAGATTCTTCTTAGATCTTCTTAGTCTGGATGGGTTTGCGATGTACTGAGCAATACCCGATTCATCAATATAGGCAGTTGGATGCGTCGGCCTCCCCGCCCTCCTACACCCCATGCCTTCATCCTGGAAATGAGCTGTGTCGATGATTTTTTCCAACAACCTGGGTCGAAGTGCAACTGCTTTCATCAATTCCAGCCTGATGAGGATTCACTAATTTGAATTAAGGCCATTTGGGGATGATTCCCTATACTAACCATATATTCCAGGGCTCGGTCACAGTGAGGTCGTTATAATTTACCTAGATCAATGGATGTGATATCAAGACATCTGCATCTTCTCAATTCAAGGGACCAAGTCGGGCGCTCAAAGATCTGAAAGTTGGACCCGCCATCCCCACCTCCCGCCACCCTTTGATAAACCAACGGTATATTGACCACATGGTGAAGCATAGCCTTCACGAAAAAGATAGAAAAGTTGGAAACCTGAAAAATATGAGATAAATATACACATTATAAATATCATCCATACCATCCTGGAAACACTTGTCTATCTTTTTGGGGTTCCCAAAAATCCCATCACCAACCCAAGATCCAGCCAGATCCAATGCTACGGATCGACTCAGACATCTCCCGCTGTACGAAGACCTGGCTGAAGCCATGTGTTCCAGTATGTTCCAGTACTTTGCACCACAGCTGCCATGAAAAGGCCAAGGATTACCAAGGTCTAACCACAGAATACCAGGATTTAGATAATATATGATAACAGAACCGTATGGTATAATATAACCATAGATAACTTAATTTTAGCAAGAATTGACCCAAAAGTTACCAGGATTTAAAGCTTAAATGCCCGAAACATCCCGAAACCATAACGCATATTTCACCAGAACAAGTCCAACTCTCCATTTGCAGGGGGCAGTGCCATCCAATGGATTGTTTCATCACGTTCCCAGCATAAGAATGGCCATGATCGGGGCTTAATTGATTCCCCCTGTTCAGGTATAGTTAAGTCCTATGTAATATGTCCCAATACATACCCACCATACTTACTTAAAACATCTTGAAACCTCTTAAACACGTTAAAACAATAAAACACCTCAAAACTCAAAACCTGTTGGCGACAATATGTTTCCATTGGAACACGATCTTATCCCATTCCCACCAAACCCTATTAAACCTCATCAGATCCCAGTAACAGCCATGAATTCAAACGACATCTTCACATATCTCCACAGGTTTCGTCCAAACCCATATCGCTCCATGGTATATTTGCCAACATTTGAGTGATTTCAGGGTTAAATGGGGGGACATATTCCAAACGAAACTGTGTTTGACATGTGGGTGATTGCAGATGGGAGAGGGACAAGGTGATGCCCCCGGTTGTATATATATATATATATTTGTTTGTTTGTTTGTTTGTTTGTTTATAAACCCCACTTGCTATAGTTTCACTGCCCATAGGCCATAAAATTCACTTAAGTTATAAGTACGTCAACTTGGCTTAGCCATCATGAATCAGCTATAATTCTCGTGAAATCCCTATGTCTTGCTACTTACAATGTCTTAAAAATTCACCATGCTCCCATATACTTTTCTAACCAGTCTAAAAGTCAACTTAGCTATCCAAATGCCGGGAAAATCCCACCAAATCACCATTTTTTTCATCATTTTTGGCTGGTAAAATCGCCATTTCTTGCTGCAAATTGGGACCTCACCGGGGCAGGGCGGCCTCCTGCCGGATCCGTTGCGGCAGCCGCTTCTTGCCCGGGCGCCAGAGGCCATACTCCCGTGCCGAGGCGGGCGGAGGCGCATCTGCGACGTGGCGTCCCAACGGATGGAGAAAATGCAGGGGAAAAACCATGAAAAACTGGAGGAAAAACGCTGGAAGACGGGACAAACATTGAAAGACGATCGAAAAACATAATACAGAAAAGAAGAAGAAATCGCCATTGGCCTCCAAAAATCACCGAGGTAGACACCTTCTCCGGGGAAGTAAGTCCTGCAGCCAGAGTTTCCCCGGGAGATGTTGATTGAGGCTGGATCCCAGTGGTAACCCACCCGTTTTGGGGGGTTGATCATTGTGACATTCGCAAAGGTTTAAACTTGAGCCCCTAAACGACGCCACAAATCGTTAAAAGTGTTGGTTCCGTGCCACATATTTGTGGCTTTGATTTGCAGTACGTTGATGGAACCAGAATGAATCTCTGGATCTCTATTGTTGTTTTTGCATGCAGAAAACAAAACTTGGATTTGCTTAAGGGGTCCCCGAAAAATAAAACACATTCCCTATAGATTCCCCCAAGGGTGGATTTCCCATTTGGGAAACCACAAATCACCTTAAACAAACCCAGGAGAATGGGCATGGGTCAAAGCTGCGGTACCCCAAAGCATCAAACCGGCTTCGATACAAAACTGACCTATTGGATCTGCGTGTCCGAGTTTTCCATCATCTCAATTTGTGAACTAATTCCTTGAATCTGATATGACTTAAGGTTGGATACTCGGGGATGCCTTCTTCAACCTTCTTCCACCGGTTGCTTTTCACTGGGGAAAAAATATCAAAGGTTTCCCTGAGGCCTAAGGAATTGATTTCATTTCAATTTCAAATTGCGGCTACAAGGATTCATTGTGTTCATCATATATGGAGGTTTCCTGAAAAGGTGGTACCCCCAAATCATCCATTTTTTGGGGATTTTTCATTATAAACCATGCATTTTGGGGTATCCCCATTTAAGGAAATATTGGACCCCGATTTGACATCGATTCTGGTTCCAAACTCATCGATGTAGGATTCTAACAGGGCTGCAGTGAGAATGACTGAGGTTCAACGTCAGAATATAGATTCCATCATTGTTGTTCCCGATTCAGTGGGTCTTATAGTGGCAACTGTATCACATTCATTATAAAATATCATAAACATGTAACAATACATATTTATGTATGTATATCGATGTATTTATCATTGTATACCATGTACTAGTATATGATAGTATATGTGTATCATTGTATATCCATTCAGGTTGAACATGACCCTGCACCTCTTCATATAACTTCAATTTGAGTTGCCACTAATTCGGACTAACCATTGGCTCAAACAACTCATGTTCCACATCAAGGAACCAGGCTCCTGTGTTTTGCCGATCCCTCCACCTCCCACTCAATGGGCAGCTTCGACTTTGCCACGTCGTCGTGCTTTTAGCAGTGCTCCTCGCGCATGCGGCGCATGTGTGACACCCGAAACCGGCTGGTGATCGAGCCACCGACCCCCGGAAGAATGAAAAAAATGCTCGCCAGTTTCGATGGAATCTTTATCTCCCATTTCTAGAAAAGAAATTTGAAACCACAAACCAAGTATAAGAAACAGAAAAAACATAGGAATGATAGGAATGATGCTATCATGAAGCCTGCGACATTAAATGAAAATCTGCACCACTCTCCACGTCTTCTCGCCGAGAAGCGGGGACCGTGGCGAGGAAGGGCTGCATGTTCCAGAACTTCTTGGGCTTTGAATTCTCATCCCTCTTCAAGGGACCTCAGCAGTCTCATTGTGAATAGCTAATAACATTCAAAGCCTATGTTACACCCCAATTGTGATCCCTAGCCAGATATGTTGCAGCCATTGGCAAGCACTGTGCAGCCATGGGGCAGTCTCAATCGCCCAAGCTGGAACCCATACGTTGCGACCCCGCGCGCGAATTGCGCTGCTGGGGAAGTGCGTGCGACTCTTCTACGATGGCAACGGGGAAAGACACTGATTAGAGAACTGCTGTTGAAGGAGAATCACCAATAGGAATGTGACATAAGACCCGAATGTCTCCCAAGAATTCTTAAGAAACTTTTCTAAAGCATCACTCGACTTTGTTGCTGCGTTTATCACGTGACGAGCCCACATTTATTTATGGCTGTCACGGCTTCCGTGGAGTTGACAGTGCCAGTTGCTACTTGGTGTACAGTGCCTTTGGACCAGCTTCAAAGGTGCTGCCAACAGAAGTTCACGTGACATTACGTCACTACCAATGACTCAAACAAAGCATGAGTCAAGCAACATTGGCACTCTTGTGCGACTTAAAATCACGCCAATTACCCAAATTTTATGCATGTCCCTTGTGTTCTGGCGAGGATTGGCTCATGCACACACACACAACATTGATTTATAAGTGTAGCGGCGTTTTGAGTTGCTTGTTGACATGGTTCGTGGTCTCGCAGTCGAAGATGGTGATGCCGGAAGATCTATCTTTAAATACCTCACCAACAAAGGTGGTGCTTTAATTTTGTTGTTACCATCTGAGAGTACCAAACGGCTAATCCCGTGTGTCTCGCGTGAGATTCCATTATTTTGTGTTGGTTCATTCAATTCCATGTCTTGCCGGAATGGCACCCAATTTTCAGACACTGCCATATACAATTTTGCTTAGGCTTGCACACTTTTTCTGGGATGATGAACTCACCCAATTGTTAGGGGTTGGAAAAAATCCATGTCTCATTGTTGAGATAGGGATTCAACGTGATTCAACCATCCACCCTATATAAATCTATAAAATATCCATAGTTGTTCAACAACCATTTCACCCTGGCCCTACACGACCTGTGCAAAATGCAAAAACCCGGCCCTACCTCTGGTGTCGGCCTGGGATGAGCCTGGAGATGTCCAGCAAAAACATCTTTTTCTGGGCAGAAATGTGCATTTATTTATACATATACCATCGGAAAATTTAATTTAATTATTGTCTTTACATATATAATATTGGAAATGGATTGATAGACATGATACTTTTTTCCCCGTTCCTGACTCCATTCCAAGAATATACAATGATGCTACATCAACATGAATGGGAAAAACGCCGGTTGCGGAATTCAATCACCGTGCTTACAATTCTGCATGGATGGACCCCTGCTACCATTGAACTAGTTTAACAAGCACTATGACTTGAGCGAACTCATCTTGCGTGGTGTTGCAGTTGACCCGCCTGTAGCTGGTAGGTACCCAATCAAAAGCTCTGGTCTTGCCACGTATTCCCTCTTTCAACCATTTTCCTTCATTGTTTCCTGACTGCTATTGTCTTTTTTCGCGCTCTCCCTCTCTCTCTCTCTCTCTCTCTCCAGTTCTCCCATGTTTCTCAGATGTAAAACTGCGATGGTTGTCACGTCCTCAACACTTCCAGCCCCCCTTTTCACATACCTAGAATCGTGCACACCCTGACAAACTGATAAATTGCAAAACGTTGCAAAACATTGCAAAACGCATGAATTTGAGCTAAGTGCTCAAGAATTATCTCCCCTTCACCGAGATTTATCCAGTTTCGGTGGGGAAAGCACTTCCTCTGAGGTCAGCCACCTCAGGAGCGAAGCTGTGTGGTTCACTCCACCTGAGCGGGGAAGGAGGGGAGGAGGGGAGGAGGGGTTCTCCTACGGAAAAATGCAGCTGTGGGAAACAATCTCTACAGTCTCTACATACTTTGCGCGTACACGTACATACTTCTGTCATCTTATGTCCACATGAGCATCCTTGAAGGTACCAATCTATACAATTCCATGAAGATGGAGTAAGAGTATGCCCAGAACAAGACTGTGTGGAACCTTCCGACCGGGGTACCTTGACACAACCCAAGTCCTCCTTCTCTCTCTCCATGGGGTTATGGCAACTGCTTCGTTTTTTACAGGGGCTTCCAACTTTTTGCCCCACAGCCACAAATGGACGGCATGCAAAGTTGATCAAAACTGAAACCCAGCTTTTTGCATTGGGCTGATGATCATCAGTGATCATCTGGCTGTTTTCAGACAAACACATATGAGCAGTGTTCAAAACCCTATGTCGTCCCTTCGTACTGGTTGGTTGAAAGGGATATACAGGGATTCCCCTAATGGATTGCGATAGTCCCCTGTATATATATATATATAGACATACATATATTTATTTATATTGATGTGTGATAGTATAATCCCCTACAAGTGTCAGCCAACCGTGGCTTTGAACGAATATGGCTCTATGCTTTTGACCCATGGCCGTCGGGATGCAAAATGAGTCGTGGAAAAGCCTAGGCCCAGCCAGTCAAAGATGACTTACGTTTGAAATGTGTATACGATGTGTTGTTTAAATTTGCAGGGTTGCAAGTGATGAAGTAGAATATATGTATGTATTGAAAATTGTCTATATACATCTGTATATATATATATATATGTATGTAATTATGTGTGTCTATTTGTACATATGCATGTATGCATGTATATATATATATTATATGTGTATATAAATATATGTATATATATATATGTATATATATATATATGTATGTATATATATGTATGTATACACATATGTGTACGTGCAAAGCTATAGAGAAGCATGTACATAGAATGTATTTACATGTGATTCTGTGTGTGTGTGTTCACGTGCACCACGTTTCTCAGCGGTAAACTCAACAAATTTATCCAGCAAAATAATGGCTGGGACCTGCACAACTGAGCTTCCCAACTCCTCTAAGCTGCCGTGTGTGGCGTAGATGATGAGAATCTGAGCGGCGGAAAATAAAAACACGGATTGGGAAAAAACTGCTTAATGTGATTAAATAACCTTGGTTAATAACATATGCCTATATAATATGTGGCTAAATTTGGGTGAACATGTGCTTCTTAATATGATTTGCAACCGTTACCCTCCGGTAATCAAACATGGCAATGGAAAATCCACCATTTATACACAGATTGACCATTAACACCTCCATTTATAGAGGATTTTCCAGAGGATCAATATATTGTTCAGATGGAAGGTCATCCTAGTAACATGACCCGGTGAAGGCGGTTTCTTTTGGTATTGTCGAATTGTCAGGTAACTCAGGTATTATCCCAGTCATCAATAAACCTATGAGTTTTCTACCCCCTTTCTTGGATGACCTTTCTCTTGAAAATGGCAGGGTGGGCTGGTTGGTTCGAAGCTACCCGGCTAAAACTTTAACTTCTAGTGACTCTAGTGGTTGATTATGTCAAATTGTATAAATGCCCATTATCCCAATTATCCCCCAACAAAAACGAAAAATCCGAGGGAATGGCTGGCAACCGCCATCAAGCAATTGATAAAACGGCCAAACATCACTGTGATCTTGACAGAGTTCCGCCCCGCAAGCAGCGCACAGGGAAGTGCATGATCACGAAGATGAACATCACAGCCCTGCAGTCTGCCGCACTAAGCAGAAAACCAGTAGGTTTCTGAGTGGCGCGCCATGGCGCCGCAAAAATCTTGGTGAATTGGGATGATAACCCGCTTCTTCTTGAAGTAGTGGAGATCCAAATGCATGCAAAGTAAAATTCAGAACAAAGGTCATGATGATAAAGATCTAGAATGATCTATAATGTAGATGAATGTAGGTACATCTATATAGAATGATTTAAAGATTGTAGCTACATTTTAGATCCATGCAGCATACTTTCACTGAACAAGCCGTGACCACGCACAGTTGAGATCCCAACATCATGAAGCGAAGGAAGTAGAAATAGAGGACCCAGCCAGAACCTGGGTGGAAACTGAAAGCCATGGGATGCCCAGGTGAAGAAAAATCCCAAACACTCCGGAAAGAGATGTGGAATTTTTGGTGCCAATTCACGCCAAAATTCACTACGCCATAATATTCATGAATGTATGTATATATGTATATATATATATATAATATATACTATATATATATATCACATTATATTATACTAGTAATGATGGTGAAGTGTGCCTAGGCTATGGGATCTCTTTCCATCTCTTTCCTAATCTTACGGTCCCTCGGCGATCATGTGCAGTCCGGACTGCGACTTCCATGCCCACGGCCTCTGGATAAGACTCTTCACGAGATGATGCAAATAGCGTTTGCACCCTGGAAGAAACAAGTTGGTTGGTATTGCTTGGTATATAAGGGCTTGTATTATACAATGTTAACATCCCGTAACCGCTAGCCTAAAGCAAAAAAAAATTGATACACGAGAGTGCAGGCTGTCAGCTCCTCAACTGGAAAAATTCACCTCTGAGCGGCCCAGCCAAGTTCACTAAATTCCTTAAGCCTGCGAGATGAGACAAGGCCACTGTACTGGTGGGGTATGCCACTGATCTCCACTACACACCCTGCAAAACAGGCACAAATCTCAGCACATCGGACGATTGTCAATGATTCTGGCATGTTTTGGGCAGGGGTCCTCCAAGATTCAAGATTAGGCCTGCATCTTTCAAGGTCCAAAGGCTGGGAACTGCTATGAATTGCTTACAGTTTCAGCCCGCGAAGCAAGTACAGTAAGATAAAGTTCCCACACTCTAGAAAAGATAAAACAAGATGGGCTGGCTAAGGAATCAACATACCAACGTCGTAAATCCCCTAAGAGTTTTCCCCCTGAGAAAACCTCATCAGCAGGACCCGCATCTTTCCTTCGTGCGATAGCTGCGGTAGTTTCTTCTGACTACCACTGCTGAATTGGTGCAGCAGATGATAACATCACCCCGAAATCGAGCACTTCTAGTATCTCTGAACAGGGATCATCTTGGAATACTTTCCGGTCAACATAGCTATGGAAAATGGATTGCAATGACCCATTTGATGGATGATTGTGATTTACCCATTAGACATGGTGATTTTCCATAGCCACAGCTATGTTAGCAAAGGGTCTGTTTCTGCAAGGCTTGGCTTTGATGCCAGTTTTCGGGGTGCATTGGACCCAAGGCACGCCTTCAAACGACATCCCCAGCATCTGGTGGCTGAGGAATGAACAACCTCCCTTCGTCAGAGGTTGAGAGTGATGGTGCCTTGACTTCATCTTCCCTGGCGCAGCTTGGCCACAGGATCACAATCTTTCATTGGATTGGTTTAAGGGAAAACTTACAGGAAACCAAGGTGTTTACCATAAAATATAGAGGTTTCCTGTAAATTTTCCCTTTAAACCAATCCAGTGAATCTTGGGGCACTTGAAGTCTCATTGTTATGAGCACCATCACCATCATCATCATCATCATCATCATCATCATCATCGGATAATAGCATCCTGCACATTGACATCAAAATCAACAGCGGGGCAAAACAAGGTGTTGAAAGATGTTGAAAGTCCAAAGGATGGTGACCTCCAAGCATCCACCATCAGGTCTCACAACAGCCACCCTGATTACTGAAACATATCGAAACCATCCGAAACCAAGATCTGAGAAAACATCTAAAAATGGGTCTGGGCAAAATTACCATCCCCCAAAAAAGGATGGTACAGCACTCAAATCTGCCTGGTTTTATGGGCGTTTTGAGACCTCGCTATTGACCCAAACATCCAAACCTCAGTTCCGCCCGCAGTTTGCACCTGGGTTTCCCCTCCATGGCATCCGGTGGCCCTGTAATCAGCACCATGGGAGGCGCGCGCGTGGGTCGCGGCGTGCTCCGCGGTGCCGTGGTGGGCCACTGCGGCCACTGGGGCCATGGCGACGTCCGGTCGGGCGCCGTGCGCGGCGCGGGGGCCGGGGACGGGGAGTGAAAGGAGGCGTCAGGGCTGGGGTCCCAAGATTCGGTGGCAGGAGACGGTGCTAGGTGAGGAGCCTCGGGTGTCACATGGCCAATCTTGGGCCCCTGCAAAAGGTTAGATTAGTTGGTTTGTAAAAATTATACAAGAATTCTCATGTTTGAGAAATTGCCAATACTCTAGATGCCAATAGATGCACAAGATTAAACAAAGTAGCCATCCGCAGTTTCCCCAACCATGGTGATCATGGTGGTTAGGATGGATGATGAGGAGCAACCAAACCAAACGGAAAAAGGGTGGCAACAGGACCGACCCAATTAGACTCAGGCATTTCCCAAACAAACGGGGTCTTGCAGTCTCCAATGCTTCCAAACTGCTTCTTCAGTAGGAAACAAGGCTATGTTTGCAGACGGCTGGGCGTGCTGTCATATCCACAATCTTATCAATCAGGGCTTTGCAAGGGCCTAGCAACAACAATCCAAGCCTGTGTTTGTTCAAGCCTCCTGTCTTAAAGGGGATACCGCAGGTGAGAACTGATCCTCTTGACTCAAGTACGATACGTACAATACATCCCATGTTTTTTCTGGTCTTATCAGTGACCTCCAATACTCAAACATGGCGTGCTGGACAATCCCCCATGTGGCTGGATGAGTAGTTTCCCATACAAACCTGTGTAGTGTATATCGCAGCTTGCTACGGTTGATGACACCTAAGGATAAATCCTCTTCTTATCCCAATGGTTATCCTATTACATCCCAATTGTATCCTTTGAAAAATCGATCAACCCCTATTAAATCCCAATTAAATCCCAAATATCCCCTGTGAAAAGAATGATAATACCACTATATCCGACTGTATCCCATTATATCAATATTGTATCGTCATACCCACCATCTTTCAAGGGTCTCAACCATTGTTGCCCCCTGTGGCAAAGCGTGCAAAGCCTAGTGGCAGGGTGAAGTCTGGGGGCACTTCCGCCGGCCTGCGAAAGAATCACCGCGTGGGGGTGCATCCCCGTTAAGTGCTTACCAACCCATTAATAATAGCCATTTACAGTAGTGCGTGGTTACAAACCAACATAGAACACTGCCATAGGTTTCACATGTAACTGGAACTCAAGTCCTGATACAAGATACCCAGCCAATGCCGGTTAATTCCAGAAGTGGCTCAAGGAAGAAATTACTGAATTGCTTTCCATGGTGGGATGGTGAGAATCGCGACTTTCCTGTTGCTTTTTCCGTTTCAGAAAAAGAAAAGCAAAAAGGTGAAGTCTGCTGGAGGATTTGTTCAAGGCATCTCCCAGGCCCAAACTTCGGAAAAACATGTTGAAAACTCTCCCCAACATGGTCGATGTGGGTTCGTCTGAAAGAAGGGCAACCCCAAAACTTTCTGGTAAAACTATCAGTATTGATCATATTCCTCATGAAATTACTACATATTGGAGGCATCTCCCAATTCGGACACATCCACATAGTGTTGGTCATGTCTGCCACCACTTAATCACACTTATATATACTTATATATCATATATATTTAACTATATTTATATATATGCCATGATGTCAGGACGTTTGGTGGTTCACTCTTGTGTTAGCTTCCCCTGGTTCCCCCCGAAATGGTCCACTTGCCCAGGATGCACCTTGGAGGACACCGGGTCCATGATCACCGTCACCACCAAGCAGCAGATCCTTAGGGAAGCCGTGAAGCCCTTGGCAAGTGGGAAAATCCTCTGAATTTCATACAACTGCTTCTATAAATGGCAAATTATTGGTTATTTGATGCTATTTGGCTTTTATGGGGTATGAATGGGATTTAATGGAAATTAGATATATATATATATATATATACATATACATATCTGTGTGTACTTTTTGTTGGCTTCATCCCATTCTCCTGGCTAGTTTACCCTAGTGCCCGCTTCAGTTGAAACTGGGGAAACCAACTTGATGGACAAACTCGGCTAGATAGGGGCCCCATGCGGGAGATCACCGCGGCAACATCCCGTGGAAATCCTGTTGGATTTTACGGGATCTTTTCAACTTGGGGTCCTGAAATGGTGGGTATTGAATATCAGGGGGTGGAATTGGTTCGTATCTATCCATGATGAGTTTCAAAAACCACCAGTTATAAACTGATGATTACTTGGGGCTATACTCTTTCTCCATATCTGGGGGCTCTCATAATCCACTATAGGAATCCCCAGCAACTAACCATAACAAGCGATTTTTGAAGACGCTTTTGACAATGCTCAAATGCGAGGTGAGGGATGAGGGGGTTTAATGGGAAAATCGTCTGGAAAAAATCCATTGTCAGATTGCCAAAGGTCCCATTTCATTTGGGTAAATTAGAATAATTCACGACCTGAAATGTGTGGCTATTTTTGCGGTAGTAACCTTTTACTAACCATCATTCCAGTGAGGTCGGAGGTCGTGACAATTTACTAAGATTTTATGGATGATGATATGATGACCTGGCCCCTCTCAACATCTCTGTTAATCATCCCTCAATGATGGAAAGTTACATTGACAGAAGATAAACATATAATTGAAAGATCAAGGGATTTCCCATCGTCATGTTTGTTTGCGACTGGAACCTCAAAGATGGCATATCAGGACGGACAATCATCATCCTAAATCCACGTTATTTTTGTGACTTGCGATGGAACAGCATGTGAGTAGTTGCATCGCCTGATCATATTAAACACCCACCAATATACAGGACCCCAAAATCCCCAAAATATGAAGTGAAATGACAAAATCCAATGCCATTTCGCAGGATTTCCAAGTAATTCGTAGATCTCAGGAGGCAGGGATGAGATCAAATGAGAACGGGCACAGCCGGCAGCTGGTCACCGATAGAAACCTCCACCGAGGCGCGTGAAGAGCACACAAAGCATGGCCACCGCCAAGTTGCACCCCAGCAGTCGACGACATTCGCCTCAGGCCGAAGGCCCCTTTTGGCGCCAAAGAAATGGCGAGAAAAATGGGGAATTTCATAAGATTTGGGCATCAAAGATGGGGATTGAATCTGATCTAGGTCTGAAAACCGGGTAGCAACTTTATTGTCCAGTTCGATGAGTGGAATAGACCCCGGTTGAGGGCTATAAATTATAAAATCTAAACCACTTCCTATGTGGGATGCACCCCCCATTTATGTCAGTCCCACCTGCGACATCGGTTTCCACAGGTGCGTAGTCTCGGTCATGGAGACTATTCCGCCGCAGGGGAGGGGGCGACACATCGCGGGGCGACGCCATGGTGGGATGCTTTTAAGGTGGGATGATGCTGCGTGATTTTTCTACATGGAAATTCGGATACTTTCAAAGCAAAAGAACGAAGGGAATGGCTTCAGTCGACTTCAGAATTGTCCAAACATGATTGGTACAGACTTGGAAAGGCTGCCTGGCATTCTTTCTAGAGTTTTAAGCCTTGTGGCTGATATTCCTACGAGTGCATACCCCTCTACCCATGGTGCATGGTGTGCTTTCACCCTGGAGATCCAAAACGCACCGGGCATCAAGTTCCGCGCGGCAGCCATCCCATATGATCCATTCTGTGAGTCATAGCGGCACCCAAAATGTTTCTGTGTGGTGTTTATTTTTAATGTTAGGGGCAAGGGCTTTAGAGGGACACCGGAAATATCCGGAAATCGTGCTATAATGTCGGTCTCTTTGGTGACCACTATGGCTAAGACCTGCCAAGATCCCCTCTGTTTCATCACATTGGTACTCAATCAATGCCAAATACAATGCATCGACATGCACGTTCAACAGATTTTTTGTTACCTGGATGACACAAAAATGTGAAATTTTTGAGAGAATTTTCGATGGAATGAGTCCAAACCTTGACCAAAATACCATCTGAACACCACCAGTGGTCCCCAACGAGGTGATGCCAAGCTATGGGGCACTCACCACCTTTGAAAAATCCCGCTCCTGTCCCATGAAATCTCATAAAACAGCACGAAAACCATCGAAAACACCCAGGAATCCCATGTACAGTATGACACCTATGAAATTCACTGTGTTGCATCTATATTTTCATCTCTTCTATATAATATTTCACCATCAACCCATGTCCACACCGTCTCTATCCCATCACCTGCATCGCAATGGAAACTGCCCGCAGCTATCCGCGAACTCGGCCCAGCTGTTGAACCTTGCTGCGAGGCAATCGACCTGGATGTGCCTCCCATGGAGGTAGGTGGTTGTCCAGCTATACATATATATATATATACAATTTATCTGGATTGTATATCAGTTATATATGTATACGGATATATGGGTTGTGTTGACATTTTGCACAACTGGGATGCATATCCAAGGACCAATTCAGCATGCATGGCTGATTTTCCCGTGAAACATGGTGTGTTTGATTTTTCCCCCACGGAAAATAAGGTGGTAAGATCCGTTTTGATGGCTGGGACAGGCGACCTTGACTCATTGTGCGTGTTGCCTTTTGGAGGGTACCACCCACAATTTGAACTAATTAGCTTTCGCTGAGCCCCTTTTCAAAATCAAATAAAATTATACCAGACTGGGTCTTCTATAAAATCAAGCGTCTGGACCGTCTGAAACACCACATCTCCATACATAAAACGTTTTATGGGGGGGGTTGACCCCCTCATTGTATAGAGGGATTTGTCTAGGGGGATCTAGGTCTAGGTCAAATCTCTCAAGCACCGGGAATTTCAAGCTTCGGGGGTGTCGACTCCCGCAGTCACCACTGAGCTTCCCATGCTTGCGCTCCGTCAGAATATCTCTGACGTCGACCTAAGGGGCTGATGAGGCAGGTCTTTTCGCATGGAATTTCCAATCTGCCAATGGATTGGTTTGCCCGAAAATCACAATGCCATTTCCTATTGAATTTGCTTTATGGAAAGCTGGAGTGGTTTATGGAGAATACCCAGTTCTGGGAAATATTGACAGTTGAAACCCTTCCATTAGCTTATGTCTGGGGGTAAAAGCCAGGTTTTCCTTCAATATTCCCCATCAACCAAGCCATTGACAGATTAAACTTCCACCGTCAAACCCTCAAAAAATCTCAGTCCAATGATGTCCAAAAACATAGGGTGGAACATGGATGCCAACAAGTTTGCCTCTGCCATGCAAGAGGCTGCTGGCTCATGTCTTTTGCTCAAATGGAACGCCTGGTTGCCTCATCATCGTGGTGTGAATCATACTGGATCATCCCAAACAGGCCCAAGATAAAAAACATCAAAAAACAAGTGTTCACAAGACCATCAATCCAGGATGTTTTGAAGAAAATGTCGAAGAAGGTCCCCGCATCTGACCGCCCTTGAAGGTCCAGGGAAAACCCTTCTGGGGCGCAAGGCGTTTCGGTCCTGTGCCTCCTTCACCAGCGCTTGATACTTGTCCTGCCGCAAGGATATGATTGCAGAATCTGAAAACAGGTGAAAACTGGACAAGAAAGAGGAAGACAAAGTCAGCATGCGGAGCCAAAGGCCAGCACTCCATTGCTGGAAGAATCTGAAGAAACCCCAGGAAGGGCACACACAGAGAGATTTGGTGCACGTGGTGTTACACAGATCAACAATGATCAACGGTGTCCTAGGCTGTGTGTGCTCACTGGGGGGGGCCATGGGCTTGGACGCAAACCCCTGCCTGAATCTTGCGAGTGTGACATACTCGATTCCACCTGGCGTCAAGCACTTTTTCGAAGATCCAAGTTGCTGACATGTGGGTTACCGTCTGAAAACAGGATGCCCCAAATTTTCATGGGTTGTGAATTTAGGTTGTGAATGTTTATCATATAAACATAATGTTCCATCATTATTCCCGGGTAGCCATGGAACAAGTCACCCAGCTTGGAAACAATCAGATTTCTGGCCACCAAGGCTGAAACAGCGAGACCCACTACTTGGATGTGCACCTTGGTAAGTGGTTACTGGCTGTTCTGAATCATGGTATATAGGATCATATAGGTCAATGTACAGTATACATATTAAAACATAGCGTACTGTAACTCTATATTCATGCGTAATCATGCGTATGCGTCTGTGCACCTGTGGCCACATGCCCACAATCCCCTATTATTGTCCAGTTGTTGCGCCCTGCCCATCTCCAAAGTCTGCCGGCATGCGGAAAAACCAGCCCACCGTAGGCCAGTAGGCTCGGTGTTTTATGATATTTCATGGATATGTCCGAAAAAGGTGTATCCAATATTCAAACGATATTTCATGATATGTCATTGATTTTTTTATGATTGTTTCCTGTTTTCCTATGTCTTTGATGATGCCCAAAAATGGCAATTTCATGCCATTTCATAGGGAAGCTGATGACAAACCACTGGATACCATGGGATACGCTTTGTTCGGACAAACCCGTATGCCGTCAGCCTGTGGAAGTCTTCCAACTGGATGGTACGACTCACATCAACCATGGCGCAAATGTCAGCGTGTGGTCTGGTCGATGTTAAGCTACACTTGTTTTTGCACTCCCAAAGCTTAGTATCCATGTCCCAAATTCACTGCAACCCCTTTTGCCATCAGCTGGCGACATTACGTATACGAGTCCTCAAAACTAAGAAACGATGGAAAGACTATGTAGCCTAATGCATTGATCTCTGCTTTGGTCTTCCATCTCTTCGGGGGTCTCTCTTAAAACTTAAAACTGTCATTCCATCTGAATCTTCGTATATCTTCGTGCATTTAAATATAGCATAGAGTGGCTGGGTAGCTCTGTCGGCCATCCTAAGCTACCTGGATGCTGAATTGCTTCCATTGGTGAAGTTGAGTACTATGGCGAACCAATTCACGAAAAAAAACTGTCCCGAATTTACCTGATGTCATCATTTAGGGAATGGAACAAGAAAGGCAATATTCAGTTTGACCCACACTTTCCCCATAAGTGTTGCCATGCGTTGGGATGTAAACCCCGCGTTTCTGGACAAATCCAAAGACTTTTGGTGGCTTTTCCACCTGCTGGACGATCGTAGCAGCGATTGTAACATGCATGTCCTTATTTTGACCTTATTTTTCCGGAATTCCTGCAGATTAGATTGTCGGAGGGCCAAAAAAAACAGCAGGTTAAATGTGATATGTTTTTATTTCGGGGGAAGGGGGCTTTGGGGGGGGTTGGGTGTCTATGATTCCAGGGGATAATCGTTTCTTTTTCCGAGTTTCTGGCGGTCGGCTTGTACGGTTTTTTTTCCACCCATAGCTGTTCTGTTCCTTTGAAAACAAGCTCCCTTGGGTAATACAAAAATGATCAAACATGTTAAATAATGTTAAATATACTGAAATATCATTTCTGCAGTATCCTCTACGACTTGGGGTCGCCCCCTTTTGGGCTGTCCGACAGGGAGAATAGATCATGCATGACGCGCAACGGGGAAAACTTAAGCGCCATCCTGACCCCGCATTTTCATGACATGCGCATGCTGTGCAGTCAAACGGTGAAACGTTCCGATTCTGCAAACGCCCCAACAAGGGCTGTGACGCGTTGCGACATCTGTGGCCTCTGTCTTATTCAAGGAAGCCATTTTTTTAAGGATGTGCGAATTCTATAGCCTATTTGTGCTGAAAATCGACCATTTTGCGAAACATGGATCATCCTGTATCAATGCTTATGCAGCCTCAAAATGTCCATCGTTTTCCCCATCCCAAAGCTAATGAATTCCACAAATGTCTCACAACTGAACCCTCTGGGTGCAGCGAAGCGCTGCCGGCAGCCTCTTTCCGCCGGAAACGTGAAACGGTCCTGGCTGGGTCAGTCATTTGGCTCGTCGTTGAGGCCGAACTCCTGCGGCGTGAAGCCCTACAGATTGGGGATATGACCCCTTGACTGTTGGGTCTATTGGGAATTCAACTGCAGTTTATGGGGCTTACAAACCAACAAAGACAACTTGGAAGGCCCCGGCTGGTAGGGTATGGAAATGTCTATCTGCCTATCTATCTAATCTATTCTAACGTAATATGATCTGATTTGCTCTGATCTATCTAGCGATCTGTCAATTGGTTTAAAAAGTATGTGCGGTAGATGTTTCTTGCAACACTGTACATATGTGTGCGTGTATGTGTATACATATACATACATACATACATACATTACATTACATTACATTACATTACATTACATTACATTACATTACATTACATTACATTACATACATTACATTACATTACATTACATTACATTACATTACATTACATTACATTACATTACATTACATTACATACATACATACATACATACATACATACATATATACATATCTATAGATACATACATATATATATATATACATATTCATATTTATATTCTGTTTATGCCTACAGTATATGTATGAATATCCAAGAATTATGATATGTTTGTGGAAACATTTCGTTGAACTGCAAGGAATGAAAAGCAATCCTGTTCACTTTTCCCCTGTACAAATGCATAGGTTGTGAAATATCATGCTAATTGGGGGTGCGACCCAATTAAGAAGTGCTTGATAAACAGTGTACAAGAGGTTTATCCCACTCATCTAATTGAGTTATCTAACAATCCGCCTCCTATTTGGGATGCACATACAAGAATCCTGATATCCCATTATTTTCAATAAATAATAATCAGCCAACCTTTTTTTGGGTGGTGATTATATCAATACAATTGTCCCCATCTCTGCCATATCTTTGATGCTTCAAACCCACTACAAAATGAAACAAGCACTTGTTAACTCCTCAAAATTAGCATTACCTCAGGAATGTTAACATATCTAATTTCCATGAATTTCTGAAACAATTTTTTTGTTCAGCCATTTGGGCCTAAACTCCCCCAAACCTTGAACAATTCTGCCCAGCATTCTCCCCCCGCCTTGAGACGATTAATCAAGGGCGGCTTGGTGGTATCTCGATCCCAGCTATTGTGTGTCACCTCAGAGCGCTGTGAACGCCGAGTGACGGTGGGTGCCCAGGAACTGCCGGAGATAGGGTGTTACCCTCTGGTAAAGAAACGTGGCTATTGAAAATGGCCATAGAAATAGTGGATTTTCCAATTAAAAATGGTGATTTCCCATAGTTATGTTAGTTTACCAGAGGGTAGTACTTACGATTCTATTCCTATTGCAGTTCCTATATCTCCTATAGGTTCGGTATGTTCTTCTCTCTCTGGCTATGTTTCCCAGTTTGACATTAGATTGTAGGATTGTAGGGGGGGTTACGAAGCCCCATAGTAACAACGAAGAAGAAGAAGAAGACGACGACGGCGACGACGAGGAGCAACAAGGATGATAACAACAATCATTAATTAATAAGGATACTGTAATGATATCACCATTTCTCACATATTGCCGAATGTGCCAATGTATCCAATGTTACCATTTGGGGGCATGTTTCCCATGATCCCATAGAGATAGGTTGATCATTGGCCGAACCACATTTTCAAGGATCCATGACTCAGAAGCGTTGGTGTCATCCAAGGTGGCCCCTCCAGTTATAAGTTCGCTAATAGATCCCGTCAACAACCCTCTGGTGAACTAACACAGCTAAGGAAAAACGCCATGTTTAATAGGTAAATCATCTATAAATTGGGGATTTTCCATAGCAAACTGTTAGTTTACCGAAGGGTATAGCTACATCCCCTGTGAAACCTATAGTTAATCTATTCTGTTTGCCAAATTAGCTGTCGTTTGGGAGCTCCACCTTGCGCTGAGCCACAGAGGTTCCAAACCCAAGAAAATACCTGGATTGAATATTCCCATGGTCAAAAGCTAAGCCATTAAACCTTTGCTTCGTGTCAAAATATATATGCTAAATGCATCTCTATTTGTGTGAAAATGCTATATAAATGTTCATTATCCCATATATATATATATATAATTGATATAAGAGTACTATTTAGTAATCCTTAAAAAAAGGATAGAAACCTGATTTATCACTATATTATACTAGGGATTTACTTTTCTATTTTTTGGGGCTCCGGTTCTCATGCGATGTTGAACTCAGCCAGGCCGAAACCCTCACCTCGATGCGTTGGCTCATCTTATCCAAGGTCTCCTGTGGAGAGTTGGGAGACAAAAATGGGGAGAGTCTGTAGCGATTTTACGCATTTCACCCCCAGTGATCGCTATCTTGATTGGGTCTTGAATGAGGAAAATCTCGGAAAATGAGTTTAAAACGATGAAAATTGGGGGGTACTCCATTTTCAGACCAACCCAGATGATCATTGGGATGGTATGAGATGCTAAAGTACATAAATCAAAGAACCAGATCGCTGGTGGTTTCACCACATTTTGTTTGAGATGATTGCTGGGATAACATTATGATAATTCTCATGATTGGGATCCAACATAAATATCATAAATATACAAAAATATGGATTTAAAATGATTGGACCATACCTATACATCTGCGCATACTAATTCTTGCGTAGTTAATTAAGTCCGTCTGAAGCTCATGAATCAACGAGAATGGGAATGCATACCATATCCGGAACAAACCTTAGTTTTTGCAAACATACATGCATATATATATATATATATGTATATATATATATATGTGCAAATATATATATATATATATATACATATATATATACATATATATATATATATTCTGTTAGGTTGCCGACAGCAGGGTCTTCACGTGCATTTGCTGTCATGAGGCCGAATGGCCGAGTCAGCCACCAACATCAGCCAACGTCTGTTCTCAGACATGGCGCATTGCCAGTGGCCAAGAGATCCAGTATTCCGACTTCCTCGGTTTCCCCAACAAGGGGATACCCCCAAAGCCTCCACCTTATTGGAAAATAGGACCCGGCAAACCACCAAGTTTACGAAAGCAGGTTTTCATGGATCTTCCACAAAAATTTCAGATAAACACACCCCGCCGTTGCAGATGCTTCAGCCGATCCTTGAGCATGTCTGCGAATTCGAAGGCCATGGTTTCCATCTTGGAGGACAGCGACGCAATCTCTAAGTCCTGGCTCCCGGCGCCCCATGGTGAAGCCCATGATCTTTTCATGGACAATGGCTCCAGGCATTTTGATGGGCTACCCTCCAGTAAACTAACAGTTTGCTATGGAAAATGGCCATAGAAATAGTGGATTTTCCCTTTAAAATTGTGATTTTCCATAGTTATGTGGCTGTTTACCAGAGGCTACTGTTCGGGAACTTGGTAACCGGGCTTATGAACCCTTGATGATCCTCTTTGCTCTTACCTTCATCATCTAGGATTCTAAAGAATGGGGTGCGGCCATTGAAAAAATCGCCCCATGTGCACGGAAATGATGCCAAATCTCCACTTTTTTTTTCACCATTTCAATCCATGCTCGATGATTAAAATCCCATTATATCCACAATACATCAATACAAAGCACTAAACCCCCATTGAGATCCAAGGAAATCCTCCATTGAATCCCAGGAAATCAGGAAATCCACCATTTTCGTTGACCACCGAATCTCCTTTTGTCTCAGAACTTCTTCCTTTTCGATCTTTACCTGCTCGATCTCCTGCCGTATTCGTCAAGTCGACAGGTTTGACCAAAAGAGCTTGGAATGAAATTGGTGGAGTTTACAGTGTTTACAGGGACCCCATTCCCACGGTCGCCTCCCATACTACTCCCATAAGAAACCCCAATAGTACGGGAAGCTTGTGGGCAATAGGGGGTGCCCTCATTGGGAGTCCCTAAAAAAAATCCATGGATGAAATGATGGTGGTGATGACTGGTGGTGATGAATGATGATTCTGATTCTGATTCTGATTCTCTCTCTCTCTCCCTCCCTCCCTCCCTCCGTCTCTCTCTCTCTCTCTCTCTCTCCATCGCCATCTCGAGGAGTCTAGCGAGTCTAGCCAAAGGCTATAGGCGAGCCAAGGCCCAATGATTCCAATGATGATTCTGCTTGTTCGTGACGATGTTGTCAAATTTGTGCAGTATCATACAAATCTCATCAGTATGGTACAGCATGGACAATGGATGTCATTCATGATGCTGATGATGCTGATGATGCTGATGATGCTGATGCTGATGATGATGATGATGCTGATGCTGATGATGATGATGATGATGATGATGATGATGATGATGATAGTGATTATTTTTACTGTTAGCATTATCATTCCTACTATAGTATTGGTGTGTATTGGTAATTATTGTCATCACTACTATAGTTGAATAATACAACAATTCTATTAGATGATTCGCATTGTCAACTACAAAAAAGTAGATGGTGAATTAGTTAATAATACCATTTATCAGTAATGTTTTGAGTTGATGGTGTGAAACTAAACCAACCGCCGCCGCGCCTTGGTCACCGACTCGATCTCTGCTTTGGCTTCTGAAACCTGACGGCGAACTGGGAAAGGATGGGGGGAATCGTAGTAGTGGATATAAATATATATACAGTATATGGAGATTTATACATTTATAAATGGAAGATCTATAACTGAACATATACATATATATATATATACAAATAATATATAAATGGCACTGTAATGATGATTATATAATAATCATAGTTATATAGGGTAATCATCTACGGGGAAAATACATAGCTGGGATGGTGATGTCCATTCCAAAGATGGTATTCATAGGCAAAAATCCGTAGCCATATGGTGGATGGAAGAAATCCTGCTCCAATTGATAGTTAGCTTATCCCATTATTCCTGGGGTTTCAACCATCCAAGTTGGTGCAGGATTTATTCCATGTACAGTATGGTAATCTTCATGTAAATGGATATATAAACGGATGATTGTCCATTGCCCAAGGTGAACTTGTCACAGAGTACGCAAAACATCATGAAATATACGCAACATCATGAAATAATCAAATAATCTGCCCCATTTCCATAATCCTCCATTTTCGGGCTGGTTGTGGCAATAGAAACCACCAGGAGAATGGGTGATCTTTTGCCCTTGGGTGGAAACTAAACCTCATCATGTTGAGGAACCATGGGTTGAACCACATCGACCCACCAGCAAAAAGCGTCGGCCTTTTTCTGCAGTACGTCGATGGTGTCATTGAAGGATTCCTGGCGCTCTGTTTTTTGAAGGTAGGGCTGTGCCAGTGAGTTTTACCATGTTTTACCATGATCGAAAATTCCGGGGGGCATCCTTAGCTGATACGATGGGATGACCATTCAAATCCAGTCGTGGCTACTTCCCGTGTGAGACCACATTTGGACACCGGCCCGTCCGTGGGCATGGGGGACACCCTTGAAATAGGATTGCGGCCCCGAGCGGAGCAAGAACTTCAGGACATGTCACAGGTGAGATCCCAAGGTGTTTTATCATTCCATCTTCAACTTAGTGGAGTAAGTCTCACTGGGTGCTGACACGCTGTCTTTTTGCATGTCTGAGTCTGACAAGGAAAGCTTCGCTTTCGCTTTTGCAGTGATGAGTTCATCGCAGGGATGACTAACCATGCGATCAAATCATCATATCTGATGGAATCACCGTAAACTCTACAGACACATATTATGTATGTATGTATGCATATAATATATATATATATATCTACCACATGTATATATATATATATACCACATGTATATATATATATACCACATGTATATATATATATATACCACATGTATATATATATATATATATGTATATATATATATATATACATATATATATATATACATACATGTATATATAGATGTGCATATACGCATCATAGCTTATTACTAAACAAATTTTGGATAATTTTGGGCTGTTTTTTGTTGATAATCAGCCATGGTGAGGCCCCCATAAATCCCCCCATGGCCGAATCGCCTGCATCTCCCGGTACTGTCGGCTCATCTCCTTGGGGGACGGGTGTGAGATCATCATGGATGGTATTTTTCACCATGAAAAGCTATGGAAAATGGGGATTTAAGCATGGAAAAACAGTAGAATAGGGGTTTGACCATGGAAAAATAGTGGAACATGAGGATTTAACCATGGAAAAACAGTAGAAAATGGGGATTGAACCATGAAAAAATGAGTGGAACATGAGGATTTAACCATGAAAAATGGTGGAAACTGGAGATTGGACATTGTTTAACCATCAAAATATGGAAGTAAAACACAAAAATGGATCTCTTGGGAAAAAATTGATAAAATATCCTGAGCGATTCTTGCATGATGCTGCATGAATATATGATGATATATGATTTTGATACACGAAGAATGGCTCACGGTATGATCATCTATGCCACGAAGGGCACATGTACAGTAACCCAACCATTGTCTATATCTAACAAGAGAATTGTCTGTCTTGGCCACAAACATGTAATCTATATAACTATGTGTGTGTGGTCGTATGTATCTGTGTGTGTGCGGAATTGGTTTGACTCATTATAGTTCAACCATGTCAATTCAACCATCTCCCAAACTCAAAACTCATCAAAAAAAACACAAAAGAATATCACCATCCTTCGCTACCGATGCAAAGGCCGCCGCTTTTTTGGGATGAATCTGGCTGAATCAAAATGATTCACTATAGCCTGAAAAAGCTCTTGATATATGGCCATTTGTGGATGATTCCCCCAGAAACCATCATGCCAGTGACGTCACGTGAGGTTACTACCATTATCTACAATTTATACCCATTTATTTACATTTATCCAGATTAGATCCCTTTCTAGTCATGTTTGTTCCTATTTTATCCTCATTATATCTCATTAATATCCATTAGTCATCCTCAACCATGAGCCATTTCTGAACAAACCTCCAACCCCCAGGCGCTCTGCCAGGTGTCCGCCGTGTTCTCACGGCAGCGCACCGCCTCGTCTTCAAAAGATTGGTCTAATTCAGCAATGCGCTTCCTGTGGAGATTGACGATGGGAATGAGAATAGGTTCCAAGCATTTTATGAGGATTTGAATTCAAAACTAGTGGTATAATGGGAATATAATGAGATATAACTGTGAAAATGATGATACCTTCTGGTACATGCTGAAAATTTGACATTCTGAAATTTTGACATAGCTATCGAAAACCACCGTTTTTAATCATCAATAGATCATCTATAAACGGACCATTTTTCATAGCTATGTCGAATAATCAGAGGGTATAGAACACACATGTTTTACAAATTGGCATTGATTAAACTGATCTAGATTCTTCAATAAAGGTAATGCAGTAGACTCAGTAGACTCAATGGTGGAGAAGATCTTGTATTCATAGGTTTGTAATTGTCTATACTTGTCCCGTATGGGTGTCTCAAAACAGGAGGTACCGCATAGAAACGATGCCAGTGCCAGCGGTGACAATTGATTATCACCACGTCACCACATGGAATATATACATATAGATATATATACATGGGAATTTGGGGGATGCCCTCTGGTAATCAATCGTGACAATTGAAAATGGCCCATTTATAGGAGATTTTCCATTACTTTTGATGACACCGGATGTTTCTCCCCAGTTTAGGCAGCGGCCATCCCTCCACCTTGCCTCAAGCCATCCTCTGACTTCCGACAGCCCAGGATTTGCTCGTCCTTGATCATGATCCTGGGCTTTTTTGGGGGAGTCCTTGATCCCCCCAGGACCCTGATTTGATGGGAAGCCCTAGCTTCTTTTCTGTGAATTACAGGGGGTCCGGCAAACGTTCTCTTGAACCGGTGAAACCCATGGATCAAGGCGCACGAGCAAGTCTGATTCCGGCATCATATATATGGGTTTGTCTGAAAATAGTGGACCCCTAAACCCAATGGTGAATCATCATTTTCCCTTCTAAATTCTACTGTAAATGGCTTTAATTGGGGGTGTACTCCATTTCCAGACACACCCATATGGGTATCAAGTGAAACAACATGATACAACCAAAAACCATGATCACCACCAGGTCTTCCCTCCCGGCCCCGGCCAGAACGCCTGTACCGTAGCACTTCAATCTTTCGTTTCATGTAGTCATTTTCCTGGCCAAGAAGTGACCCGGTGACCCCCAAGTGACCCCCAAGAAGCCAACTTGGAACCCCTTAGATCCATGAGTGATGGAAATTCTCCAGCATGGCCCTTGAGGACCCAAGTGCTTACTTGATCCAAAGTTGAGGATGTGTCAAAATGCCCGGGAGAATCAGATTCGTTGGAAAATTGCTCGATAGATTGGGACTTGTCTGACTTGTCCTTTGCCAGGTCCGTTTACCAAAATTGAATGGGCGGGTCGGGTTAGGTTTGGGCTTGCCTCAAATAGTCAAACCAGCTGGAATGTTTCAATCGAGAAACCTTCGTGTTCATTGAGAAATTCATCCGGGTCATCTCCTGAACCATATATACTAATTGGGCTTGTCAAATAGGCTACCCCAAAATCCGTTGATCATCATTTCCACAACCCAAATGCTACTTGGGGGATTATATATATATAACTATATATATAACTATATATATAACTATATATATAACTATATATATATAACTATATATAGAACTATATATATATAACTATATATATGTATATACCTCCTGTTCAATCAGACCCATCTACGGTATCACATTCTTGGTACCTTATAAAGACCCCGGCAGCCTGCTGGTAATTGATCTCATCGCCACCCTTTTTGTCACCCATGATCCTGGCTGAAGTTGGCCCAGTGCCGCTCTAGATGCTGAGTTAATCATCAAAAATAGGGTGATCAACATTGGTTAAGCATCAAAAATGATGGACTCTACCAATGAATCTGGAATTTGGGTTTGAAACTCGATACCTGGAATCTGGCTGGTTTCTATACCCACAAGATCCGATTCCGGGACTGGGTGATGGAGCCGCGGCGGAAAACTCTCAGAGGCTCTCGGAACAATTGTACATATAAGTGTCCTTAATAGAGGGGAACTGGAAACTGGAAACTATGTGAAAACCACTACCCAGCATGTCCATCGCCATTTTCTTCGCAACCCCATTGGTAGAACAGCTGGAAATCTCAAGGCTACTCCAATGGCTTTAAAGCTTGCTGCCAGTGGGGTTGTGATCCCAACTCCCCTAGAAGTCTGGTAGATTACCAGGGAGTTCCCCTAATAATTAGTCACACTTACAGCTTCTTACAGCCACTTGCAGCTTCTTACACCCCTGACGTCATGACATACCCCCACCAAAAAAAAGTCCATTCTGAAGACAGCAAGTCCCCATCTTCCAAACCCATGGTTTCCCCCGTTTGTTCCCCACATGTTCCACGTTTTTCACGGGATAAATTTCTAGGTCTCAATCCCCTGACCCCTCATTCCCAAGGCACGAAAAGCTCGGTGGCGAGCGTGCCAAACCCCCAGTGCTTCGCCGCGGCACGGCTCGGGGTTGCTGAGCCAAGAAATGGCGCAGCTGGTAAAATAGACCCCGTTCCTGGCACATCGGCAAGTTATGATGTATTACAATATCATGATATATTATGTATGTGTCCATATGTCTACATATAGTTGTGCATATGTATATATATATATACGTATACATAGTATGCGTGTGTATGTACATGCCGCAAAAAGATTGCGAAAAAAAATTAGGAAATAGTGATGAATGACTTTTTCCTATGTTCTTGGAGACTTTTTGCCAAACAAATCTACCGTCTGTAGCTGGACCAGAGATTGCCGTCGCGGGATTTTGTCTGGGGGATCTTCCCCATCAAATGAGATTTCCATACAATGTGGTTTCATCAGCTTGCACTGATGCTAATATGATTATATGATAAGTCACATGACATGTCATTTTACTTGACTATCAAAAATATTGTTTGTGCCAAACTCAATCCAGCAGTCCCTTTCTTGGATGTTCTTGGCCAACATATATTTGTGCATACCCTATAGCAATCAAACATGGTGTGCTGGAAAATCGCTAATTATTAGATGATTTTCGCATTAAAACTTCCATTGATAGTGATAGTGGATTTTCCTATGTTTTTCCTATGATTTTCCCATGGTTGATTACCAAAGGTTTTACCAATCCAGCCCTGTGACCTCTGGCCCATGGCAGCTCCACTTGTTTTTTCATTGGCCAAGCGCGTCTCCAAAGGCACCTGGACACCCACCTTGACGGATGCCAAACATAGGGAGAATGTGTAGATATTCAGTGCAGATCTGGTGGTTAATAATGGTTAGCAATGGTTGATAGTAATTAATAAGGTTTAATGATGGTAAATAACTTAATGGTTTAAAAAGGTTTTTAAGCCAATAAACCAGAAATATCATAGGGTAACTGTTGGGTATATATATATATATGTTGAAACATATGATTATTCCAAATCTGGTGGTTTTAAGCCATCCAAACACACACACAACAAAAAAAACATGTGCTCTTCATCTCAACGAATCATCTAAAGATATCCCAAGTCTGGTTGAAAAACAATGAATAATTGAAACATATTGAAACTCACGAACAGAAATGCTAAACTACCCATTTTGAATTTTGAACACCAAATCACAGTGTCCCAGTTTCTTCAATCTACCGTTGTTTATCGTGCCATGCGACATTTTGGAACACACACCAATCACTAAACACCGTCGCTGCTTCAACCAATCCTTGGAGCCCCTCAGAAATCCTGAAGCCCCAATTCAGTGATCTTCCGGCGAAATTGCTCACAAATCCCACCAATTCCTACTTCTTGGCAATTGCTTCGATTCTATTGGAATGGCTGTATTGATAAGATAATTGCGTCCCGCCTGATATGAAACACCCCCTAGAAATCGCTGGTTTAGTATTCTCGTCATGTATTCTCTCCTATTCTCTCTATTCATGCATTGGAGGCCCCTATGAACTTATTCCATGTTGGGGGATGGGACTAATAAGGATCCCCGTGCTGGAAAATCCACCATTTGTAGATGATTTTCCCCTTAAACCTTCCATTTATAGGGGATGTCCAACTGCCACGTTTGATTGCCGGAAGGTACCCCAGGGTAAACTCACATAGATGTGGAGAATCCCATGGGATTTCACCCCCGCGCCTTGCTCCACCGCACCTGTCGCTGTTCCGCATCTTGGCACGACACCAGGCTCAAACGGCGCTGGGTCCTTGGGTTCGGGGCGGTTTCCTGCAGATTTTCCCTTCAGCCCTTCCTTGGACTTAAGGATGATCAATGGCAATTTCGAGGGCGCACCCCATGTTGGACCAAGGGGAAAACTGAGCAAACTTGAGCTCCTTGTGGACATTGAAAAAACGCTTGCAATCACCAACACAGATGATTTTAAGCTTTTAAGGATTTTTAAGGTATGTTATGATGTAAATGTTGGTATAGAATTACCCCCCAGGTAACATGAACCCTCGAAAATATGGGGGTTGGATTTCGGGCATACCCAGCCAAGCATCAAGGGAGGTTGCGACCCATCTAAGCAAAGATTGGAGAAGGATGTGTCCACGGGGCCCCATTGCCTCGCAGCGGGTTCAAATACTGATGTATCGAGGGATCAGTTGAGATCTGTTTTTTTGAGTCCACCACTCAGCAGCCCTAAACATGTTTGGAAATCTGCAGGATTGACTGATTGACGGCCACCAATCTGAAAGATAAATTAATGAAAGAAATCGCAAAGAAATACCTTCAACCAAAGCTCCACATGCTAAGAGCAGGGCGTAATGTGGCCCTCAGGCGTAAGCCAAAAGGCTTGGTTGGTGTTTTCCACGCCGTAGGGTGAATCTTTGCCCTCCATGGAATAACACACCTGCAATGTGGCAGCAAAACCAGGGTGCCACAGGGACAAGTGACGTCTATGTGACACAATGACACTCCCAATCTTTCAGATACCTGGCCAAAAGTTAGATTGTTATATGGATTTATTTGGCGAGTATACAGACATACATATTCCCCATTTTTGGCAGATATAAATATATATATATATATAAGTTGTACTAAACTAGCCAATATCACCCGTTGGACAAGCCCAACATCAACCAACTCTGGTCCACCACCCCTTAGGCCCTGGACATACATCAAGGGTTTTTGCCCATTGTCCGTATCCAAACCTCGCTTGTTGCCGGGAGAAGGGGGAGCCCATGGCGCCTTTAGCATGCCCAAGCCTGGCTGGAGTCCTGTCAAATGCTAAATAAATATGGTGGGATGTGATGGTGAGAGCGGAAAATGGGTTTCATTCCTGCAACCGCATGATTCTTCCGAAACGGGAGTGGCAAAAAGCAGCGCACGCGCTGCAACACCGACAAATTTTATGCTCTGCAACCTCAACTATTCAAGACCTACTTGATGTCTAATTTGAATACATGCTCGCACATACTGTATCTGATTGTGCTGTCCAAAACATCCTTGAACAATCTTAAACATGTTGATTTCCTATTTCAATGGGGGTTCAAGCACCTCCCCCAAAGAGGTGAAACCACCAATAATAAGGGTGCTTTGTTCAGGCGAATCTTCACTGGCAACCACCGTGGGTAAATCGGTAAATCTTAACTTCATCATCTACTTTAGAGGGTCGAGGAGTATCTCATTGATTACATCCGGATGCTTCTTCATGTTACATCATTATATCCCCAAGTTTGTTGGTTAACTTGCCAATTGCCAACCATTTTCTTGGGCGGCCCCACAAGTGCTCAACTTGGAGGCCGGCTTCAGTCCAAGCCTACTTGAGGGATGCATTGCGTCAGGAAAAGCCTCTTGAAGAAACTAGGAATGACGGTAATTGCAATGATGGGACCTGTGTTTTGGGCAAGTTTGATGGGAAAGTTATGACAAACATGATGAACATGGATGAACCATGTTTTGATCCATTTTGGGAAATTGTTAGCGCAAATATCGGAAATTTGGAGCAAACATGTGGCTGGGTATGTTTTAAAATGGCCTGCAAATGATCCCAAATGGCTGGTTACTATGGATCTTGGTTGGTTTAAACATTATTACATTATTGGCTTTGCTGCAAAAGAGTGAGATTTTGCTTTTCGATACTTTTGGGAGGTAAAATCTAGCCTCTTTTTTTGGGGCTAAAATTGGCTGGGGGACAGTTCAATAGCATGTAGAAACTTATTGGCAGAACCCCCAGGTCATCCCAACCCACTAATTGACAGGGCAATCTCTAACAAAGTCAAACTAGTCTTGGCCACGTCTTGACACCCACCCTTTCCCGGGCCCGAAAGTTGCCGGTAATCAGCATAAAGATTCTCCCCAATGTTGGTATCTAAAACAATCGTTTGATTCTAGTTCATGATATTTCCATATATTTCCCATCAAGTATTCCCGTGGAAAATCCAACTTTTCACCATGGCACATACATCATTTGTATGGATCTGTGTCAAAATGGGGTCTAACCCCTATCTTATGGCCACTTAAATTGGGAAAATAAATGAAAATAAGCTTCCAAAGCAGTGGATTCACTGGATTTTGGTGGTTTTCCATGGTTTTCCCCTAAGATTTTCAGATATTTCGCATCACTTCGCCATAGGAGTTTCGCCTTAGCGAAGGCTTGGCCCACTGCCACTGCTGCTCTTTGTCCTTCCGCCAGGTCCGTGAAAAAGATTTTTTTCGACTTCCCCTACGACGTTCTCTGAGAAAACCTGTGGGCCTGTGGGTGCCCCAAGCAAACTATGGGAAAAACCTAGGAAAAAATGTGCATGAATGGGAAAAATCATGATTGCATATGATTACCCTCTGGTACTTTAACAGTCTGAAGCCATGGCCATGAAAAAAATCGATATATAATTCCTCTAGAAATTGGTAAGTTTCTATGGCTATTTCAAATTGCCAGAGGCACATGCCCCCACCAACAAATGCTGGGTGCCATCTCCATCAGCCACCAGCTACCTATAGGTCTGATTCACCGACCTGAAGTGACGTCATTTTGGGATGGTTCCCAAAGCTAGCCATCCGAATTCCATGGATTTCCCTTAGGAGTTTCAAGATTTTCCCGGGTTTCCAGGGTCCGGATGTTCCAGAGAGCCCATGCCATAATTTTCTCAGGTTTCCATCACATTTCCTAGGGAGTTACCAGGTTTTTCAGTGTTCCAGGGACCAAGAGCGCAGCGGCTGCAGCGGTCCTCCGGATCGCACTTGGCTAGGCGAGGTGGCTGGGGGTCTTCACCCAGGATGGCCATCAAACAATGACCTCGCCGGAGACAGCAGGATGCCTGGTTCGCAAATCAGTCTATCGGATAAAGTCCATGCGCATACATTTACACTCAATATATATATATATATATAATTTCATCTAATACTGTACTGTATAATATTGGTATATACGTGATATGCATGTGAATGTGTATGGATGCTTATATCGTACCAACCTTTGAACATCAACAAATGAGTGCATTTGTTTGTATATTTTATGTTTGTATGCGAATACATATGTACATAATTGTACATCACAACTTTATACATGACAACTTCTTGTCCTTATCATAAATTGATATAAATTGTGAAGGTGTCACTATTAGATGCCTTGACATTTCATGACTGTGTCCCCATTTTGAGGGGACATCTTGGTGCTGAATACAGCAGCGGCTGCACCTGTGGCCAGAACGAGGCGAAAGAAATCGCTGCCTTCGATGTCCTCGAAGCAGGGTTACAATTCTGACGATTTCACTGGTGAATCAGTTCGAACGACATGAATGGCATATAGCTGGCATAGAATCCATAGAATGTGATGAACATGGCCTCTTGTACTTGGGATTTGTCGGCATATGTAATGCTCCCCAATTCCTCACCATTCCTGAATTGCCGCGTTGTGGTCTCAGTTCTTTGTTTGTTTCAATGCCCAGGTTTTGGTGGGGTTGAGTGAGTTAAACAAACGTTTCAAGGTTCTGAGTCCATTTGTCCATTGCTGCCCAGTTGGCTCGCTTTTTTGGTTGGAAAACTCCCGAGTCTTTGGGCAGGCCATTCCCAAACTCAAACTTATGCATGACTCCCGATAAATTCCATGTTTTGCATAGCTCCAACCTTCAAATCACCAGCTTGGCAGCATGGTTATCCCGGCTCCTCCACATGGAACCGCTGTTCCTCCACAGCGCTTCCCGCCCCATCGCCCGAGAAGCGGCAGGGAGACCAGGTAGCCTCAAAAAATACCCGGGCGATGAGAGTTGAAGAGCCCTATGGCCTTGACAAAAATTGAACTGCCCTCACCATTATTTATAGGTACCCTGCGGTAATCAAAGGTGATGGAAAATCCTCTATAAATGGAACATTGCCCATTGCCGCGTTTGACTACAGGAGGGTCCATCATCATAAATCATCTATAAATAGGCAATTTTCAATATCTATGTTAAATAACCAGGGGGCGATATGAAACAACATTACTTTGATTTCAAACATGTTGTTATACTATAAGCAGCAAAAACTGGGATTTTGACCATCAAAAAAAGGGATTCAACTGATTCTGGCATATAAATTAGGAATTCGGCCAACACATATGACCTCAAATAGATTGGTTTAAGGGAAAACTCTCTGGTTTTAACCATGGCTTCCAAAACCACCACATATAAGGATATATTCTGGATATATCACATATCCTGTAAACTTTCCGTGAAACCAATTCGGGCAAAAACGGACTTATAAGGATATATTATGGATATATCACATATCCTGTAAACTTTCCGTGAAACCAATTCGGGCAAAAACGGGTAAAATTCACAAGTTCAACAGGAAAAGCGTCTTGGCTTGCATCCATTTTGATCGTCTCTGGGGAAACCCCAATTGAAACCCCATGGAATGGGCTTGGAGTTGATGATCCCAGACTACGATGCACAAAGAGTTGGAGACTATATAATTATACAGTCATTGAACACCTGCTTAATCAGCTAATTCTAATCCACTTTGTCGCGAATGATAAATGACAGTTCATGAACATCAGAAGGTTCTTCTGGAACAAAATGAATGATTTGCATTCCACATGTCTCAGACCATCAGTTTGCCAGAGGGATTGTATCGAGATGAGGCCGCCTAGAGTATTCCCATGGAAACAAAACACTTTGTGGGGATTTGTTCCGCGTTAAACGTTGAGGGTCTGTATCCTTGTACTATCCTTGCTAATGAGGCCACATGGGGCCACCACATAAATTTGTGAAGTTGCCATCATTGTCTTTGGAATGCAACCAGTATACGAGGACGAATCAGCAGCTCATCACCAAGAAAAAACGTCACCACCAATCTCCAAACGCATAAGCACATCAAGACAAGAAGGAACATGTATGTATAACATGTGTTCGTATGGGTTTGTCTCAAAATAAGGCACCCCCCAATTGCATTCCCCATTTCACAATTGCTCTTTTTGGGCATACCCCATTTCCAGACATACACAGAAGCAGTGGTTTTATACCTTCCCCAAGTGTCTTGGCCAGATCCATATTTTTTGAAGCTCAACCAGCCCCAGTCACCACCATTTCGTCGGTGTCGGTTGTTCCCGCACCTCGTTGCTTGGAAGCTCCTCCTCATCCACCTCCGCAGGCGCCAAACATCCTTGGGGACGATGTTTTGAACGACCAGCTTGGGGAAGATCGAGGACTCGAAGTGCCCCGTTTTTCGCTTCGAAACTACAGTGAAAACAAATAAAAATAGGCCATTTAGTTCGATGATTCACCTATTACAAATGGTGGCTTTCAATGACTAAATTACCAGAGGGTATGGAAATGTTCTAGGAGGCCATCATCCAATTCTGAGACAGAACACATCATCACAATCATTCGATATTGGGACCATCTTTAGAGGGCCATGCCGCCGAAACAGATTTGTCAGTCAACAAAAAGGACAATTGCGATGTCCATATGCGAGATTGACATGATGCTTGTTTGTCTCTTGGAATTTTGAATGCCCCATTGCCCAACAAACCCATAGTATCCCATGAGATGAGTCAGTTCACCCTGATATCCTGCAGTTCACATCACAGTAGCAGCTGCTCATGGATGGTGATCATTCCGGTTGGGAAGGCCAGAACAAATGCCTACAACTCAGTTGGGTCCCCAGGCAGTGGATTTAACTATGGTCTAGTAGGCTTCTCCAAGAAATATCTCTGTCTGAAAATCGTTTCCCCAAAAGATCCCATGGCTTATCGGCATCTTTTTCCAGAAATGTTGCGATGCCATTTTTTTCGGGACATACCATGGTGCGGGATGATCCCCCTAGGCCCAACTTGCTGTGCTCCGCGGACCAATTGGGAAGCCCTCCTTCGAAGAGCGAGGGGCCGTTCTCTTCGCTAAAGATCTGGCCATCCTCTCGAAGAGTCCAAACTTGACCTTGCTGGATGGCTACTTTCGGGGGCCTTGGCCACAGATCTTCCACGACTTTCCTTAATATATCTGAATATGACATAATATTACTATCAGACTTTCCTTAACAATCCTTAACATATCTTAATATGACTATCATGTGGATGGCTACCCATAGCTCAACCATCCCGCCGTAGCTCCATCCGAGCCACCGGATGTCCCTTGCTGACCACAGCAGCGTCTTTGTCCATATCCGTCCAGATTTTTTAGATATGGTGGCTATATATGTACCCTCCCACCCAAAAGGAGAAAAAAAACGAAATGTTGTAGTTTAGTACCGCCAACAATCACTGAGTCGCCAGTCAGTGGATACCCCAGAATTGGATTTTCCATGGGCTGCTCCAGTTTTCTCGGATCAAAGTGATGATAGAATCCCTGAGATCCATGGACTGGAAATGATTGAAGGTGGAGAGTCGCAACGACCCGTTGAGGATCCAGCTGTTGGGAGGCCTGCGGTGAATGCACCTCAATGCGGTGTCACGAGCCATGGAAAAACGGCATGCGACACGATGATCTTGGATATCCACCCCAGTTAGGAAATTGCTACAGTAATATATATATATATATATTTGATAAATTATTAACTTACTATACTCCAACCATTCTTATCCACCGTTGCACTCCTGTAGTACAGAAGGGTACAGTACCACAAAAAAATGGGGGGATGTCCCTGGCAGCGCGCCCCCTCCTACAATGCCCACCGAAACTGCTTAAGCCACCAGAAAACACTTGCTCTCAAGGGGAGATACTATATAAGAATAAGAATTACATAAACCGGGAACATCCGGGAACAATCTGCCAACCAACAGAGACATCGTGGAATAAAGCATGCATCCAATTCCTTCAATGAAACTCACTGCCCTCAAGGTTTCACGTTAAATACCCGCTGTTGCACCATCACTCTGGATGGGCCACAGCCCATCACAGTGTCCACATATCAGTGTGGTAGTTGTGCCAGGGACATCAGTGGTGATGAAAATGAAACGACTTTTGCATGTTTAATCAGTTTATATAAATATCAGCTGCTCTCCTCACTCAACCCTTCCAGGATTGTTCTCTTCAACTGATCCTGGTTGACGCATGTCATGTTGCTGCATAAGTCGAGGTCAGGCAATAAATTGCGCAATGGCAGCGGAACATTGTTGGCTTGAGAGATGCCAGAGAGTAAGCTTCTGGCCGCTGGTTTCAACCCCACCGAAAGAGATTACAGTATATTACAATAGTCAGTCGAGATAATCCTCCCAAATAGGGTTGAACATAGTAAAAAACCTGGAAGCCACCACCAGGTTTAGCATCAAATTGATCACACCGGCACCACGGTGTTTAATATACACACCAAGCCCATCTTTGAAAGAAGCGGCCCCCGAACTCTTTTCAGCGACAACACGCCGTGGAATGTGTTTGCAGAGTCCACATTTGTCCCGCCGTTTTTGGTGTTCGCATATGCGGCTTCCACAACAAAGCTTGCAAATTCGGAGTTCTCGCTTGTGGGGGCAGAAGTCAAGATGCTCAAATCGAGCATGTTTTGGTGGCACATCAGATACTGGAATCCAGGGACAAAATTTACCCAGTTTCTTTCTGCATCCATAATGGCCCCGGCCGGGAACCAAAACAGAGATTTGGTCAGTGACTGGATGTCGGAAGAACCAGCGGCTCGATATGCTTGCCGGGCATGAGCTGCACCGCAACTGAACTGCATGGTCTCCCTCGAACACTGTGGGTAATCCTGTCAGCAGGACAGATGCCTGAATAAACCTCGCTCCCATTTCCATTTTTAAGAAAGAAACGATGCTTGGAGGGTTCAACCCCCTGAATCAAAATGGAATTGGGGACAAACGGATTTGCTGAGTGTTTTCTGAAATTCCTGCCTTTGATTGTCTTGTTTGGATAATATGCGCCCGCTGAAACTTCAGCACTGTCAGCAAAAGGTAGGTGCTTGCAGTGTCGGGCACTTGACGTCTCCGTGTCAGGTGGCTGGCCCTTCATGTCATCTGAGTGGCTAATCAGGGAACTGAGCTGAAACCATTGCCTGGTAGCTGAAGTAGATGGAAAAACCGTAAGATCCACTTCATCCAATATTCCCTGGATGTAGGTCAGGGCACTCTCGAGACACTTCCAGGTATACTCGTCTGTGAGGTCAATGTGTTGCAAAGCCATAATCAGCACACGGCGAATCCGACTCTGCAACTTGGAAGTCTGGAGTCCTGGGTGGTAGCTTCAAACCCAAACAAAAAAATCGATGAGGGAGATCCTTTAAGAACACGCCAAGTGAATCACCGGCCAAAAACTGGGGAAGAATTGTTCAAGTTTGTGAAAAAGTGAGCCTGGATTTGCGATCAGTTGAACTTTCCTGGAGAAACTGAGCCAGCCTTCTCCCAATATTCCCTCATGCGCAACCCCCACAAAAATGAGTTGAACAGAACCAATACTAAATCCTATTCCTTGATATTTTATGATATTTTTGGGCCCTTACTAAAAAATCATATCAGATGTTTGAATGACCAGCATCCAGCACCATTCTTCCGCCCCGAAGACTTCGCATCTTGCGCCGCAGAAACCGCCGTCCGCGCAACGGGCCGATGGAGCCACGCGGCCAGGCGACGAACCAAGCGGCACAGCCCATCGCCATCCAAATCTTCCTGTGGTTTGACTCCCGCAAGCCATGCTGTATTACATGAATATCATGTGCATATATATATATATATGTGACAATATTTAGATATATAGATATCTATAGATAGATAGATAGATAGATAGATAGATAGATAGATAGATACAAACACACACATATATATATATATACAAACATATATATATATAGATATAGATGTGTATATCTGATTGTGTGTGTGTCTGTGTGCATGTGTGTGTGTGTGTGGAACCCTGTTGGCTAAGGGTGTGCCTTTCCTGTTCTTTCCTTCTGTTTTCTCCCTCTTTCTGCTCTGGATTCTTTTTCACCTT
>BGPT01000637.1:206-69597 GCA_003297045.1 Symbiodinium sp. clade C Y103 | reverse complement strand
AAACCCAGCAGAGCATCCGAAACTGCAAAGAGACAGAGAGAGATTTCCTTCTTTCTTTCCCTGCGTCAGTTGAACTGGCCAGCGTGAAAACTCCGGCTATGCATCAAAGAACTCCAAAAGATCTGCGATTGGATCAGGATGTTCGCATAAGACTGGGGGCCGCTCAGCGGTAACATTACAAGTGTNAAACTCCGGCTATGCATCAAAGAACTCCAAAAGATCTGCGATTGGATCAGGATGTTCGCATAAGACTGGGGGCCGCTCAGCGGTAACATTACAAGTGTGGGCTGGTGTCATCAATTTTGACGAATGTTGGTTTTGCCAACAATATATAGGGACACAAACCATAGAGCCATAGACTATAGAGAAACAGAAATAGCCCCAACCAAATCAGCATAAACACAACGAAACTGGGGATACCGTAAACCCAAGAAACACAGGAATGTAGTCAACTGGCTTCTGATTGGTATAGGCTGCAAAATGAAAGACATGGTGCGTATCCCACCTGCATCCACCTGCAACACACTGACATGTCCCCTCTAAGCCGAGACAGACTCATCTGATTCTGGCATGCAATTTTCCAAGCACCCAATCATTCATCGAAAATTCTGGCATCGTTCCCCTCCACCATACCCAAAACTTCTCTGAGTGGCGTGGAGCAGGCTCTTCCCTTAAGGCGGGGACACTGCGGGGCCACTGGAGTCAGCGGGTCTGTCTTGAACGGGGTAAGAAGAATGCTGTAACTTGGTGCTTTGTTGCTCCCCGTCTAAGCTGCTTCAACTTTGAGTAGGAGAAATATGGATGCATGGTAAATCCATCTATATAACCTTATCTAACCCAAAAACACGCAAAGAAACTCCAAGGTCCCTGGCTTCCCACCCATCCAGCATAGTCATGACATGCACAGGAAGACGCAACAAGAATAGAGGGAACATGAGGGAAACCTATGAACTTGGCTCCTCCAACCCATGGTGACCTTGGTGACACGTTGCCTCCCTGATCCAAGCCCGGGGCTCTGAGTAGTCCAGAGCTTCATCCTGAAGGATCAATCAGGTACCCAAAAGAACCAAACGGGTGCTCCTGGGGATGCAAATTTGCAGCTCCAAATCTCAGAAAACACGGCGAAAACCCTTTGTTTTCCATATTTCGGACTAGCATTCACCACTTCATCTCTGGCTCGGTCGCCAACTTTGACCCATTTCATGCAAACCTTTTCCTCAAACATGACCGGCCTCAGCAGCCCTCATGTTTCGGCCAGGCCCCAAGCGAGGGGAAAGCACGAACTGACGCTGAGCTGATTTTTGAAACTCATCTGCAAGTTGGGATCGTCTCAAAATTTGAATCTCCAGTTCCTCCTGTGTTCATCCTATGTTTTAACAGTGCAGTGGATCTTTGGCATGTCCAACCTACGCCCTATCTCTACCATTGCCGCCTTGGAAGAGGCAAAAGCTCGTGCTTCAAACGGCAGCTGCAACCTGGGGACTGGGGTCGCCATCTAAAAGCCTATTTGTGCCAATCAGTCAACCATGGCATTCACGATGTCTTGCCAGTTTAGCCACGACATGTGGTCCCTGGTATCCCGTCCAAATTGAGCCTGCAAAGCTGCATCACGGATATACAATTCACAGCGTTCATATTCACGCTCAATTTGTTTCCACTTCCTGGTTGGAATGCTGAAAAAATCACTGATTCTGTCATGGAATGAGATGCAGTCAAGAATGGCTGTAACATGTGGGAGGGCGCACTCCCAAACAGCGCCTCTCTTCCGAATCTAGGCCCCATGGATTTGTCGCGGGTATACCATATACCCAAAAGTGCAATTTTTGGATGAAATGACTGCTACCCTCCCAGGAATCAAACATGGCTGGCTGGGAAATCCCCGAGAAAATCATCGAACTACATAGAAGATATTCCAGCCAGCCAGGTTTGATTGCCAAAAAATTAGTCATGGGATCTTTGCATGCCCCAATTGTCAAATGCAGATGTTCAACTCTGATGGACCCCACAGGCCCTGGCACCTGGTCGCACCGTAAATGTTCCGCCATCTTTGATGCCAAGGTCATCAAGACCAACGATGCCTATGCCCGGCGGCTTCTCCCAGTGAAACCGTGGAATTTTCATCCCCGTGGCCCATCGTCCTGGGTGAGTCACCCCAGAGTTAGAGCTTGATAACTGCCAGATAACTCCCTCTGGTCATTGGGGGTGCGTACTAGAACTGGTAGCCCATCCATCACAGACTTAACCCCGAGCCTCTGGAGAAAGTTCAGCTGGCTCCCTGGGGTGTTTCATCCGTAGCTTGGAGAGCTCGGTTTTTGCCAATCATCTATGGATGATGAAAGACACTTCTTCTGAACAATGAAAGGGAGCATATGATGCTTCTCAGAGATGCAATCAGGGGAATACACTGAATACACCTCCAGCCATCCGAATCAACTCATAGGCCCCATATCTCGCCTGCGAGGGGCTCGTGCGGCCGCATTCAGGAGAAGAGCCACCTGCGGGTGGCTAAGCGGCGATCTCCACTTGGATAAGACCCAGTCAGCAAATGGTTGATATGTATAGCTACAGGTATCTAGTGAATCTAGTTGGATACTGGAGATGCACGCCCAAACATCAACCATTCAAGAGACGCTTCAATTTCCCCAAAATGGGACATGTCTGGAAGATTTGTGAAGATTGGATGCACGACTGGATTGTCCAGTGCCTGAGGTTTAACATTTGGGATACACCTCAAGGGATCATTACCCGCAACATTGGACCAAGCCAAGCCGAAAACCACCAATAGCCGTGGCCAGAAATGATTGCCAACTGTCCCAACATCTACAAATCCAGATATCAGAGTGATCTTGTATACCTTTTTGGATCCCATCATATCCCGGTATCTCCTTGAACTACCACAATGTTCATCCATTTGCCATGGTTAAATCGCCATAAAATTATATAAATTTGCCCTGAAATTCGGGTTTTCATAGACTGCCCCCTTTGGATCATCCCCGGACCTCGGTTACTTCAAGTTGAGCCAAGGCAGCTCTCTTCAGTGTAGCCTCAAAGGCCTGAATGGTGAGCCCTTCCGGGAACCAAGATCAACGGTGTTTGACGCAGTTTTGAGCCTGGTGAAGAAAACAAATACACCAATTTATATAGTTTTTTTCTTACAGTATCCCACAAGACCTGAAGGTCTTTTTCATTTCTAAATTTCCTGGAATAATTCGGATTTACTTCAGGGTCCCCAAGGCAAAAAAAATAAAGAAATGCCCTGGAGATTTCGCATGTCTGGTGGCAATTTTCCAGCGGGGAAGTCCCAGTGAGATATCCCTTCAGAGTCCAATTTAAGCCCACTGTTTGAGATGCTTTACCTCCTAAAGAAGCTTCCAACAAGAGGAAGGGGGAATTCTCAAATGTAATTCAACATCCCCTTCACATTTCAACAAACGGCCCTCGGCACATGGTTCCTCTGTGACGATGGGAGCTGAAGGCATCTCTGGCGCAACCTGCAAGACTGGAGGGTTGTGAACTGCTGGTTCTCTACAGCTTCAATGGATTGGCTTCAGGGAATTTTGATGAAAATTGTCAAGCCAAGCAGACTCTAAGGGCTACAAGGTGAAATGGCCTGTCAGGATGGCGGTAGCAGGTCAAGTGTACAGCGCATTTGAGCCACACACTCCACCCACTCTGTTCGGCTACCACCCCTGCTTGGTGGTTTCAACCCATCCCAAGATGATGACCCAGTTTGGAATGGAGTGGTGTTTCTTGGGGGCAGACATGAAAGCAGTTGAAACTACCAAACTGATTATTAGGTGGGTCGTATCCCTGTTTACTAGTGGCTATACATGGCTATATACCCTATCAAAGTTGTTTACCCGCCCACCATTCCTCCACAACGAAAATTAAATCGCCAAACAGACCCACAAATCGAGTGGCAGCAACCCAGATTGCTGAACCCACATTTTGGCTCAGAGTCCGGACCCACTTTTAGAAATGGATATAGTTGGATGTACACGACTATATATGGATCATATCCCGAAAGAAAACTCTGAAACCATACAAACAGACCCACTTTTCCAGATATAAGTGTTGCTTTATTTTTCCAAGATTGATTGCCGGGGTAAAACCTCATGTTCCCTGTCAAATAGCAATAACTGGTGGTAAATTCCCCGTTTTCACAGCCACATTGTGTATATGTATATCTGTGTATGTATATATATATATATACATATATAGGTCACCACCGTGGCCGGACCCCGGGCTCTCCAGGCTCTGAGGTTCCAGGCCAGGTGCCGCGCTAAGGCCACCGTCCCAGCAGCTCCAGAGCAGCAGGTGGCTGCCCGGCTGACGCCCAGCCAGGCGGCCTGCCCGGTCATGGGGATGCAAAATATATTGGCTAACCCACATGATATCGTATATACATATATTTATGTATATTGTATACATCTATATATATATATATATAGATATAGATATATACAAAAAATACTTTCGATACAGAAATGCAGAAATGGAGATAGGGAAAAATATAATGTAGACAGAGAGATAGTGATATAGAGGTATGGAGGTGTATATATATATATATATAAAGATGTGTATCTATAATTAGAGACATATACAGATTGTACAAATAGTGTATCAAAAATATGTATATCCGTTGCATGTAAACATGCTGTAGCTGTTGGAAATCCCTTGATTTGTGAGTCCTGTCATCACTGTCATCCCATGGTGTTTGATTTACAGTAGCACAAACGTCCCAAAGATTGTTCCTCTAGAAGCAGGGAGCTCATCACTTTTAAAGACTATTTCAGGTGGTGTCCAAAACCCCTGAAATTGGGAATGTTGGGAACTCTGTAATATCCCAAGTTTTTCCTAGGCACATCCAGCATATCCAACTTCAATGGGTGCCCAACACGGGCATTCTCGACCAAAACTGCAGCAGTTTGGCAGCAAAGCACTTGAACGACTAGACCTCGATCTTCTGCAGAAGAGCGCAGGTATACCCAGTCTCTATTTATATGAATGTAGGTATTTTGTTTTTGTTTGAATCGGTTGAGCTTACCCTCTAGCCTTCAGGGGCTGGCAATCCTGCGCAGAATCCCATAACTTCAAAAGTTTTAACATGGGTCGGTCTCAAAAACTGGGTAACCCAATCAGCCCCATCCATTCTCAGCTGTGGATCCCAACTGTCCGTGCTTCTTCTGAGAGCTGTCCGTGAAGCGCGACAAAGGCGTCCTCGAAAGCTGCTATGCTGGTAGACCCAATGCCATAAACCTACCATTTGGGGATGATGTTTATCACCTGTGGTGAATTTCATTGGGAGAGTTTATTGTTGCTTCTAATTGCCAAGAATGGTATTTTCGAGTGACTCAAGTGGTATCTCTGGTGAGCCCTCCTGGGATCCAGCCCTGGGGGCCGCACCACCACGGTGCTCAACGAGCGGCTCTCTTCCTGTCACCATCTGCGTGGCCCAGGGACTCCCAGGGCCAGGCAAACATCAGCTGGTTCGGTTGCTTGCTGGTGCTTAGTAGGGAATGGGGGTTGCTGGGATGATTATTAATGGTTACCATAGGTCATTCCCCCCATTCCCTGCGTTTCGCACCAGTAAGGTTGTATCTAAGCATACACATGTACAATCCTACCAGTCATCGTGAGGGTTCAAATTCACTGGCAGATCTCCATTGAGTTACGCATCAAAGTTGGGTACGTAGAAGTTGAATGGTCTGATAGCAGCAAGGCTCAAAATTTCAGTTTCGGCCGCTAAATGTTTGATCTTACATCTATAATTCAGCTTGCCTACGTTTCCATTGAACTGTTTTCGGATGGCCTTATATGCTAGACTGATCTATATATCCTATATATATAATGAATTATAATGATAATGATATGTGCACATATAATAAATCATATGATTTATATGATATGTGTGTATCATGTGAATTTCGGAATCGGAATCTATTTTTCGCAATGGGACCATGCCCTATCTTAGCCATGCCCTGTGTTGTATCATCTCTGTTTGCTCCCCCCGCTGCTGCCTCAGTCAGCGATCGCTTCTCCAGCATTGCCAGGTGCTTGGCAAGGCATGAAGCCCACGCCTCGTCCTATTGGAATGGGAAACTTACTGGTGGTTTCAACCCATCTTAAAAAAATACAAGATCGAATCCCCAAATGACTACAAGTTGGCTGGTAACTCAGATTAACTATCGTTTATGGTGAATATTCTAAAGTTAAGGGGGGTTATAAATCAACTTAGAACATCATGGGCCCACCTTGTAGTCAATTTGGATCATCCTATGATTGAGAATGAAAGAATATTTGAACCACCAAGCAGGAAGCCATGCAGGAACCCATAGAGTGCCACCGGGGATTCAAGGTACTAGTAGATGGAAAAGGAGAAAGAGCTTTTGGATCTATTTTGCCTCAAGTGAATTTGAATGACACATCTTAAACCTAAAAAATCATCCAAAAATCCCCATCTCCGAATTGAAAAAATCCTTAAGAAACACCATGTCAAAATCCCAAAGGAGAGAGCAACAGCTGGGAAACGCATCTTTCACCAGCCACTTGATTGGCACCTGGACCATCATACGTTGCAGCGCAGTGGCGCTACGGCGCACGGACAGAAGCGAGGGTTGCTCCACCTGTGTAGTGTCAGCTCGGTTTGTCTGAAAAATGAGGGAAAGCCAAAAACTTGGTCTATAATGGGATATAACTCAGTGGAATATCATGGGATACAATGGGATATAGAACGATCTCTTGGTTTCTCCGGCTTGTCCAAAAATGATGCTGTCTATGCTCAAAAGGGGCCCGTTGGGTAGGAAAACTGATAAAGCAACATGAGAGTTTGGGTACCCTATTTTTTAGCAAACCATCTTTTGGGTGTCTCTCGAAGTTGGGGACCCCTCAAACCATGGGACTCCTTACTAGAAATTACTTGTTTCAGTAGCTTTGGGGGGTCTGTGTTCAGAACCCCGAATATGCGAAAAGGTCCAAATTAGCGTACAAATAGGCCCCACACACTTGTCCCTTTTTGGTATCAACCGTCCATTTTGAGGGGGCTGACTTTGACCCATACCCACAGAGGTTAAATCTGCTTGGTAAGATTGGGTGACACTATGACTTCAGATAGATATGGTGATTCACAAATTTCATCAAATTTCTATGTCCAAAGTAGGATTGGAAAAACTCAACAACATGCCACTAACAATGATTCACCACATTCCAGCAGGGTGTTGACGATCTCACTGGCGAAGTATATGGTGCCCGGCCCTATGTAGCAACGATGCTTGTTAAGTTATATAGTTATATTGTGTTATATTCAGTTCCTGAAGTAGGCCTATCCCAATTCAAAAGGGTTACATGTGGCTACAGTCGTATGGGCGGGCCAAGATTTGATGCTGCCTCCAGTCCCTCCTGTGGCATCTTTTAAGCGGCATGCAGCAGCAGTTTCTGTGAGGGCTGAGTTTCAAAGGAAAGGCCTCCCGATTCATTTTGCCATTGCGCAAAACCCTTGCGATATGTGGGCCAAAGTGGGATCAAACCAGCAAAAAATGAGACACCCAGATGAGTTCAAGATCAACCCTCGAAACCCAAGGATGAAGCACCAGCCGAAGCTCTCAAAGCATCCAGCAAAAGACCGCACCATGGCAGCTGCTAATTCTTTGTCATTTGTCAATGTTTTCAAGGACTCAAACATCACCAATCATCACCATGTCAACACCCTTCAGAGGATCATCCGCAACAGATATTCCAAGCATTTCCGCGGCTGCATTTCATCCCCAAGTGGGGGAAGGGTATCCAGTGGTGCCAGGTGTCAGTGCTAACCTTTTGAAAATTCACATAGGACATGATGGGATACTTTGACTCTGCAATCTCTGGACATGCCGAAAGTGGGTGAAAGTGGCGGTCTTCACTGGATGCAGCCCTCACGAAGGGAAAAAGGGCATGTTCACCTCATCTGTTTTTGGTCTCTCGTCCGCCTTAGGCAGTCGGATCAGATCTGAACATTGCATCCAACCTGGCGAGAGACATTCTTGACACCACTTCCAGCTCGCTTTTTGTCTCATTTTGTCTCATCTTTAGGTTCTCTCATCGGCATTGCTAGGCGTAAGCAAATAGCCAATTCATGAGAATGCATGTATATAATTATCCATATGATACACTGTATATTATATATATACACACATATTGGTAAAGCTATTTGCTGTCTTCTCTGGTGCTGGTTCTGGAAATGGATCGAAATCGCGAGCTTTAGCTTCAGTTCGGCAAGGTGGTCATTCACCACGCGACGGGAAACATGCATTATTTTCTCGCAGAGTCTGCCGCGGAAGAGATCATTAGTCTACAGCACATCGGGCGAAGGTCATGCTGCGTGAACCAGCAATTGGCAATGCATGCCAAACTGATGGAGATGATAGCAATGTCATCTAGGGGTACCTTAGACAAAGCCATATCTTGTTTTCAATGATAAATACCGATTGATCATCGCTGTGCTGGCTGCTTTGCCCCTCCACCCAAGGTGTTCCGCGAGATTTTAGACTCTGCAGGCCGTCTAACCTCAGATATAGCTGGTTGGCGCGCCCCTTCGCAAAATAAAGAAGAACATCTGTCAGATTGGGGACCCCACGTAGAATCTCACAGGATTCCATAGATATGGGTGGTTCCCAAAATGGGTGATCCCAAAGTTACCATGGGTTTCAATACCAAGCCATGCTCATCCATGACCTGGATGAGGTGGTGCCGAGTTGCCTTCTACTCTGTCTGTGCCACAAGGCACACGCCACGAAGCTTCCTGGGTCGATGAGGCTTGTCATGTGGGAATAGTTTATAGATAGATGTTACTTGAATGTTTATCATTCCTATTCAACAAGTAAACATTTATGTTATAATTACTATAATGTTATGTTGTTAAACCAGTCGGTCCAACCCAATTTTCACCAAAAACCACCAAGGATTTGGGGCGCTGCGCAACTGGGTATCAAAAAACTGAGAACCCATGAGCCCCCAAAGTGTACACCAACATTTCTGACGAACTATCCCAGGTTGTAGCAGCAAAATGCCAAGGTTCCAATGGAACGGATGCAACTCGGTCCGGAGCAACATTCGGAAGATCAGGTAACGATCATTTCCTGAGCCCGAACCACTGAGCAACAAGGGAGGGTGGACTGAAAAAGATGTTGGAATTCTCATGTTCAACACTAGTTTTGGCTTTCAAGATGAGTTGTTGCTTTCAACAGGAGATGTTCTGCTGGATTTTTTAGTCACGGTTTTCCAATTCCTTCCTGTCAACCAATCTTCCATTGAAAAATCCAGCAGATTCCCAAGATTTTGGAATCAAAAAGTGATCTGCGCAAATCTCTAGGAGATCATCCACAACGATTTCTTCAAGGCCCAAGTGACTCTTGGGGTACTTGTACACCGCCGTGTTGTAGGGTCCATGTGGGCCGTAATTCAGGCCCATACCCTGGCGTGATTTCGATTGCTCAAGCCACCAGGAGGGGTCAGATCCCCACATTTCGCCATAGGTGCCACGGTCAAGTTACATGGGAAATATATGAGGTGTGGTCATCCCAGTATGGGATTCCTGGCAATGGGTATCTTATGTTCCAACAAAGACAAATGGTAGTATGACCATCGCTTAAGATATGGATGGATAGACCAACTGTTGACCGTGGCACGTGGAATACTGGGGTTTTGATCGAATCTGGAAATCTGGAAAACCAAACGCCATCGCCTTGAGGTCTTTCATGTTGATGGCCGTGACATAGATCACTGGCATTGTGGTAAAGAGCTTCTTCGGCTCAGATTCTTCAATGCGGCTGTCCTTTTCATCAGTCAGTTGACGCCATTTGTTGATGGTTAAGCCTTGACGCCATACAACCAGCTATGACAGCAATTCTCCTAACCCATGGATAAAAAGCCTCTCGACCAAGCAGTGGAACCAACCATGACAGCGACACACCGCTGGTATACACCCCCTGAAAACCTATTGAGATCACTGCAGCAAAATCAGCAAAAAAATCCGGGATGTAGCTGATGAACTGACAAAGAAACGGTGACAAAAAGGGCCATTTTGGAGCTTCCAAAAATTGCATTTGTGGATTGCGCTGGAACAAAAAATCGAAACACGTTTCTTAGCCAGTCTCCTGTCTGTTCCAGCGACCACCTTCGATGAACAGGCCCCAGATGTTCCTGGGCCAGGAGAAAGATCACCCAGAACATCATGTGATAAACTTCAAACATTAACCCATCCGCAATGTACCCATCTCCAGCTGGAGGCTCATTATTGGGCCTGCTCCCAGGGGGCGAAGTTCTGCAAGAGTAGGATAGGATGATAGGAGAATCATCCTGAAATATCCTGAATACCACGCCAAGCAGCTGTCCCTCTTCTGGAGGTCCAGTGTTGTCTCCCAGTCGCTCCAAGTCTTTTGCCAGCCTTAGAGATTGAGGACATTAGAGACCATAGCAACACTGGTCATGGCAAGGGTGAAAGGTGAACAAATATAGAGTCTATCAGTCTATCCATGGCGTTGCGACAATCCACCAGAAGCGGATGACAATCCACCAGTGCAAAAGCGCTACAGATGGAAGTCCACAGCAGCTAAGAAGCACGTCGGTGTGCGAAATGACATCGTCCAGGGCCCACTGATCCTTCTTGTGCTGTCGCGTCACCTGGTGCCGTCCAAACTGCTGTTCAACCTCTTGGGAAACACCTCACGAAACACCCAGAAAAAGTGTGGACATGGGTCTCAGATTTTTTTGTTGTCCAGTTTTCCCCAAAAGATCATTCCAAAACCTTCAAAAACAATCTTCATATAATAGTGGAATCCTAGTCCATCTGGAAATCAAAAGGTATCCGTTTCAACTTGGATAGCTCCCAACAAATTCGCTGGATAATAGTGGGATCTATATACATCTTTAATTATTGTCAGCAGATTCAACAGGAGCTTTATCCAGCGCATGTTGGGAACTTGGGATCTCCGATTTTCCTCCCGCCTCCTGGCGCATTCCCGTCAAAAATCCTTGGGCGTTGGTGAAGCCGGTGATCCAAAAGGCCTGTAAAGCCGCAGCCGCTGGAGGTGTAGGTTGGTTATGCTTAGGCTATATGATATAACCTTCTTACGTTGATTAAATATATAATATAGTCCAGATGTGTGTATATATATATACATATAAATATACACATACTATATAACTACATATGTCATGTGTATATATAGTGTATATATATATATGGTGTATATATATATATACTGATATACTCATTTGTATGTCTGATGAAAAATCAGCGTGTAAGCACAACGAACTGCGATATACAAATAAACTCCAAAAAAAGCATCCATCGTATATAGCTACAATACATCTCATGTACTGACAATATCGATATGCATCGAGAGACAGAGAGAAAGAGAGAGAGAGAGAGAGTCATGCCCACAACATGCCTAGGTATCCTGTCATTCTCGGGCCTTCATCTTTTCTCGCCCCTGTTCCAACCAGGTGTTCAGCATCCTGAGGATCTGCTGCTTGGCTGGGCACGTCCCAAAAATCCATTCAAGGGTTGGATCATCTGCCCGAAACAGTGCAGTGCAAAGTTTGAAAACGACGTGTTTGAAAATGCAACAACCAACCAACCAACCGACCAACCAAACAAACAATCAGTGTTGCACCAAGGTTCTGTTGTCGCTCCGTGAGACCGGTAAACCAACCTGCAGCGCTACTGGGAGTAGGCCCCCTTGGGTAGTCTGAAAATTGCGTACCTCGAAATCCTCTGGTTGATCATCATGTTCCCATCAAATTTGCCATTTGAGGCTGCCATCAGGAGGAGTGGGTGGAGAGTCGTGGGAAGAAAAGGAAAAAGTCAGGTGCTGTGGTCAAACGACTCACATGTGATACGATCAACCCTCCCTTCTTGCAAATTCCTCATCTAGGCATCTGGGTAAATTATAATATTTCACTAACCTGAAATGAGACCATTTGGGGATAATATCCCTATACTAACCATATATTCCCCCCATGTTGTGGCGGATATGCCATGACCACATGGCAAGCTGGCCTCCCAAGTTGGGCATCAGCCACGAAATCTCGGCTCCACTGGGATCGTTGGTCCAACCTGTGGCCGTTCTCAAACCGATTTGATGGACCATCAAAGACACAAAGTCACAGATCCTTTTTGTCCAAAAAAAAACGGGGCAGTTTGGTGTGCCAAATCAGAAATGTAAGGCCATGTTGATGTGGTTTCCCTTTCTTTGGCAATAGTCGTTATCCAGCTCCATAAAAGTTCAATTTCACAACTCGACAATCACCAAGGTGATCATCAATTTCACTGACATGAAATGGGTCGCAAGAAGCAAAGATTAAAATATGACCCATCAACATACAGGGTTGATCAATGGTCATCACCACAGCCCCTCAAAACCTCGCGGCACTCGAGCATCAAAGAGGAATCCCAAGTCTTCCTGAGAACGACGCCCCATTGGAGGCCCTCCGGTTCATCAGCTGGGAATACCAGAATATCCCGAAATTTGTTGAAATCCTCTGCATTTTTTCTAATGAGAAAGACATCTCTACAGGGAGATGTATGTTCTATTTTCCCAAATCATCATCTAACCTTGTGTTCTATCTTTTGTATAGTTTCCCGTTCATGGCACAAAATGACACATAGCAATCCCCAAAACGCATGCTACACTAATTATGTATGTATGTATGTATGTATGTATGTATGTATGTATGTATGTATGTATGTATGTATGTATGTATGTATGTATGTATGTATGTATGTATGTAGTATGTATGTATGTATGTATGTATGTATGTATGTATGTGTATATATATATTGATATATATATATACACGGTTTCTACCTTTTTGGCAGCTACTTATCCCACTAGTCACTAGAAGCCATGAAGCTACTCACTAAGTCAGCAGTTTTCATCACATTTTTTTCTGGGACTCACGCCATGAGCTCCGTCGTCATCACCACAGTGCCGTCAATGGCTGCGGCCACATTCCTGGGCTCATCCCTTCCAACCGGATTCATGGCTCATAAATGGTATCCCCAATAGACATCAATGAACTAGGCAGTATAGCATAGTATAAGATAGTATGACCTACCTGCCCCCAACAAAAATCGCCCATCGACAGTGGTTTTGGCCACTCCTCAAGTGATGATGACCGCAAGGATGGGAGGGTCATCCCAATCATCAGAGAAGGATACATCAAATTCAAATACGCCAAGTAGATTCTAAAGATGAAGCCGAAAACCTTTAACTCAAATTTGAGAATCTTAGATTTGCCGCAAAATGAACACCAGATTCACCAACTGGATCAGAATTGTGACTTAATCAATGAGGAAATGTTCAAAGCTTAGCTTCAGCAGATGGCTTTACCAAGAGGATGTGAACCAGAAATATATAGAAATATCACATCCCCAAAAAAAAAGAAGGCGAACACCCCTTCGCATCACAACAAAAACACAAGACCCTTCAAAACCCGAGCCGCTTCAGATTGTTTCGCACGATGCTAATGATGTTCTGCAAACGCTGCAACTCCTGCAAGGGTTCCAGTCTCGTAGAAGGAAAGTTAGGCAGAGAGATGTTTCATCACAGCCAGCAGTCGGCTCGGTGCGAAACATCAGGGCTTCCAACTGTCGGTCAAAAGCATTTACGTTTCAAAACTAATCCACGACAGAAATTCTGTCACCCTTTGGACCCTTCAACTGTGCTGAGAAATTGTCAGAAATTCTCGGAGGGAACCAGGGAACCCATCCGAGAATTGGTGGGTGATCTTTTACTTCCAAAAGTCAAGAGGAAATCCTCTGCACCTCAGATTTTCTACCAATCCCCATCTAGCACTTTGTAAAGTCTTCGCATCAACGCCTGGAACAAGAAGATGTTCAGAGGAGCACCGAAGCCCTGCAGTTCGCAGCCGGAGTCCCTTGAAGCTCACCCCACTCATTGATTTTTTTAACCGCCCACACCCTATCAAACATGACAAAAACAAAAGATAAAACATTTCGGAAACCATTCATATAAACCTCTATAAATGATGGCGTTGTTCATTGCCAGCTTGGAGAATGGGAGGTAAAATTCCTGCCCCAGCTGCGCCTTGTCAATGACGACCCCCTTATCCTTGGGTCCCGTCAACTTCTGGATCTGCGCACGGAAGATCTCCTCAACGAAATCCGGTGGCCTGGGCGACACATCGGCTCAGAGGTCGATGAAACATCGTGGCCAACTAAGTTGGCCTTAAAGCGGAAACAAGGCGAGAGATCTATATGGGTATCCTCAAGAATAGTGGGAACCAACACTCAGGCAAAAATATGCCAAAATGATGCAAATTTTGAATATATATTGATATCAACAAACATCAGAAATCCACTTTTGGGGGAAAAGTGTCCCACGAAGAAGGATGCCTCTTCAGAACCTGAAGGACTTCAATCTGGCAGAATCTGCTGGTTGGTGGTCCTGCCACCTCCTAACCATGTGAGTCAACTGGGATCATCTTCCCAAGTCATCTGAACAAGGGCATCCTTCTCCCATTGCCGAGGTGCATCTTTGAGAGGTAGTCCAAGCCTCAACGGATGGACCGGTCGACCAACTGGGCCACATGGCCTTCAACATCCAACTGATCTGATCTGGTCTGATTTTGATGAGATGATTCTGGTTCCCAACTTTTCAGAGCCACGGCCACATAAAAGATCCCATGTGAAAGTACCAAGGCACACAAATCCTTGACGATCTCATCAGTGGATTTGCCTCGAGGCATCCAGTCGCAGAGTCTGGGTCACGACTGATGCTCTTGACAGCTGAAACATGGGGCTGCGAGCCACTGACCGCAAAACCGGAGATGATTCAATACTTTAGAATGATCATATCTGGGGTTCTTGAGCCCATGCTATCCTCATGTCTCCCACTACTCCCACTGTTTAATTGATGTTATCCAACTATTGGTCGGTTACATCCCCATTTTCTTGGTTGATCCTTCCCATGTTTGCCGGTGAAATCCCCGATGTTTCTTCGTTCAATCCAATTGTAAAGTGCAATCTGTGTGTTCAAAATCCTCAGAACAGCTCCAAACCATATATCAGTATCATCATATATCAGGCTTTTCATGTTGTGTTGAGTCATCATTTTTGCTGGTCAACCCCTGATGTTTCTTCCTTGAATCACCGGTCGGTCATCGTCGCGGACCAGTGGCCTCCTGAGCCTCCAGAGTCTTTTGGCTGAGTCTCAATGATGGTCGTAATCATCCTCGAAATCAAAAGTGGGCGACGTCTTGGGATTTTTTTTGTGGAGATTGATGAAGATCTTAATCATTTTTTTTGGAAGATGTCGAGATGACATAAATAAATCAATCTCATCAAAATAAATTTCAAAGGGGCGTGTATGTGCCTCCGTGAAAATGGGGGGTATACCCAAAAAATACATGTTCATAGAGAAGATGATGACTAACCAATGAATTTCGAGGTAACCTGTTTCAGACAAACCCATATACTCGGAATGATAGTGAGTGCTTTGAGGGAAAGATGGGGCTGGGTGAGTCACTTGCAGTGATCCTCTTTAAGACAACCCACCTTCTCTCGTCTTTTTTGGCTCAACAGCGATCTCAATCTTTCACAACCTTCCTCTTTCTCTCGGGAAAGGAAGAGTCCGACAGGAGTCCAACATAATTTAAATCCCATCCACCTAATATTGAATATCCCCAATATGGGACTCCGAAATGAGTAGATCCAATACTAAACCAGGGTTTCTAAGAGGCAATTTGGCCTTCGGGTTTCTTGGGATTACCAAGCAATCCAAAACCATCAGCTGAATTTGTATATTTCCAGAGGCTTCATGTCACCCCCTTCCGCGAAAAGCGGACCGCCGCTTTTGCTTGAGATTCTCAGAGGCCTCCTTCATTCGGTACGTCAGATCTGCGTTGTTGTGCAGACCTTAGAGATAGATAGGCCTGCGTACCAATAAATTGTAGGCGTGGTCGGCATGCACAGATGAAACAGTATGTAACATGCGTTTCATTGATGATTGTATGGTGTATCCCAGGAAGGTATATGACATCATATGACATATGCTGGTGTGCAGCAGCTGCTGCCAAGACTCCGAAGATCAATGGAGAATCCACTGATGGAATCGTATCAATGGCTTCCTGTGGCAGGTCATGTGGGTCAAGCCACAGAGATTTCATCAACAGTTCTCGTGACATAAGTGCCACTAGAATTGGAGGTTAATTCTCAATGGTATTCCCAACGTAATTTAGTCGATGTGACTCAGTTAATGCAACTACCAAAGAACGGACCAACATCGATGCACCAAATTGGGGTCGTCCATCCTTACGCAGCACTGAAGCCAGCCTTGTACTGTGCGATGTCCAAGCCTTCCGGGATCTTGTAGTTGTAATCAGACCTTCCGTGGTGGTGCGGGTGTCCCCCCAGTGGCACCAGCTTTCCCAAGCCATGGCTATTCAACAGTCTCAACGATGCAGAAATGGAACAAGGAGAGATACTTTGGGCTTCATGCTGTTTGCATGCCTTTGGATGTCCCAAACGACGCCAAACATGCCAGCCATCTACGAATTCGTGCCAACTTCAAAAGCTGAGATTGTGACTGGTAGTTGTTGAAGGTGAAGGATGGCTTCCAAATATCGTCACCTTTGCAGGAAAAACTGCCGAAATAGTAAGACCTTCACAGGATATACCGTGCTGAGTCTAGCCATTGGATCTGTTGCAAAGTGCAATGCTCTTCTGTCACGTGCACCAAACTCACCTGTCCTTTGATCATCAAGGGGATTAAATATTAGAAAACAGGGCGGGCCCCTTAGGGGCACCGGCACCTGAAACATGGGACGCTTCCCTTGGACCAAGGAGCAGAACCATTTGGCCGCGTAAGTGTTGAAGAGCTCTCTGTCCAGGTCGTCCGTGATACGACCACCGTACTGAGCCTCTGCCACCATGTACTGAACAGTGACCTCAATGGAGGGGATCAGCGGATTCAGCGGATTCAGCCTTCTGTTGGGGAAAGCAAAGACCTGGCCCGGTGGATTTGGGTTCGCATTTCATTTTTGGGCTGCAAACAGCTCAGGTACTGAGGTACTTCATTTTTTCAGTCGAGGTTCCCAAGAGATTGGCTGTCCCGCCACGATGGTGGTGGACACATGTTTTTCCAAGAAGAGCAAACCTCAGCCAGGTAGCCAGGCTTGATGGGGTACCCCCAGAACCATTGGTTTTCCCCCCATGTTTCAAGTGGCTCAAGTGGCCAACAACTTTGATGATTTCGGGTCCAAACATTGCAAGGAACCCCCCTGGTGGGGCTTATACCATCTGATAACCAAGGTTTCAGCCACATTGCCCCTGAGACCAATATCTTCTAAACGAAACTCAACCGGCTAGCCTTGGAGGTGCGAAGAGTGTGCATGACAGGTAAACATGGGCACGAAAAATGGTGAGTAATAGTTCAGGAAATCCTAAGTCTGAATCAGAAAAACGGTGAGAACTGGGCCTGCACAAACGGAGGATAGCAGTTTGCCATTTTCTAGTATCTCTAGCTTCGGTCACCTTGGTTCCACATTTTCAATATGCCCCCGTGTTGAGTCCTTTAGACGTTCAACAAGTCCTTGCTCCACCATCAATTCTCTGACAGCGTGCGTCAGAAGTCATGCTTCGAGAGTCCTCTTTGCTGTGAGACAGTACAAGAGCAACTGAAATAGCAGAGAGACATGCATCCAGATCCGAGTTGTTGTACTCGTAGGGAATGCACCAGCCAATCGGACCTTGGTACATATTACTCCGATGGCCACTAGTTTGGTGTAATGTAGACCGATCATGAGGATCAACTAGTCCGTAACTGCCTGGAGATATCTGTTTCCATGTTCGAGGTTTTACAGATGGGGTCCCTATTGGTAGAAGAGCAATGTTCAACTTCCTCTGTCATTCGATTTTACTGGTTGGTTCAGAACCGGATTTCTATGATGGGCGAGTTCATAATCCCCCAACAAAGGCTAGTATAATCCCCTTTTAGATCATCAACCAACCATCATTTATCAATTACATCCCCATCTGCTTGATAGTTGAACCCAAAAAAAATGAATTGACAGTTGAAACACATTTAGATCCCATTGTTTGGCAGCCACTGCTCAGATAGCTGATGACTTTTCAAAACGTGACTCAGCTCTTGGCCAAACTTTCGCCTCTCCTGCACGATACTGTGCAAGAAGGCCTGGCGTTCGGCCCACGCACGGTGGAAGAGAGCAGACTGGGACCGGAGGTTTCATCATATGGCTATGATTCAAAAGCCGATCAGTACCCTGGTTTTTACACCCTGATAGCTGGAAATAGCTGGAAAGAGATTGAAATAGCTTGAAATAGCTTAGAATAGATGGGATTTATGGATTTGCTGTTCTGGGGGTTGGATCCATCCCCATATACATATGTATATATATATATATATAGTGTGTGTGTGTGTGCGTGTGTGTGTGTGTGTTTAGAAATCTAGATAAAAGATACACCACCACAGGTGTATACATATACATATATATATATATGATTGTATCTGTATATACATATATACATATATATATATTCTATTGCTGGGTGGCTTGTTCATCTGCGTGCTTATGTATTCATTCCTGCATGTTCTTTATCCATTGGTCATTCGTGTATCCACTTATTCTTCTGCATCATGATGTATCCACAGAGGACACAGTTGTAAATAGATGTTTTGCATGTGTTTAATCATGTATACAGAAAAACATATATAAATGATATATAAATATGCATGCGCATATGATGACTACGTATACCGACTAAGCAGCGGTACAGGTCAAGAATGTCACAAATGTGTAAATTGAGTTGGGTCCTCTGAATACGATACAGATCCACTGGGGACATGCCCTCTAGGTGGATTTGTCTGAAAATAGTGTACCCCTAAACCCAATGGTCAATGATCATTATCATCCCTATTAAATGGCTATAATTGGGGATATACCGTATTTTCAGACACACCCAGGTTATTTGTTGGAATTTCCAAGTATAGACGCTGTTTAAACTGCAGATGGTTTTGTGCCTTCCAACAAATGTGGATGCAGCAAGCAACCCTGCCGAAGGGGAACCACCCCAACATAGAAACACAGGATACCTGAAGCCAAGGTCGCGCCTGCACGAAGACCAGTGTTCTCCACTGCGGCAAATCGATCCTCATCGCAGAGTTTCACGCTAGTTGCGTTCATAAATTTGCGGGCTTCAGAATTGCTACTTGGGCGTGTGTGACAATGGAATATATACCCAAACAGCCACTTGAAAGAGGAAAATTGTGGTAAACAATTGGATTTGAGGCCACCCTATTTTCATGTTTCTGGACTCAATTCCTTTTCGGTGGCTCATTAATTCAATTCAAACTCCAAACATGCTTCGTGGTAGATTCAAATCAACTCATGTCGCCGTCTTGTCAAAGAAAGCAAGAGATCATAATTGATCCCTTCCATTCCCTTCCTCCGAATGTTCAACGAACCCCTTCCTACAAACGAACCCCTGGTGAAATGTACTGGACCTATTCATGCCTCCAGTCATTGGGAACGTGGAAACGCTGCCAGCTCTCAGACTTCGACTTTTGAAAAGAGATGCTGCAGAAACCCATCGGTTAGTTCCAAGCAATTCTAGGTTCCCTTCATCCAAGTCTGCAATTATAGCAATGAACAAATTGGGATAGAATTAGAAAAGAACAAGTCCTGCTAAAATAGTGATAAGATGAGATAAGCACTAGGTTTCTATCTTTTGGGGGGTTTTATCTTTACCCCTTCCAGCTGTGTACGTTTCATTCCAAGGGTCTTGTCCAACAATTCCTGTGAGACCATGGTGCTGTAGGTGCGATAGAGACCAGCCTTCAACCCTGCAGGCGGCTCCAAAGTGACCTGCAGATGATTTGGACCCTCCAGAAAGGTGGCTGAGCCAAAAATACCACGATTTTTCTGGGACTTCGCTGGTCTATCTTTTTGGGGCGAGCCAAAAAACATGCAGTATCAATCAATATCGTTCTTTTTCCATGGAAAATCTGCAAGGTACCAATGGTCAATTTTTTTGAGCCATGCGAAAGGAAGGGACGAGTTGGATATCCTCATGGGAGTGTTGCCAAAAACCGCCCCGCACCACTATAAAAAACCTCTGAACATCAAACATGGCATCGGAAAATTACCCATTTACAGATGATTGCCCATTTCCGAAGGATCTTTCATTGCCACGTTTGATTGCCGATGGTATGGTCAATGTTGTTTGCTCCCAAGACAGACCATGAAGTGGTAGACAGATTTTGTCCTATACCGGCGCTTGAATGACTTCCATTGCGTGGTTCTTTCCCTGTTTGAATTTCTGAAAGTCATGGGAAAATTCTAAAATCCAATGGTTATCATTTTCCCGGAACAAATGCCATTTTGGAGGATCTATCTTTTTGTGCCAGTTTACGCAATTCCGGCTTAGTGACCAGGTGAAACGGTCAGTTTCTTCCGCTCCCAGCCTTGATAGCAATCTGCAACAAGCCAATGGGGAACCTGAGAGTGATCTCGCCTTAGGCCGGGACATCGGTCATTTCACTCTTTGAAACTTGGTGAAGATGCAAACGATCATGTTTATCCAAACAAAGGTGTCCGCATTGATCCATGCCCACATAGCTACCATTGAGTGTTTTCTGCTGGAAATCATCTGCGTAGGGGTTGCTTTCCTCTTATTTGACACAGCCAGCTTGAAAATCACGCGGTGGTGAAGATAGTTGTGTATTTCAATTTATAGTTTTTCCCAGATATTCCAACGACGAGGATGATGATGATGATGATGATGATGATGATGATGATGATGATGATCATCATCATCATCATCATCATCACCATCATCGCATTTTGATAATCAGTATTATTGTCACCTGCATATTGGTGTCGTCGTTAGTGATGGGATCCATGGACTGCTATTGTTGCAGCAACGAGGGGAGCCTGAATGGTTGACCGATACCGAGATGAGTATCAGTCAAACTGGTCAAGATCCAAGAAATCCAAAAAGTGAATAGAACAGCCACTGTGTTGAAAAATGAGCCACCTCAATGGTGGGCAGCTATGAAACAGAACTCATCTGCACTCAAATTTCGTTGGCCAAGCGCTGTGCAAAGGAAGTGTCTCTCGAGATTCGTTTCAATTCCTGAGTCCTTTAGAATCCTTTAGATGGGTGTCTGAAATTGTGGCTTTACGGCTTACGGTTGTACCCCCAGTTATTGCCAATGTTCATTGGGAAAAAGATGATAATCCAGGTGAATCAAAGGTACTCCATCAGACAAACCCAGATCTGCATTCACGGTGGCGTACGTCAGTACTGAGCCCAGGACAGGTAATCCACAGCCTGCAGGTGGGCAACGGCGATTTGTTGCTCGATGAAGCCACACTTTAAGCCAGGTGAAATGGGACTTTTTTGGCTGCGCCTGAATGCATCATCAATCTCTGGGGTCTTCAACAAGACATCTTCCAGCTCGCACATGTAGCCTGTCATGGCGATCATGTGAACTGCCCCCTTGGGGCCCGTCCCTTTTCGCACGAAAAAATGATAGAGGTCACCCAAAATGATTGCAAAGTCAATCAGTGTGAGAAGAGACTAGGCATTCGAATGTTTAAAAAAATGTGTGCCTTAAGTTATGCCAGTTTTTATGCCTTTTTGTGAGACCCTGTTTGGAAATTCCCCAACTGGCTCTTCTGAGGCCGTGGGGATTCCAGGATTCTGTGGGCCTACTTGGTCATCCTACGATTCGCAGGCTGCAAAACCTGGTTGCGGTTTAATGCGGCAATTAAGATGAATTAAGTAGATTGTAGCCTATTTAAGCCTATTTAAACCTATTTACTAAGCGGGATGAAGTACAAAGTAAGACCTCAGGGAAGGCAAACTGTAGCAGTGTTTTCTCGTCACCGTTTATGGCTCTACCAAAGGTGTTTCATACCCAGACAGCCAGCTACTTCCCAAGCATTTCAAACCAAGCAGCCAATGCCCAAGTGCGAGTTCTGCAAAATGACCCAACCACCCGTGATGAAGGCTGCATTGTTCTTCTCCTGAGATCGGGAATGAATCAGGCAGCAACCATCCATCAAGCCTTTTGCCACCTCCTAAGGTGGGGTGGATAACACCCCTGAGAACTGTGGATGTATCTGTACCAAAAACAGCAGAAATCCAAATGGCCGATTTTGGGGCATGTATCTCTGGTTCCTCGCCAGACAGAAACGGACAAACGCAGATGTATTTATGTATATATATATATACCGTGTACATGATCGTATTTGCTCGCTGCTCACAGAGCCGATCGTCGCGCCGCGGCAGAGCTGCTAATTCTGTACTTGCTTTAGGTGGCCCAGTCTGGTCCGTAGTGAGAACCGAAGTCTGTGCATACAATGTTCAGACATGGTTTCAAGAACTCATCCGGGACCGATGCTGCATCTGGCAATGCTGGGTCCACCATCAAAGCAGGTATGTATATACCATAATATCCCCATGATATTCCTATTGATGGACCTGCAACGCCAAGAAACTCTCGCGACCTTCTCTTGTCCTTCGCCCATCGAGACCTCACCAGGATCAAGCGTAAACCGTTGGGGTTTCAGTCGTTGGGGCAACTTCCAAAAGGGGAGGGAACCACCTTTTTTTGGAGTTCTGGACCCCTGCCCCTGCTGTAACCAGAAGAAGTCAGCGAATGAATCCTGAAAGTTTTTAAAAGAAACTACAAATCAGCAAGCCCGGCAAGCTGCAGTTTCTGAGCCACACCTTGTCGGTCGGATACTTCTTCTTTTTCTTGGCCAGCTCATCAATGCTGAAGGTGGGATCACTTCCTGTGCAGTCAGGCGAGTTCATGTCAAGCTGAAGCCTGCATTTGCATAAATCCAAGGATTAACTATGCGTTTGAAGCTATGCGTTCCACTGTATCGGTCATGGTCCTCCAGCTGCATTGTAAACCATTATAATATATGCTATGTGACAACAACTCGTTTTTTGTTGGACCTCACACACATCAATGGTCCCATGGGCGCACCTGCGGTGAGGAGATACAGGATCGGCTTCCGGCACTGGGACTCTTCGTAGATGTCCTCAATTTTCTATGGCTAAAGCCCATGTTTGCTAGGAAACTGTACACCCAAACTCAATGGATTGGTAAGAGGGAAAATCTAGGATTGACACCCTCAACTTAGGGGGTAAAAAAAACATTGGTGTCCTTGAAATTCTCCCTTTAAGCCAATCCATGGGCGAACATCTTGCTGGCAGAAACCTGGAAAACGGGGTATGGCTCAAAGTGGATATGTTCATAGAGAAAATGATGATGGTATCCCATCGGAAGTTTGTGGTATCCCATTTTGGGACAACCCCCAATGGAGGATTCCTCACAACAACGTCCCTATGGAGGTCCTGGATGGCATCGGTCACTGGTGCCACGAAGCGGGTATCCAGCATGGCCTGTGAAAGAGGCCCCAAATTTCACCTATTTCAAGCTGGTTTTGCAAATTCAAGGCATAGGTTTAAGTTGAGATAATTTTAGATACATGTATTACATTTTTATAAATCTATATAGAAATGATTGCTTTTGCCAGCCATACATGAGTCGTGAACCTGGAATAGAAAACACTAATATGATCGTAGCCTGGTATGATTGGTATGATTGTATCAAGAGGTGTAAGTGGTAGGGGCATGTAGGGGCTCCCTCCTGTACCATGTGCAAATTCTCAAGTCAAATTTGCAGGGTCCCAGCTTCTGTCATTCTTGGACATTGACTTCAATGGGGTACTACCTTGCTGTTCCAGACCCCCAGATGCCACATCTCGCCTCCACAAACTGACTGCAGGAAATGGTGGTTCGATCCTCACGCATAGATCGCACGATGGTGAGTCGCAGGAATGGTCCCAGAGTCCTGCCCGGCTCCGAAGTTCAGATTCGAGGCCCTGAAATGATGCTGCCAAAAGGCTGTTGGCACCCAAAGAAACAAGGAGGAAAATTGCATGAGCCCCTGCAACCCGTGCTTCCCTCTTTGTTGGTATTTCCCTTCTGTGAAAGTAAGTGATGTTCCCTTTTCTTCCCCGTTTGAAAGTCTTCTCTGAGCCTAAAGCTTGGGGGAGTACGGTCCTTTGTGTGAAAGTGATGTGCGTCCCCTGTTCTGCCCCTTCTGAAAGTCTTCAACGAATGTAGAGTTTAACTAGGGTTAGGGGATTCTATTCCTTGATGTGGAAGTACAAATAGCAAAGTAAAGAACTGTGGGGCTGTGGGTAATATCGCCAGATATGTTAGCCAGTACAGTAGGTTGTCAAGCAGTGAAGATGTTCCGCAGCTGGTATATTGCTCGTATACAGGTAGCAAGTGGTATACAAGATAGTGTATGATATCTAGGTTCTGTATATTACTGGATTATTGAAACAAGCATGGTATGTTTATAAGAATATTGATATTATTCCATAGAGAGGGAGAGAGATGGAATCTTCTTGCAAGCCTCGGCCAAAAAGGTGGATCACCCGATCAAGTTCCCCATTGTGTCAATCTGCTGGTTGAGTAACTCATCCCAGAACTATTGAAGTTAGGATCTACTATTGGATCTTCATCCCTGGTGAAGGGTGAAAGTCAAAGGAAAATATTGGAAATCACACCACCAATCACAGGCATGGTGCTTCTCCATCAACACAGGCCATTGCTTCAAGCTTCAGTGTCTTAATCCGTCAGTCCTGTCCATGTTGATGCGTTCATCGTAGTCAGGGATCGGCACACTCTCTGGCTCATTCTCATCATACCACTTTCGCCAGGCACCCTCATTGCCTGGACAGCAAGGGGGCAGCAGCTTGGTTCAATAGCATCAAGCCTTGAGGCTACAATCATGCTTCAAACTGTCGATTTCCACTGGCAACATCGCTTTCGGGGGAGATTAGGAACCGAACAAAGTGCAGTTCAACCCTCACCAAAAAGTGGAGGAAACCGCGCCGAGGGAGGCCATCCACAACGGAATTGCTGGCTGAGTCACGCTGCATGAAATCGACAATCTCGCGGAAGAACACAATCCTTGGCCGCGGGGATGGGGTCTGGGGCACCTCTTTGGACCAAAAATGGCCCTCCGAAGTAACATGGCTATGGTACAGATGGATACAGACGGCCCATTGAGTTCGTTGATTTACCTATCAAAAAATGGTGTTTTTTTTTATAACTGTGTGAAATTGCCGAAAGAGTAAACCATCCATGTTCTTTTGGGCTGATCGGTTGGACCAATCCCCAGATGTTTCTTGCTAGATGACAGGGGAAATCTTTGAGCAAGCCAGAAAGCATTTCGGAAGGACTTGGTATCTTTAGAAATGGGTTTATCCAACAAGTAAGTATATAATTGCCCTTTAATAATCGATCGCTTAATTCTCATGGTTTCCCTACAAATTGCCACACATTGCTTCAACCTATTTTCAGACCCACATGGCTGTCGCCAAAACATCATCGAAGCTTCTGATCCACTCCAAAGGCTTGCCGCGAGAGGGCCAAGACGTTCAACCAGACCTGGTGAGAAGAGAGAAAGAGTGGACAAGTCAATGGCTCTTAATTGGAAGATCTTGTACTGTATATATATATATATATATGGTTCAGCATTGGATTTACCACATCAAGTGAGTTGATATCAGTAGGATTAAGGCTCATCTTTGTTCAATGGAGTGGAGTTCATCAACAAAGATGTTGATAAATAAGTGTGTAGCGGTTTCTAATCCCAGGAAATTAGTCAGCTAGCTACCCCAAGCGAAGGCTCTTGCCCCATTTCATTGCATGCCTTCAGGGATCAGTTCCAAGCTTCTGGCTGACAAACTTCGGCCCACAGCCAAGGTTTGCCAGGTTGCGGCGGGAAAGTCTGAAATCCAAGCAGATTATATGGACTATGTATGCAGATATGTTTAGTTGTCAGGTGGATAACTCTTTGTAAAAACAATGATGATCATGATTATGATTCTTATGATGATTAGTGTGATGATGATTATAAAATAGACTCAGGCAAAGCAAACGTACAGATGTTCTAGCTATTTTTTTTGCGGGCTGACCGTGGCTCCAAATGATGGACCCGCAAATAGGACGCTTTAATCCTATGAATGACAACACTCACAGGTCCCATCGGGTACATCCTTTGAAGTTTACCACGCCAAGTTGGCTAAGTACGCCCTGATACCTCCAGGATTGGTTGGACAAACATCTGGCGGAATTTGGAAAAGTGGTCATATCCCCATTTTTGGAGCTACACACCTCTGTTGTGGCTTACCTTCCTATGTTACTCTTCATGCACTGATATCTTCCAGCCTTTCCACAACCTAGAAATTGAAATCGTTAGCTTCTGTGCATTTTTTTTTGATAGTCAAGATTTGTCAGAGTTTCACAGTTTCATGGACCTAGGTCTATTGTCACTTGGTATTACTTACATAGTTAATATGTATATAGTATATACCCCCATGTAACCAGTTGCATATGATCATACAAAGCCATATATCATATCTAAATATGCAAGCAGATCTAATCTAAATAGATGACCTGAACAATATATCATGACTAATATGTCATATAATGTCAAGTTATAGATGTAACCTTTATCTACTTTGGGATGCATGCCACAAAGTAAGTAGTTTTTAACTCATATACAACCCATACCTGACTGCCATAAAAATGTGGATTACACCATTGTTTAATCCACGCAATCGATACCTGGGATGCACCCCCAAGCATGAATCTCTGACGAAATCACCTGGTAAACAAAAACAACACACGGGTTCCTCTTATCCCCCAACGTGTATATGTATATGTATATGTATATGTATATGTATATGTATATGTATATGTATATGTACGTATTGTTGGTTATTATATAATATATAAGGTACCTTTTTATATATACATTTATATACATATATACATTTATATATATACATATATATATACATATGTATATATATATATTTATTTATTTATTTATTTATTTATTTATTTATTTATTATTTATTTATTTATTTATGTAAATGTAATATATATATATATACATGCACATATCTCCCATAATCTATATATCCCTTTTGCTTAAACCAATTGCCCTCCGGTAGTCAAACATGGCTGGAAAATCCCCCATTTACTTCGATCACTTTCCCAACTGGAAACCTCCCTGCCACGGCAGTGCTGCTGCCTTGTCCGGCAGCCACTTGCCGAAGGGATTGGCGCGCTCGGCCTTGATGTCCAAGCTGCTGCCGGCCTGCAGGGAATCTGACGTCTCTTCGGGTAGGGGGTTCCCACAGGGTATTTTGATTGTAGGAAACTATGTTGGTTTGGATATGTCCTCCGCTTGTGGACAGCATGGCTTTTCCAGATCAATCTACATGAAGGTCTTCCTATCTTTCAGGTAGGTCTCAAAAGCTGAGGAAAGGTGCAAGCAACTCCAGTAGGAGCATTTGGATGTTTGAGTTTGTGGGCAAAAGAAATGTACCCGTGTACTTCACGTGCCAGAATACGCGGAAGAGTTTTGCTTAGGATGTGAACAACTGTCGATTTTGGATCATTTTGGGAGACAGTGGCTTTGGACCAGGAGCGAAATTATACCCAAACCAATATAATGTGGTACAGTAGAGGCAATTATACATTGTCCCCCATAGTACCATGCATGAAAACCACAATAGTTCATGGCATAGGGTTGACCACAAGAAACGCCGCCTTCAGCAAGATGGAAACATCACCAGAGGTGATCCTGACGTCAAAACACAACGAGAGATCACTGGCGATTGGGGGAAATCACTCATCAAAGTGGAAATATGATTGCAGCAGTCATAACAGATGATGTATGTATCTATATATATATATATATACATATACGCATTGTATATACACAGACATACATGCATTTATCGACTTGCATATACATAAATACATCTATCCATGTGTATACATATATTCGTACATATATATATATACATACATATATAACTTTCATTCAAGAACAAAATGCTATGTCCCAAGCCACGGGAGGTGTGTTACCATCATCATGAGGGTATTTGGGAGGATGTAGTGACATATGTACGATATACTGATATACATATTAATATACATACTATAATATTACATATATATATATATATAGATACATGTGACATCTGGCTTTGACTCAAGCCATGCCTGTAAAAAGTCATTGGAATAGGGAAGATGATGATAGACCATGGTGAATTTGGGATTCCCAATTTCCAGACGCTGAGCTATTGGACTGTATGGCATGTCAATTTTTGCACCACGTTGGGTTTTGCAGAGATATTCCACATGTAAAAGTAATAGGAATGGAGCAATATTAGATTCCACAAGAACGGTACACTTGTCAATTTTGGTTGTTTCAAACTGGGGGATACCAAAAAAAATGTTAAATCTTCATCAGGAAAATGTTGGTAGACCTTGTGGGGGTATTATCCCCCATGTCGAGATCAAACAAGGCTCTTACAAATCAAAATCTTAGATGCCCTGCGCAAAAAGATGTTTGTTTTGGCTGTTTAGCTGGTTAAGAATCTTCATATACTTTATACATCTTTATACCACCCACCCACCCCGTTTGTAGCAAAAGATGCAAGTACCAGATCCAGCCAATATTTAACCCAGGAAACGTCCCAAAAAAAAAAACAGAAAATGTCATCGGCCAGGATCTGATTGGCCACCGTCATGATCTTCAGCGTCACCAAGAGCTTGAAGAGCATCTTGTCGCGCTCATAAAGTCCGCGATTCATGTACCTATAGACCTGCAGAGATCTTGTGAGGAAAGGGTGATCTCCAAAATGCATTGCATTGTATTGCTGGGCCATGCTGTTTTTTTGAGCCATGTTGGTGAAACCAACCAGTAAATCAAATGAGGAGTGTTCAAAACCCGCAACGGCATTGATGCGTTGAGAGCAAAATTCCTATCACGGGTCAGTCCATAATCCGGACTGGAGAACAGGCGGCAATACATTATAACCCTCTGAACAACTAAGCACCCAGGAGTTTGGTCTCCGCTCAAATGGATTACAACCCGTGAACAACCCAACGGGATTATATCATGTACGAAGATTGGGGTTTTAGTTCATGAATGTTCATGATATATCATATGTTCATCTATTTTCATCAAGTTAGAAAAACTATAGGGGCCCATTAGTCACATCAAGTGATATTCACCCCAGTTTCACAGGTTTAACAAGAAGAGGCCAAAGAAACGAGCCGGGAGAATGGGATAAACATGTTTGAACCCCCCAAAGAATACAAACATGAAGATGTTGCCTAGAATTCGTCAATCTCCTGCCAAGGTTGCACTTCTAGTGAGATATGTGGTAGCTCAAAATGACATTCAACAAGTGTATGGCCAGAATCCATCCACAAATCCGCAGTGGTGACCCAAAATGAGGTCCCAATGGGTGGTCACCATCTCGGAGGTGGTTCAGCGTCTGCCTGGTAGGTCAAGAAGTGGATGATCTTCTCCACTCTCTTCGAGGTGGGCTGCGCCTTCTCGGAGTTGCGAACCTCAGAATTTTGATGAACGGAAACAGTGACGACGGTGACGGGTTGCACCTCGGTTTTTTGACCCTTTCAGAACCTCAGGGCCAAAAATCAACCAACACTTGACTCAAATCAGAGCAAAATCAATTAAAAATTTAGTGTCATCTGAATCAGAAGGGCCCTACTGGATCATTGCGGTTGCCCTGTGCTTTATCCGTCAAGCACTCGACCAATCACCGAGAAGCAGAGATCTCGAACTGTTCCAAGAACTGAAGCAGCGAGCAGTTGTACATCCAGCCTTGGACGTTTCACAGCTCAACGACACTGGTGATGCACAAAATTTGGGGGGCCGGTGCTTTTTGTTGCTCCCAAGATCATGAAAAGGCGACTCCGTGTCCGCCAAGGAACCAGATGCCTGGCTGGTAATTGGGTTCACCACGTTGGTCATATCCTGAACAGGCACCACTGTCTCTGGAAAGTGATGCCTCTGGCATGGTTCACATCCGAAATCGTGACATCCAGTGTGGCTACACCGGGAGGAACGAAACCCTACTATTGAAACTATTGTCCAAGTGGCCTGTTCTCTACCAACAGTTCGTGAGAAATTATGGAGAAGGTTCATCCCGTGTCTGGAGACAAAGCAAGACAAACAGACAGCCCGCCAAGATGTTTAACATGAAGGAACGCCCAAAACAATACAGAATTCAACAAGGCATCCCAAAAGAAATGAATCTTGGGCTCACCGTCGGCACAATAAGCACTACATAACATAAGTCCTCTCACGCTCACAGGACTGTTCCATTCTGCTTTGAATGGGCAGTGGCAAAGTCAGAAATCTTAGGAGCAGACTGTCATGTTGAAGTACATGATACTGCCTGCAAACTCAGCTGTTGCCCGATTGGAACATTTCCCTCCACCGCGCACAAAAACAAAACGGGCCAGTGGGCTCTTACGCGACCCAAAATAGCCACAGACATGGTTCGCATGTGCTTCAACATGTAACATGCTCCACGAATTACTTTCCCTCCAATATCAAACATCAAACACCCTCCCAGAGCCAGAAACCCGGTTGCGCATTGGATTTGTCCATTGGAGGCCCATAGGGGCACTTGACCGTTCCAACCTGGCCTCGGGTGGCCACAGGTCTGAACTGTTCGCGCTTCTCGTTGATCTCAACTTTCCTAACCACAAAACCAGCCAGGGAACCAGCCCTGGCCATAGACTCAGACACCTGGTGAGTTGGATCTCTAACTTGGGGATCGGTTAACAAAGTATCCACAAACTGATGATCTTCTTGGCTGCCCTGGTGATTTATTTGGAGTTATCCTTCCATTTTTGGACACACCACTCAAGAAAAGATCTGAATGTGTCCAAGAATGAGGTATCTACAGTGAGTTCAAAACCTCATTTTCCCTATGATGGGCAAATCACTTTATTGAATCAAAATCTTGACATCCTCAACTTTCATCGTGGGTCTGTTGGGTCCCACAGTCCCCGCCTTTCGTCCGCTTCCTTCAGCTTGCCCTCCACTTCCTTCGCCTTTGCCTTTGTGTTGGCCAGCACCTGCGCGCTGGAAACAAGACGCTGGAGACAAGGGAAGGTCACCGTCTTGATGGGAAAATCATCGACAATAGATGACTATAGTAACTATAGATGTGGTAATAAATTGACATGTGGGGATTTCCTAAAATAGGGGTACCCCCAACTCATCCATTTTAATTGGACTTTCCCTTATATACCAACCATGTTGGGGTACCCCCATTTCTGGAAACCCCCATGTGTCTACGCGGAAGTTGTTCATCAATGAAGCGAACTGGGGAATGTTGCCCTTTGCCAGGTAGGTCTTTTCGCCGGATATCAGTGAGTATCTATGAAAAATTCATTTTGAATATCCTGAAATTTCCGTGTAAAACAGCCCATTTCTGGGAACAAGTTCAAACTTTGCAACTTGGTCACTGAAATCTGGTTGAATGTGGTTGAAATATGTTGAATTGTTATCATTATCATTATTATCACCATTATCATCATTCCTATTCTTACTATAAATATAAATATATATATATATATGATTATATATGTGTGTATATTATTATATATTATTCACTATTTAACTATTCACTCTCACTATTGACTATTCACTATTCACCAACCTAAACTGTTCGGCCATGTGACATCGTGGTGACCTCGGCAAAGTTTACCCAGCTGAAATAATGGTTGGTTTTCATCGGGAGTTCCAGATCATAGATTTTAAATACAGAACAGGTACTGTAGTATAAGCCCAGAACGAATCATCGACCAAACATCCTCAACCATTATGTATCAACATTATATATCCCTATACCTATACTTTTCATGGTGGAAATTCTGAACCCTTGGAAACAGACTGAAACCGTAACCATGGTTAAATCCTCATGAAATCACACTCAGCTTGGGTCTTGGAAACTGCGAAAGTATGGGACGTGCCAGCCCCAACCCCCTCCTCGATCAGCTCGGTGTCTTCCAACAGATTTCCCTGTGAATTGGACAAACGCTCCAACAACCTCGGCTCGAAAGTGGGGTGTCCCAGTTTTCGCCTTCGTGCAGTGTTGGACGTAAATAAACAATTGGGATTCCCGGAAAGGCAGCTGGGTTCTTCGAATTATCCTGAGCTTCCGGCTGTTTGTCCAAGAGCTGCAGAGACTTAGTGTTGTTGGTAACCTCAAGGGCTGGTAAGGGCTGGTCAGGGCTGATGAGCTGAGCCAAGTACATCTTGGCTGAACGATGCATGGCTTCACATTCCACACGTTTCTTGGCCAACTAGGATTGTCTTCACTCGGGAAGAAATTTGTGACTTGAAACCACCAACTACACTGCCACCAAAAGACATCTTCCTCAAGTGCTGCCAGTGTGTCCTCCAGGCTCTTCATTTCCTCAGGTCGCAGCAAAGCTCAACATCGACAATGCTGGTCTTTTCAAAGGTGGCTTGCCATGGCAAGACTTCCAAAACCCACAGGTGATGGTTTTTGTTCCTTTAAAATCAATTTGAAATCCCTGGAAAATCCATGAAAATCCAATAGCCAATGCTCAGCCCTGGGAGGATCAAACATTTCCGCAGCATCTGCTCCAAGTGGCCATTCCAATGAGCTTTCCTAGCAGCTGCTGTTCCAGTCCCTTCAGCGTCACCGTGAAGTCAATCACCTTGGTTCCGCGGCAGTTTGCAGCCCCTGTGTGTCAACATGGGTATCTGCCGAAGCTCAAACCTTGGCAACCCCTAGGATCTATTCAAATCCATCGGAATAAATGTATCAACATTCCTACTTCCATGCGTGAAATGAACCATCCGTGACCTTTTCTCAACTGCTCAACTGCTGAGTTTAATACATCAGCAGATTCTTCCAGGTCACGGTAGCTTTGGCTGAGAGCTCTGGGCTGAAGTGAGGATTCGGCAAGCGCGACGTGAAGTAGAGACTGAAGCTCTCCTGAAGAGAGGAGTAGCTGGGAGCAACTGGACCCAAAAACTCGCTGGACGCAACATGACTTAACCATTGAAGTTCTAGGGGAATTGAAATCTTAAAACATGATAAAACTAACCATTTTACAGACTGAGGCTCTCAAGAATGGGACTGGGTACGTACCCGATTTTCAGACAACCCTAGAGATGGAAAAACCTGGCAAGAAGATACACTGAAACTGCGGATGAATGACTCTCAAAAAGGCTGCATTCCAAGGATATTTACTGTTACAGCAACAGTTCAGTACTCTTTGTTGAGAAAAGCGGTCGATATATGCCATGCCATGGTCAAAGAAAATGTATGTAGGTTATGGTAGTCTATCCTATGAAAGAAATTTATATCTATACATATATTGATATAAATCCTTTTAAATGGATCGACGACCATCCACCAGTATGTAATCCAACATTTGACTATGGCACAAACGCGGAGCCCTACAAATGCGATGCTTGTCTCACTTCTCTGCGCAAGAAACGCCACGATCGTGCCTTGTAGTCCATGTTCTGATCGCTGACGTTGATGTACCTGTTCTTACCTGGGAGAAATCAATGGCTCAAGCTGCTGACCCGTCCAAGTGTAGCAACAACCCTAAGAAATCGAAGTCGATTCGCACTTTTCATGAGGATTTCACCTAAATATCTTTTGTGGCTACTAGTAGAAGGGTGAATATCTCAAGGCATAGGAACGGATCATCCCCAAGCTTCAACCTCTGTTGGGTTAGATCTCAGCCAGCTTCTGCTTTCAGGGCATAGGTGCCTGACTCCCAAAGTTCTCTATGTGCATGGCCAATCTGCAAGAAAAATTAGCATCCATAAATTCTAGGTATTACATCCCATTTATTCTGGATAAAATGACTACCCGTGACCAACCTATCAAACCACGATTTACCCAGTTTTGAAGCATAGCCTCAACTTTGCAGTCAAGCTAAGTGGCCCTTCTTGATGATCTGCTTGTCCAAGACAGGATCAAGCATCGGGTCAACCTCGTTCTCAACGTTCTCGATGATCAAGCACAAGCCCTCGCCTTAGGTTCACGGAACTTTACATGGCTATGTATTCTGCTGTGTACTAGACATGTATCTACTGTATCTATACATACATATTTATATACATACATATAATGTATATATATATAATATAATATATATATATACATATTATATACACATATTATATATATATTGTATATATAATATGTATATATTGTATATATAATATGTATATATATATATGTATAAATACATATAATGTATGTAATATGATGTCAATACAAATATATATATATATATATGTATTCATTTATTTCTTCATTTATTTATCTCCATCAGACTGCACGTTGCACTTTCCTGTTGTCCATCACGTCTGCCAAGGCTCCCATGGTGAACTCGATCTGGTCCTTCAAGTTCTTGGCTGAGAGCGTCGTGATGCACATGGATGGATTCTCGCTGATTCTGGCCTGGCGAAACAGGAAGTGAAAGGGGGGAATCTGTGGATCCCACAAGACACGCCAAAGTTTTTTTGGTCACTTTAGGGATTTCAAATCAACCATGCTATGGGGGGTCCAGAATTTAGAGACACTGAAAAAATGCGGGTAAAACTTCAAGACCAACTGCCAGGGGCCAACAGAATGTCCATCGTTCATTCTGTTGCTTGCTGCATTCAACCATCAAATTTCATCGAATTTATCATCCATCATGTTATCCATCAGTAATCATCCATCATGTTATCATAATTTCAGTGTCATCCATTATGTTATCCATCATTTTGACCTCAGCATCTAACCTCAACATCCCTTCGCCCCGGCCTTCTCTCGGGACTTGATCCAGCGGTTGGCTTGTCCCTGAGGGTCAACCATCAAGGGATATCGCGAGGATCGGGTCACCATGATGGCGTTCTGGATCGACAGCTCATCACCTGCAGCTTGTGCCATGCCATGCGACTTTGGGAAAAAAACAACACGGCCAGAAAAGCCAGTAGAAAAAAAAGCCCTTGCCAAAGTTCTTGGTGGTTTACAACTCCCAAATAAATATCAAAAGATACTTATCAAAGTAGCATATGGATTCATAGTGGCTTAAGCATGTATATGAATTTCAATTGAAAGAGACGAAAAAAGACAGCTGACACTGACACCGCATCAAATTCCAACGATCTGAGCTTCACACTTGGCAAACCCTCAAGGGCCCATTCTCCAATGGTGCCCTGATCCACTAGGAAGCTGACCACTGGGATCTGAGCGGCGCGTCGAGGATGAATGATGCTCCCCTCCTTTTGTGGTGGGGTTGGGGGTCTATGATCGCATCTGAAGTGACAAACCACGATGTTTAGCAACAGCTAGAAAATGTAAGGAACTTCAAATCTTTGGCACTTCAATGGACGGACATGGATTTGCCTGCACCCTAGCATCTAATATGGAACCAACAAAAAAGGGATCGGAAAATTATTAAAAGGTTCCTATTGGAAGCAGTGATTTTGTGGGTTCCATGGCCATTCCCTTTGCTCTCGCCTTCTCATGCGCTGGCACGCTTCTCTTCTGAGTGTCCGCCTGTCGGAGCATCCAAACTGCACAAAGCTGGATGTGCCTCTAAACTTGGGAATCCAAACATGTCGAAAATTTGGGAACATCATGAAAATTCCAATCCCAAAACAACAGAAATGATGTGTTTGAGACATCCCAAGTTGAACCTGGACCTCATCTCAATTTGGATCAAAAGAACTCGGCACTGGCTCCCACATCTGCTGGATTTTTCCCATGATTTGGAGGGTCAAAAACAGCAACATGGCTTTTCTGTCCATATCGGCCCATGTTATGTTTGAGATCAAGAGAAGCAAAAAAAAAAACGTGATAGTCTATGATATTCCTATCAATCATCCACTTGTTTGACGGGAATTTGTCCTGGAAAATCATGCGCCTGGAAACTGGCATAGAGCTTGTCGCGGAACTCGGAGTTGAAGGGTCCACAGTAGATGACGAAGGCGCAAACACATCCCACATCGCCAATAAGCCTGGCCCGTGAGACACGACACGGCACTTGACATGGCGATGGGAAGTTCAGGTGGGGAATCGAACCAGCTAAATTCACGGTTGAACCATCATCCAAATGTGAAGTTTTAACCAAGAAAACAATCAAAATGGGAGGTCCGTTGAGCTTATTGGCTGTTGGAAACCCATTGCAACCTAGGTATGGATCAAAACCCGATCAGTACCCTTATCTGTATATCAAAATAACTTGTATAGCCGGATTTGCATGTGCAAAATCAGGGGTGTGGCATGACCCATCCCACATAAACAGCGGGAAGCTGAAAAATCACAAAAAAAAGAACCCTGTAGTCCTATTTACAACCAAAGCTGGCTTGTCAACCACAACCACAAGCATCAACCAGCACCATAGCAGTAGAAGCAGCCAAGAACAGAAAGTATCAACCTGGACAACGAAAGTCCCTTAGGAAGCCGGCCTCTTTCGTCTCAGGGCAAAGTTTTTGGAATCCTCTGTCCTGCAAGAGTGCAACTGTTGCTGCTCACCTTCAGTCTCTCATCTCTGCGCCCATGACTTTGTGTCTGAGGCATCAGAACAAAGTCATGCTCCAGTCTGCACCAAAAACAAGTACTGAAACCCTTGAAGCCTCCAATGGGAGATCCGTCACTGGGAACTTACATGCGAGACCATACCAAATTTTGCTCGTCCCAGGACATTCATGTAAACTTCCGTTCCATATGCATACCTAAAACCCTCATGACACCTATGTTGTAGGCTTGGATCAATAAAAGTGAAAGACCCTCATTTGAGTTCCAGGTACACAGTACACATACATATGTGAGCCGCGGAAGTTATTTATTGTTAAACGTAATGGATGGGGTGTTCCTACCTGGTTCTCCAGTCCTGTCACATTTTTTGGGGCCTGACCTCGTTCTGCAATGCCGCACTTGTTTTTGAAAGCTAAATGCTTTGTATGAAATGCCTACCTCGTTCTCGGGGTGTTCCTACCTCGTTTTACCAGCGAATTATGATGATTTCCACACATCGGGGTTCGCCCGAATACTACTTTCCATTTGCACAAATAAAAGCCGTCGCTCATGTGTATATTAGTATATGTGATCAGTCTCAAATCTCTCTATCAATCTCACTACCAATATGAACATCATAATCTACCACTTTGCACAGCCCTGAAGTCCCAGGCAGTCCATCGTGCATTCTCACCACTGAGGCCAGAGAGCAGCTTGTTGGCGGCGTCCATCTGTCGTTGCATCGCTGCTGCACTCTCCTGGCAACTGGCATACTTCAACCCTTGCAATCACGCGTGGAAAACCATTCGTTTCTAAGGTCTTACGACCAGCAAGATTGAGCTGGCAGGGTTTCATTACTTCTTACTGCCAAAGAAGATTGAGTTCGGAGGGTCATTGGTCATCTTCTATGATGTTTTTCCTGGGAAACTCAATTGGTAGCCCGAGCCCGCCTTCAAGGTGTTCATCACGGCCTGGGCTTTGGCCAGTTCAGCATCCAGCTCGGCCACCTCACAAGCCCGGACAAGTTCCCCTTTTCCAAGGTCAAATGTACATATTTATATATATATATATAGCCGGTATAATTAATGATCATGATGACAATGATAAATAACGAAAGTTGCAACTATTATCAGTCGCGTACAAATAATCTCTGAGGTCCCTCTGAGGGACGAGTTGGGAGTTTGTGCAAACCTGTGAGATATTTCCTGCAAACCACCGCATCTTTGACCTTTCATTGCATTTCCATCCCCTACAGTAGCCAGCTCTACTTTGCCCAAGCAGCCTCTGCCAAGACCTTGTTCAGCTCCGCTTCGGCCGCTTGCAATTCAGAGCGCGCCTGGCCCGCAGTGGCGAGACTTGGGTCTATCTCTAGATTACCCCTATTTCCCCATCTACCAACCACCGTTTGAGGACTACATCCTCCGTTTTCCAAGGTTGCTGCTAGTTATTGTACCTATTTGTTGATTACAAACCATGCTTCACCATTACCAGGGACTCAAGTGGTTAAACTTCAGAAGCTCCTTGGAGCAGATTCCGGGTGCCCAAAAGAACTTGTCTCAGAGTCTCAGAGGGTTCTCATCCCGGTTCGTCTGAACAAGATCACCGAGTCAGCGCTGGACTAGGAATCTGTTCCTGGCTTCGATCTAGGGATAACTTGTACATCCCAGCAGGGAAAGGAAACTCTGGCGAGGTAGCAAATCTGCTACATCTGTTTTACAGATGCGATTTTGGTGCTGGTGGTATCCAAAATTGCATCAAAGCCTTGACGTCTCCCAAAATCACCAAGAACTGCTTCAGCACCTCACCAAAAACCGGACAAAGATGAAAAATCCACAAAGGCATCCCTATCTCCATCTTTTCAGACAGGGTTTGCCCCCATGTTTCACTTCGGAAACCAACCCCCACCACCACCATTCCCCCTTTTCTTCCCTCAACCGCCTTGGACAGCTTTGCTTCGGCCACTTTCAGTGCGTCCATCTTGGGCTTCACGATCTTAGCAGCTCCGTGATACATCACCTGAGGCCGACATGGCGGTCGCCTTGATATTTGGTGAGTCAAAACCCTGGCACCCCGATAGATACCCTGAAAGGTACCCTGATATAGCTGGTTTATGGCCAATTCTTCCCCCAACAGATGGGAATGATAGGTTTTGATCCATCCCCATGTGTTTTTTTTTGGGGAAGCCAATCCGATTGTTTGGGCAAATCAGTGGCTTGATGTTTCTTTCGGGGAGAAAGAATGGTGTAAAACATTCCAAAATGGCGGGATGGTTTGCTGTTGAACCACCATGTCAAGTGATGTCATACCCAAACAAGTTGAGACATCAAAGGACCCATGCGGTTCTGGCGTAAGCAACACTTGAGATCATGGAACATCGGCATGAGAGGCTGCTCACTTTGGGACTGAGGTGTCATCATCTTCAGGTCGTTTCAGCCCGCAGACACGACCATTGAAGCAGTGATTGAAGCAGTGTTTGAAAATCATACTGCTTGGTTCATGGGAGTTCTGATGCTGATCCTGATCAAGTCCCCGCACTAGCATTGACACCTCCCCAGGCCCACCTAAGAGTTCCTTATTACTTCCTCCACCAACATCACCTTATTGGGGCAATCCCCAACACTACTCCACCACCATCTAGCGTGATGGCTCAAGCCCCTGGTACTCTCTGAACTCTCATCCCCCCATTCACAGGGTATCACATGAATATACATATTCAAATTACATAATTATATATGTATATACGAGCTATATACGTATACACGTGTATATACATTCTGAACGATCCAATGGTCTTTAGGAATGGATTCTTCAAAGTGGCCAATATTCAGGGCACCCAAAATCCAATGTTCGAGGCACCATGGCCCCCACGAACTTGCACAGACCTGCTGCGGCACCACTGGCCTTGCCCGCCAGGTCCGGGTCCAGCACCTTGCAGCCGTCCGGGGGTTTCCATAGCCATGGGGATACCCCAATAGCTGGATGGTTTATGATTTATTTCATCGAAAATCCAAGAAAATCCCTGAAAAAAATGGATGATTTCGGGGGGGTCCCCCATGGATTAGCGGAAAAACCTCCATATACGGGGTCGGAAAGTCACGAGTTTGGATGCTGAGAAATCTGTTTCTGAAAGACTTGAGGCAGACGCCTCAAATCGGTAGATGTTCAGCCTATGATTCAGGCAGAAAACATTTGGGTGTCAGCTAGCCCAAAAATGGCAAAAGACATGAAAAAACAGTGCTTGTGGGCTGTCTCTCCACGCAACCTGCAGGATCAAATCTTTGTAAGTTAGACTTTGTGTTCAATTGAAGAAGGAACCCTGCGAAAACCCAAAATCAGATTTACAAGCGCACTTCTGGTCTTTTAAGTTAAACTGAGAAGCCGTCACTGGCCTTGTTTGGTCAAGTCAAATCACTGGCTCTGGACATGTTTAGGTATGGGCCACAAGGATCACCCAAAAAAATGATAGTTTGAGACCAAAAAATGACCAGTCTTGTGGGTGCAATTATATGTACTCTGTTCACCGAATCGTCCTTTCATTCGTCAGGGTCAAGCAGTTCTGCGCGAGCCTTGTGCGCGAAGGGGCTCCAATTCCTGGCTGCATCCTGGCTGAGCCGAGGGGTTTCCTACTGCTCAACTTACCAGAGGCTACTGAGCACCATGGAAACCATCCGACTTGGGGGTCAAATGTGTGGAGCCCCAAATAGCATCCAACCAGTGCCGCCAATCCAATCATCATGTATGGCAGAAGATGGCTTTCATTTTCTTGCTCCAAACAATGGTTATATAAGGATATATAAGGTTGGATTTCCAAAATACCCTAATATTTTTTCTTTGATTGTGACACCACCATCTTGGTTCCTACCGTCCCCATTTCCTGATTGTATCCCCATTTTGGGTTGGCTATATATGGTTTTCTCCGGAGTCCGAAAAAAGTGGTTACCCCATTCCATCCAACGGTTAACCACCAAAATTGTCCCTAAAAAAAAGGCCACACTTGCTGGTGAACCAGCCCATTTTCAGACACACCCAAATATCATAATAGTGTTGGTTATTTTACATAGAGTATGTATCAGAAAATCCCCATATATCCGCACTTCATCTCCAGTGAAACCACCTTTGATGATTTTACCATGGTGAAATCTACCATGGCGGTCCTCATCAAACCGCAAATAGGGCTCCAGCAACTCGCAGGTCTCGTCGTTAATGTTGTCCTTGCAACGGCTTCAGGTAACGGCCTACCCCAGGTTCAATGGTGGCAAAAAGATATGGAAAATTATACCATGAACTATAGACATCTATAGATATCAAAGATGTCATACTAGATCATGTCCGAGAAACCGAGAAACCCGTGAATTTCCATATTTTTTGTGTGTTTACTGGAGGGTACACCAAGAACGACCTTCCAAGGATGGCGAGGATCCCATAAAACCCAGCATGCCCAGTTCCAAGAGATGACGGTCGCCGACCCAACGGTGTTAGTCCTTGTCGTTGGCGGCGAAATCCAGGATATTGCTCAAGAAGTTCATATCCTGCCCGTATCTTTGTGCATGACATGACACCCAAACTCATTGGAATGTTATGTTCAAGCAATAGACTAATTCAGCGCATCGCATCTGAACACACAACGAAGACGGCTAAAACTATTCAAAACTGAATCGTACCAGCGAATTTCAAACATGGTTATCCATGGTTTTGGCCTAGAAAATCAACAAAACAATAACAAAAGCGCCTGCAACTCCTTCTTCGCGTATTCTTCGTAGGAGTCAGCCATGAAAGATGCGGTGACCTTGTTGATGAACTTGTCCTCCACCTGGCAGTGGTGAACCCCACTGCGAAGCACTGCTGCGCGCAGCCCAGGTCTGCTAGGGGTTCATGATGAGAAAGTTTCCCATACATATACACCTGTATAATCCTGTGTATGCATACAATCATGATATGAAGCAGTATTGGATTAAATTGACAATCGACAGCCAGTTAGGACAACTTCCCAGATTGGATCATGATACTTCTCATTGAACCAATGGGTATCTCAACCCGTCTTTCACCATCAATCATCGATGAATTCAGGGCATTTCTCAAGTGATTCTGTCGGCTGATTTCACATCTCCGGGCATCCTCCAAGTGTTGCCTTGATTTTTGGGACTGAACCTACTGTCCCCAGACTGTCCCCATCCAAACTTCGAAAAGCGAATCTGACTCCAGGAGGAAATCAATCAGCTCCAGCCTTGACGCTCTGCACAGGTTTGGACTGCAAAATCTGAAGTCCGTCGAAGGTGAGCTTGATGATGTCCACAGGCTTGTTGTTGGTCTTAATCTCTGTAATATCCTGCCATAGATTAGATTAAGTCTGATGAATTCGAAAAATCCACCAATCAGAAGAAACCGTCCTAAATGAACTAGATGTGGCTCCAAAAGGAACAGATCCAGTATGAACCAGGGTTTATAGGAGGTGTTTAGGCAGAGATGGGAGTTGGACAAATCTTGCTGAAGGGTTGGTGGACACGCGTCAAAATAGTGATTTAAACAAGCGCAAATGGGGGGATTCAAAAATGCTATCCCACACGCAGAACACTCTTCTCGATTTTGAAGCTGCCCCAGTTTGGATTCAGCACACTTGTTGGAGTGACACCAAATTTTCTGAACGAGTGATGTCTTTGGACTGTCTTGAGGGAAAGAAGGCAGACAAGTACCAACAGGGAAAGCATTGTCCAAGGTGAGTCTGGAACAGGTACACTGTACCGTGCATGGAGCCATGCACGACAGAAAAGATGGTCAAGGGTTACATCTGTCCAGGGCACTGTACTCCTTTTCACCTGGTCTCCCAAACTGCTGTGGCTGAAAACGATGTACCCCTGGTGAACATCTCACAAATCAACAGACAAGTCTTGGCAGCTTTAAGGACACCCAAACTCATCCGCAGCAATCATCCGCAGCACTCCCGCACGTCATCAGCAGCGGCTCCTTCTTGGTGATAGAGTTACAGGCTGACTCGGCCTCATGCAGGTAAGGCAGAGCCTTATCCAGCTCCACTTGAGCTGCTTGCTTCTCACCTTGCGAGGGCAAGGGTACCACGGCCGAAGTTGAATCTACTGTACAAGGGCCCAACTCGCGAGTTTCAGCCCCAAACGGTTGGGAAATTTGGAGCGTTTGCCTACAAGTTCTTGGGATTGTTGATGACCTGAAACAACCCAAACTTTGGAGGGCTTGCTCCTGCAGTGAGAAAGCTGACTCTGTCCTCAAAGGGATCCATTAAGTCTCGACCCACAACCATTCGAGCCCATCTTGACATCCTTTCTTCATTGGCCCATCATAAGAACTGGTGCACCTTCGATCTTGGCGGCCTCTGCTTCGCATTCGGCCTTCTGACCATTCACCTGTGTGTGCGGCTGCAAACTTGCGGCTTTGCATCTGTATACTTCCTTGTTCATACATAGCCTGACATTGTACCTAGTACCTACTGCTTCGATGAAGTGTCATGTTTCCATACAAACCCACGATTATGCACAACACCTATTGCCCTGAACACCCTCTGACAAGACTCAGAAAGTATTTCCACAGGTCATCCATCAATGGCACCGTCACCTTCCAAACAAACCTGGATCCAGCTGCTTGCCCACCTGCTCAGCTTTCTTGTCAGCCTTTGCTTTCTCTGCCATGACCTGTCCCCAAATTCAGGTCCGGGCTGATGTGAAACGCATCCGGTCCAGTTGGCCCAGATTGCTGAAAAGAGAGCTGAGCTGGTCTGAAGGTTTGGGGAAAGAACCGTTCCATTAAATTGCATGGTCGATCAGGATGTTCTGATGAACACTGTGTCACAAGTTGGGATGTCCACGATTTTTGGACAAACCCAGCTGTCCATCACTCCACACATGAATTCTCTAGGGCCAAAGTACGTGGGTCACATTTGGGATAAAAAGAATGCTTCATAAAACTGATGAGTCCAATTGCCAATCTGCTTTCTCCCAAGTACCCCAATGGTTGCTTACAGGTTTTGCCCTTGTTAGCCAAAGCGTTTGATGCAACCCGTAGCTCGGGTCATTTCTTGCAGGAACCTCATGGAATCCCCTCACGTTGGAATCATTTTTTAGTCATTTGGATGGTTTGGTTGGTCTCAACGAGCTGAACGTTGCCTTCTCCAACAAGGCTGTGGTCTTCTTCTCTTCGGCTCGCAATACCACATCTTGCTCTTTCAGCTCAATCTGCCAGCAATGCAGCCGATAGCTGAAAGCCCAGTTTCATGGCCGTGTAAGAACGACTTGCGCAGCTATGTATGCTGATGTTTACGTTTATGAACGTTTTTTCACCATGATCAGGTTGATTTTCCTCTCTCCCATGTTCATCGGTTCTGTCACCATCTCTGTTGATTATCCCCTCATCAAGAACAAGACAACCTGTGCTTTTGTCCAAGAGTGTTCGAAGATCGCATACCCCAAAATCTCATAGTTGAGAAAATCCTTTTCACTTGCCATAAAATGGGGGGCTCCTTTCCCTCATTTCTGGACCTAAATCCTACAAAAAGAGCTGAACGGTATCTCGAATGCCCCCAGACCTTCAACTTCTCCACAAACTCGGAGGCCTCGGTCCAAGAGGAAGAGCGAGCATTTCAGGTTTTGGTTAGAGTTAGAGATGATATATACCAGTTATGAATAGGAAAGAAATAAGACATGACAATGATGACCTGGTTTAGAGCTGGCAGTAACATCTGATTTATAGCCCATTCAATGGGAATTGTAGAATCACCCAAACAAAACGGCGAGTTGTTGGCTTCCGCTGACGGGCCGAGGGGATGCTTGACATCAAGTCTAGTCAGTATAGTAACACCCTAAAAGGACAGAAAAGTGTCGTCTTTCGGGATGACTATAGTTGCAACTAGTTTCCATGTTCTGATGATAAACGATAGGTCCTAGATCCCCAACTCGGGTTATGGCGTTGACAATTTTGAGCATCATCAGAGCTGCGAAGCCCTTTGCAAACTGGCATTGTCATCCAACTCACCCAACAATTGGGGTCTGTTTATTACAGCTTGTCGGTACGTGAAAGTCTCATATGTTCCATGGTTAGGTGACATGGGACTGATGGGGCATGGTCATTCAATCATCATCAGGGATTCCATTTAATGGTTACATAAGCCCCAGATGGTATGAGGATCCTGTTGTTTGACAACATGCGCCTGACATTGCAGGTCTCTAGTAGTGGGCCAAACTGGGCGAACAAAGTCAGTCCAGGGCACTTCCTTGAGCTTCTGCAGACCCACGTTCACACTCCTCTCTTGAACGTTGATCTCCTCGTACTTCACAGCCTCAGCCATACTTGGATTCAGATTGAGTTCTTTAAGAGAATGGAGATTTTAACACGACTCAGCAATTGGAGAGATCGTCCAAGACCATCTTTCCAGGTGATGTTTCAAATCCTTTGACACATTGGAAAATTGCTGAGGTTTGCTGTGATGTTCCCTGAAACCAACTCTGGGATCTAAGCTTCCCCACATACAGCACCTTGTAGAAATCAATGAGGCATAAGAAGCTCTTGGGCGTCACGTAGACGTTTTTGCGCATGCCTCAGTCTTGGAGGATCCATGTTGGCAGTTTCACCTGTGTGGTCAGTCAAATATGGTACCAATTGGAATGGTTGGAAATCTATGGTCCCATGCTCTTCCTTTTATTCATTTTGATCAATAGCCACATACAGGTTTGCCCAACGAATGAGGTACCCCAAATTTTGATGGTCTCGAGCCTTCTTTCCCTTTATAGTGGTAATACTGGTAAGGAAAATTCCAGATGAAAACAGACCCATCCCTTCCTCCCGGGACTCCGGACGCTGGTAATAGATGTCGCAGAGGTCTCTGGTCAGCGCCTGGAAACTGCCTGTCAGGGCGTAAAGCCTGCCCTTGTCCTGCTCGCTGCAGTCCAACCTTAGCACCATGGCACAAAATGGCTTTTATTGTGGGGGCAACATGACATTCAATGATAGGATGCTTACCATCCAAAGGTCCGGGGATTTACCATCCAGGATTTGTGTGTGTGTGTGTGGGTCAGTACCACTACTTTGGATGTTTTGAAGGTGATATGTAACCAGCAAGTATGAGGATATAATATAATAATATATAATAAATGAAACCAATCATTTTGGGGATATTGTGGACGTCATATGAGATATATATATATATATATATGTATATATATACATAATATGTATATATATATATACATAATATGTATATATATACATATATATATACATTGTATGTATATATATATATACATATATATAAACATATAATATGTATATATATACATTGTATGTATATATATATATATAAACATATAATATGTATATATACATATATATAATATGTATATATATATAATATGTATATATATAATATGTATATATATAATATGTATATATATAATATATGTATGTATATACATATATATATATATACTGTATACTCCATATCCATATCCATATCCATATTATATATATATATAAACACTCCACAATATGGTGTACAACCCATTGATGTGACCCTGGTTTTTCAAACGGGAAAAACACAAGTGTGCTTTCACCATCCAACTCTGCGGGTGCCATGTATTTTTACTGATCCGAATCTGAGTTGGTCACGCCCCCTGGGTACAATTCTTCCCCCAGATTTGTTGGTGGAATCTGGTGGATCTGTTGGAGATGGTTTTGACAAAATAAAGCACCCCTAAATCCACTGGTTTATCACGGTTTTCCCACTCAAGATTGCCATAGCTCTGCGGCTCAATCATGTTCAAACAAACCTGTATCACATGTACTACTGGGGTCGGTATGGTCATCCCACCATCATCAGGCTATATCAAAGTGCCTACATTCATGGCATCGGAAAATGACCATCCCCAACCAACCTCTTTCGGGTTCCGAAACGTGCGGCATCCAAGCAGCTTGTAGGTGCTCAAGAATGCACTACTCACAGCCACAAGGGCGGCCTCCGGCCAGGGCATAAACCTGGACTCAGCATGGAAACGCGGACAGTGACTATCAAAACCCAGCTATTTTGGGGGTCAAGACTCTGAAGTCGATCTTCAAAATGTCAAATTGCTCTGTGAAACCTCTTCGCTTTCATTCCCTTTGCGAACTGGGTCCAGCATTGGCCGCCTGCTAAGGGGTTGGGAACCCTCACATCCAGATCTCTATCTGCGCAGATGAACCACGGCGATGAACTCCTTTTGTACTGTTTGTGTTTCCTACCCCTTACCCCCTGTATAATAAAGCGTAGCAGCGTAGCTGTAACCCCATTTTGATTGGTGACATATCCCATTTCTTTTTGTCACATCCGTATGTTCATTGGTTACATTCCCATTTCTTCGTGCCTGAAATGCCCAATGATTGGTAAGCAATCCCATGGGAATCATGGCAAAATTCATGGTTTCCACTGCAACTTCAAGCGACCAATTGATGTTCACCGTAAAGACCGCTGGGAACTTCTGCGCGCGGATGGGGAATTTGGCGTTGACCTCAATGTCTGGGCCAAGAAAGATGAAAGGTCAGTTGGGGGATAGCCAGTGGTCACAGGGATGAACAGTTCACAAGTGGCTGAGAACCATTGTTCGTTCCGGGTGAATCTTTTTACTAACATGAAATCAGGTGATTTTGGCGTTGGTCTCCGTCTTTTTACTAACCAGCCTTTTTTCGTGACACGGTGGTGAGGTCTTTATTCATCATTCCAGGCATACTGGATTGACCTTTCTGTGCCGATTGACCTGCCGGTTTCTCAACTTGTCTGCTTTCAAGGGTAGATCAATGATCAATTGGATCATCAATGTATCAAGACAGGAGGAATAGATGGCATATAGGAATCAGCAAACCAGTAAAACAGCAGGAATGATCAATAAAGGGGAATCAATGTTGGGATCATCATCAATACATACCAATGGATGGTTCAAGTACAAATGCTACTGGAAAACAACGTAATTAGTGGTAAAATACCCAATGGTTGACAGATGTCGACAGGCGACTTGAGTAGCATCCCAGCCCGACCCAGCTCCACCCAGGGACTGGAGAGAAGCACAAACAAACGTGCAAGTTGTCCCGAAGCCGGTCCATCAGGTAGTTGTACATGTTCAACAGGTTCTCCTGGGAAGGTCAGATGTTTAAAATCCTGAAGACAAAAAAAGCTTGTAAGTCGTGTGAAAATATTTTGTTTAATCATATTTTGTTTAATCATAAGTGGTATGACCCATATTGGTCATAAGTCCTTAGTAAAACTGCTCCAGTCCACTCCAGGGAGAAAAGCGAGGTCCACCGCTCCTCCAGGTTGGGGTTGTCCTTGACAAAGTCATTTCGCACGTCGCCGCACATCGCGTCCTTCTCATCCTTCGCGAAGAGACCAACAACTTCTCCTGTCGATGACATCACTCGCCGTTGTCGGGGAAGTCTTTAGAGAAGACCATGGATTTGCAGTATTTCCCAATTCAGGGGGTTCATGTAATTTTCCATGAAACTAAACCAATTCTGGGATGCTGTCCAGTGATTACTGCTGTTGATTGAGCCGCACGGGCTCATGCTCAGACTTTCAGTGGCTGTGGATTGTGCTGCAACTAACCCCAGGCGCCTGTTGCCAAGAGCGAGTTCCTGGGGCAGTTGAACCACTTTAAGCGGAAGATAAAACATGGAGGTCTTGTTGGCTTCAAATCCGGTCCCTCCCCACTGTCCCCTTGTGAGATGCGGCTGGATTTAGGTATCTTTCACACAGACCAACCTACAGAGGTCCGGACCGGCCAACCCCAATGCAGCCATTTCAATCAAGGCACATGTACTCCAGGAATCCCTGGCGAGATGTTGATGCCAACCATCCCGGAATCACGAATCATTTGATGTTCAAACCATGTTCATCATCCAGAATGGAACACAAAAATGCGTAAAAATCATTTGCACCACCAGCCGATTTCATGCTGACTCGGCAACTTCTTTGGCAAATCTTCCTATGTCGCTAATGGCATCTTCAAACCTATTACCTCATTGGTGTTTTTTTTCTGAATAGGACTTGAAGCCTTGATGGTCTAAGAGTCTTAGAATCTCAACCCTGAAGGGCTGAATCCGACCCCTAACTCAATGAACAAATCTGGCTCCATGACAATAATTTGCCAACCTGAAATAATTAAGGCCATTTAATGTGGATCATTTTGAGGTTACCAATACAATATGTATATATAATCATATATATACACAGTGTGTATATATATATATACATACAAGCACATAATTCCCATCATTTCTACACCATGTGGCGGTGGCGTTGTTACAAGAACTGTCTGATGCCTCGCTCTTGATCTCGGCATCGGTAAAGATGAAGGTCACGCTCTCGCCCTTGACGCCTGCGCGGATGCACAAGGCTTTCAGGTCTTCGAACAGAGCGTTGTCGTTGTAGGTCTTCGTGATGGTGATCCTAAGCCGTGGCGCGATCTCGGAGGATCATCGCTTAGGGTTAGCGAGAAGTCTGAAATGGATGTGGGCCTGAAAATCTGGAATTGGCCGCCACCAGATGGCCATGTCTTTTTTGAGAAAATTGAAATAAACCGCTTGGTTTGGGGGGTTCCAGGATGGCACCCCCTGTTTTGAAGGTAGATACGGTCAGCGAACAACACCAAAATGGACAGATAGAGACATCCTGATCTGCAGGTTGAAAGGCTTTGTTTCTGAAGGCTTGGAACTCACACTGCAAGGTCCTCCAAACACATTCCATGTTCATGGTAACTTAATGGTAACATGTGATAATTCACCAACCTGAATTAAGGTCATATCGGGATGATTTATCGAGTATTCTGCGCCAATTCAACTGAGTCACTGGAAGGCATAGTGAGCAGATGTGAAGGCAGCAAGCCTGAACCAGCCACATCTAGGGGCAGTGGATCTGTGAATCATCCGATCCGCGATTCCTGTTGTTATTACCTTTAAAATTTGAGGTGTCCTTTATTCAACTAACAGACGTGGAAAACCCACTATTTGTAGATCATTTTCGTAGGGAAACCATGGCTTTTCCACATCTATGTGAGTTTACCCCAGGGGAACAATCTTGCCCGTGGTGGTTTCTTCTCCAGGATGTCCCTCCCCCCTGGCTGCACCAGCCTTGCCAAAGACTGCTTGCCGCTACCTCCGACCCCGACCAACATGGCACTGCCACGCTTTTGCTGGATGGTACCTTGGGTCATAGAGTCATGGTCTCGCTCGGCTCAGGTGGAGATGCCAAAACTATTGCTTCAATAGAGACGATGATGATGAGGGTATTCCGGTATTCCCTATAGGCCTTACATAAACCTTATATATGGTAGGTATCTCCCATAAATCGCTACCTGAGTTCTGGCCATGAAACGCCAAAGGCCAGGCCGAGGCACGGTTGATCTTCATCAAGTGCTGCATGGCCTCGTCGAACAGCACCAGCTGCATGGCCTGCGCAGCGGAAGCGGTGAAGCACAGCGGGTTGTGTCCAGAAATGGCTTTGAATCCCAGCAAAATATCAATGAATGTAAAGTAATATAGACGTAGATGATAAGAGAACATATCAACATATACTGTAGTATGTGGATAATACGTATAGATAGTGTAAGATCATCAAGAACCAATATAGCAGCAGAATGTGTTGCTCATGTTTGAGCGATTTCGACGGCGAAAATATGGCTACGCCGGAAAATCCACAAAATGCACATATCTCAGCGAAAACAGTTTGTGCCACATCTTTGTGTAAGACAGGGTGAACCCACTGAACTGGTGGTACAGTACCCAGCGGAAATGTGACATGGCGTGCAAGGTAAATCATCTACATCCAACTAGACGCCGGAGATCCATCAACCAAGGCAGGTATGTCGGATCACACTGAAACTTCAGCAAGAAAGCAAGCACCGCCTCTTTTTCCAACAACGACAGCTTGCTTCAACCCCAGCATGCTAGTCCCAAGCGTTGACCACGCAACCTGCCCCTGTTGCCCCTCGTCCAAGTGCCGGTAGTCTTGCCCCGTTTTGGGACTTTCCAGCAGATTTCTCTTGGACTTGCGAGGTTGGATGGCTCCCCATGGCGTCATGCCATTTCAGGGACAAGCTCTTTGTAGGACCGGATTTCAGGCTGGAACTCCAGCTTGGTGATTCCCACACGACCTGAGTCTCCATTCCGGACCTTCAAGACATGAATCTCCACCTCGCATGTTGAGCCCACATCTGGGTCTCTGTTGGGCCGGACCACATAAAGACCCTTGTCACATTTGTTGTACCAGTGGGCTGAACCCTGCATGTCATACAAGTTGGGCTGCGCATTGGCAATCTGAGATCCCTTGGTGGGGTGCACCACCACCCAAACACAGACCTGGTACTTCTTGGCAAACTGCTGGAGCTGCGTCATGTAGCCACTCACCAGCTCGGTCTCTGAGAACTCGCTTCCCAGGCCCTGAGGTGCGGCAATGTAGTTGTATGGATCAATGATGAGATTCTGCAGGTTGCCATCCTCAGCATACCTCCCAGCTCGCCTCAGGATCTGCTCCAAGTCCATCTCAGCCGAGAAGTCAGCCACGGGCCGGAAGTGCTCTGAGATCCAAGCTTTATCCTCAGTGGACAGATCGCCCAGGTAACGAAAGTTCTTCTGCGCCCTCTTTTCAAGTAGCTGCAAGGTCAACTGGTCCGCCTTGTGCTCAAACAAGCACAGCCCAGTCTTCCATCCATGCTTCTGAGCCAAGTTCAGCGCCACTGAAAGAATAAACTCACTCTTGCCACTGCCAGGCCGGCCGCAAAGAGTGATCACTTCACCTCTCACTGGTCGGAAATTTTGATCTAAGGACTGATATCCAGTAGAAACACCAGTGTCAAACTCTGAAAGCTCACCACGTTTGTATCTTTGGACTTGCTTCACCTGCTCCGTGAGCCTCTGCCTTGCGGATCTGCCACCTCGGATGGCCCGGCTCGCCTTGGAGACCCAAGGGCACAGGGAGCCGCCCAGGGCCATTGCGACACGGCCATCCCATTGCGCCCGCACCGCCCGCGGCCGTGCAGCGCATGGGCCCGGCTGCCCCGTTGGAGCCATGGGGCTGGAGGCCCCGGAGGCCACGAGGCGCGGCGCAAGTAGCTGGGCCATGGGGAAGTGACACGAAGTGACACGAAGTGACGCCGGTGGTCGCGATGCGCTCTGGAGCCAGGATTCCATGGTGGAGTGGAAACTTCATGAGTGAAACTACGAAATTTAGAGAGGTGTGTCACACAACCAGCTGGGACCATGAAATCATATGAAATCCACAACCACGAAGCTTGCCCTGGCCTTGGCAGGATAGGCCTCGTTGTACTTGCCCAGATAGTAGTAGGCCTCACCCCCGCATCACTCACGCAACAAGAACCTATCCCGTATGCAAAAAGAAACCAAGTTTCCGGTATCTTGCAGGGTTCCGTATACATTTCCCGTGTAAACATCACATTTGGGGAGTTACCTACCTGCTTGCTTGTTTCACCAAAAGAAGTATTCTTGCACGAAAAATATGGAAATATAGTGACACCTGTTTCGAAAGTCTAAGTGCATCAAAAATCCTTACGTTAAAGACAGCACTTTCACCTGACAAGTCTGCATTCTGCCTTCCCCTTCACGGTCTCCCATTCCGCTGGCTCGTAGATCTTTGGTGCACCTGGCAGGCTGCAACATGCTTTGAGTCTCAGAATCAGTTTAAAATGATAGGAAATGCATCACATTTGGAAGGCAAAATCCCCGCCATTCATTTCTTTCAAGCGTCCCTTTGATCAATCTATTGATCAAGGAGAGCCTCGACATGCCTTCCATCACGAAGCATCAGCTTGCGACACGACCGTACTTCCGTACCGGTCAAAACTGGGTCCAATGAACCGCAAATATCTAGACTGCTAAGCAGAAATGGGGGGGTGCCTCAATTTATGGCCATCAAATTGTGGGACATGTTCTAAACCACGGGATTGTTGGGGGGTGTTCCCAACATGTTCAGACATGCCAATTCTTACGGGGGATTTGGACCCGCGCCTTTCTCTTCACCCGTTTCGTCGTCAAATTCAATGTCGCGCAAAAAGTCAGCATACCATTCCTCATGTGCCAGATAGAAAAAATTGCCATCAAAAGGTGTAGATATTTCTAGATAGATAGATAGATAGATAGATAGATAGATAGATAGATTGATTGATTGATAGATAGATGGATAGATAGATAGATAGATTGATAGATAGATTGATGGATAGATAGATAGAAAAGAAAAGATAAGATAGATAGAAAAGATAAGATAAGATAGATAGAAAAGATAAGATAAGATAAGATAGATAGAAAAGATAAGATAAGATAAGATAGATAGAAAAGATAAGATAAGATAAGATAAGATAAGATAAGATAAGATAAGATTAGATAGATAGATAGATAGATAGATACATACATACATACCCAACTAGAGAGGGAATTTACTGGCATATAATGGGATACTGTGTGTCAAAGCAATATGATACTTGGTTTTGTCTGAAAATATGGGTTCCCCTATATAATATGTGGATATATGTGGCATGTGACTTTGGTAAAATGATGACTGACAACTGCCCGATTCTTGGACAAACCCGGTGGAATCCGGCAGTGCTTCCTCTTTTCTGCGAAACAGCACGCTTTTTGGTGGTGGTTTAACATGTTTAGCCCATCTCAAAAATATATGAAAGTCAATTTTGATCATCATCCCCGGACGCAAAATCAGTTAGATGCTTCTTTTATGTAAGGAGGCCATAAAAAGTAGAACATCTCCCCAATCAGATTCCCCACCTGGTAACCAGTCGAAAAACAATTCATCAATTTCAAAATCATCTTCTGCAAATCCAGGAATTCTTCATCTGCCAAGCTTCGGTATTTTTGTTTTCAGATGCCAGCTGCTCTCCAAAGTGCTGAGGCATGAACCTGCGAGCGCAGCAGCTGGATGAAAAAAAACACAGCAATCCGAGAATTGATTTGGCTCAAAATCATCAAAAATACACAATCCAACTTGGGCAGGTCCGCATCCAAACAACACAACTGGATCCAAAACTCAGCCAAGCGGCTCGGCAAGGGTCTTCCTGAGCCAGTTGGATGTGGGATTGTGGCTGAAACCATTGATGTTTGGTGGCCGCAATCCCTGTAATCCCTGTTTTGCTAAGGAATTCCTAGGTTTTGCTGTGGAAAATCCGCCCGCACCGAAGGTGCCGAGGCGTTTTTGGTTTTTTGTTGGCACGCGTGATCCGTAAGCAATTGCAATCGCTATTCAGCTTTAGCTTGGGTCCCAAGCTAACACTCCGGTGCGGGCGGTTGTCGTCGCGAAGCGACCAGAATATCCGGACATTCTGATTTAGTCTGCACTCCATGAAACTGAACACGAGTGAAGACAGGGATGTCAAGCCTACCAAAACAGAACATCAACTAGTGGATGGCTTGGGAAACTCTCCACTCATCTCTCTGGCTGGCTGCAACACCAGCCGTTTGGTGTGATGCTTATCCCATTTTTTCCCATTGAAACTTGGAATTTTCAACCAATTTGGGATCAAACCATCCGCCCTATTCCATCCTTTTTTTTTGCTCCGGGCGACTCCACCAAATTCTTGTCCACGTCTCGGCACAGCTTGTCCGCAAAGACACGCTGACCTTGGGCCAGAGACGACATGGCGCCACTGGACATGGCCCACTGGACTGTCCAGGGATTGATGTTTTTTCCCATGAAATATTGGGCTTTCCTGCATTTCCCATGAAATAGTGGGCGTTCCTGCATTTTTTTCCTCTTTAAAAAATTCTGGGATATTGGGGGGATCAGAAGACTCAAAATTGTCAATTTATATTCACTTGTGGGGGTTGGATCACCAATGTTCTCAGGTGCTCAAATGTAGTAGGAACCATTTTGGGGATTCCGCCATCTTGAGCCCGTCCCAATCAACTCTCTTCTGAGGATTGTTGGGACTTTGCTACACTTAGGCAGGAAGGCTTCATGCAGTTGAGCAGCACTCGTGCTTCCAAAGACCCACCAAGATAGCAGGCGTGTTTGCCACGTTCACAGGGCATTCCATAATTCCCTGCCAAAAAAAATGGGATTGGAGGCAGAAGTCAGCACTTGAAAGAGGCCAATATTCAGCAAAATCACCCATGGGACGGCTGATAGGGTGCCAAGCCATAGAACAGAGGACCTACGGTTAAAAGGCACGCAACCGCAAAATATGTGTGGTGTAAAATCCAAAAATAATGGATTTCAGGTTTGGGACATCCATCAAAGCGCCCAAACAAACGGTTTGTTCACTGTAATAATTTCTATCATTTCTATCCACCAACTGTCACAGGCATTTATTCAAATTTATTCCCACTACTAGGGGCAGAGTAATACATCCGATATGCATCCGACCACCAGTTCCTTGCTCTTGGAAAGGACCCTGTAAGGACACGCTGTCTGAGCCATGGTTGAGCCGTGCCATACCCACACATTGCCCTTACACACCTGGAACACTCGGCTCAAATCACGCATGTTGAAGACGTAGTGGAAACCTGGGATGTGGCTCATCCACTCAGGGATTCTACAGATCCAAAAATATCGAGACATGTGCTAAGTCAGCCCAGGCCACAGGGGTTCAAAGAAAAGTTGTTAAACAGCCCCACTTTTCTCACTTTTCTTGATTGTCCCAAAAAGTGTGTTTCTGAAATCCAGTTCTTGGCCAATCTGCGCATGTTCGCTGGTTATCCACATGACCTATATGGGCTTGTCTGAGACTAGGCTACCGCAAAACTCCACTGGTTGATCATGATTTTCTCTTCTAAATCATGGCAATGTTCATGTTCTGTTTCTACAATGCTTTATATAAATACCCGAAAGATATGCCCATGACCAATAACCCATAGCCCTGGAAACGTGTCCCAATGGTGCTTTCACTGGGCATCCCGGCGCAAGGGCGTGGGCAGCAGCTTGCCCTTCACGCGATCCCAAACCTTGGGGAAAGTTCTTCGGAAAAGGATCCAATTACATGGTGGGTTTTCCATATGGGATTGTCTGAAAATGGGGTACCAAACATGGCCATTCTATAGGGAAATAGTAGTAATGACTAATGACCCACTGGGTTCGGGGGGTTCCCCCGAAATTTTCAAACAAACCCATTTGGCAATGTCTAATTTCCTAGAGGAAATTAGTCCATGGGGACCATCACAGGTAAGAGCGGAATATGACCTTCAACATATTTCCTCAACAGCACCTGCGTTGTTCTTTATCGTCATCTTGATCTTGATGGTAGATCATGATACTTTGTGGTTCATCCTATCATAAGTAGACGAAAAAGCCGGTTGTAAATGGGGGAAGTTTACATATCAATGGGATTGTAGACATCACCGAGTGGGTGGGACATTGGTTTGTCTGGAAAATTTGGCAACCCAAAAGCTCATGGTTGATCATCATTTGCCCCGCTAATTCGCTTGGCATCCCACCCATAACATGGACAAACCCATTGACAAACCCCATATCATACAGATGCTACTGAATGGTGCACAGACAATGCATAGATGAGGTGTACATGGTGTCTAGACCGTGTCCAGACGTTCTTGGATGGTGATAGATGATACATGCGATATAACATACCCTCAGGTAGTCTCAAACATGGCAGTTGAAAATCCAAAAAAAAATGGAGGTTTCTAGCTAGGAAAATCAGCGAGCCATGTTTGAGTACCAGAGCAAAAATGGAAAGTTGTGCTGATTCAATTGTATTTAACCAACCTTGATGGGCATATACTTGGGATATAATGAGGATACAGTATATACAGTAAGCATTTCAGGAGCTACGACAATCCCACCGGGCCAAGAGACATCCACGGTGGCCGCCGTCAGCTTCTTGCTGAGATCGATGACGTCCGGTTTGGCTCCCGCCTGGATGGTTCTTGGTTCATGGTCGATCCCTCAGTGCATCCATGGTACCCCTGGCCTGTTTGACACATCCCACCATCCTGCCTGCAACTGGTGGCCCTGATGAATAAATCCCAAATCCTGGGTTTCTTCTGTTTATGTTTGGGCATATCCCCATTTCAATAGTGCCAAGGATTGTTTTTCTTGGTTATAGCAAGCCTTAACGCATTTCTGATGTTGTCTGTTTTCCTCAACACTATTTTTTGCAGCTGAAACATGCCTACATCCCAGAATTTGTTTCGCAAAAAATGCAGGAAACCAGTATAACCTTGTTTCCTGTACTTCTTTTCTGAAATCACCAACCAGCAAGTAAAGAGCTCTTGATTATATAAATCCCGTCCTGACATGTCAATCCTCAAATTGTTCAACTGGTTCCCAAGTTTGAAGCTTCTATCAACCCTAGGATTCAGATTCAACCCTAGGCCCGTCCTCCAAAAACCTGTCGCGCCTTGCTACTGAACTTGGACTTCATGATGCTGCCAAAGATGTTATCCACCGACACCGTCGAGGGCAACACCATGTTGAAGCACATGAACCTGGGAACAATGTCAGCCAGGGGCAAAGAAAAAAGGAAGCACAGAAACGCGAATGGGGGACCATGAGGAAATAATGTGCAATGGCATATGTCTATACATATATATATATATATACCACATGTATCGTATACATACATTTGCATTCAGTGTACTATGTGTATGTATGTATGTATGTATGTCTGTCTGTCTGTCTGTCTGTATGTATGTATGTATGTCTGTCTGTCTGTCTGTATGTATGTATGTCTGTATGTCTGTATGTCTGTATGTCTGTATGTCTGTATGTCTGTATGTCTGTATGTCTGTATGTCTGTATGTCTGTATGTTGTGAATACATAGATGCACCTGTACGTATTATGTGTATATATATATATACATGTCTGTGTGTGTGTGTGTTCGACAATGAAAACGTTGGGTACAAAGGTATACCCATCACAATCTGCGGACGGGATGGATACAACTACACCGAGGAAATCAACAATTGGGAGCTTAGATATCAAAGATCATTTGGCGACTCTTGTCAACCAAAAAAGTGCGTGAGAACATTGCATTCACCAACTGAAAATTAGGGAGAACCAAATCATTGCGATATTTATCAGCGAAGACCAAGATCTGAGAGGGGATGTCAAACAAAAAAGGGGAGATATATCCAATCATTTAGGGGATATGAAGGAATTATGGGGATTTCACTGGGAGATATGATGGCTCCGCACAATTTTTAGCATCAATGGACCGGCAAATGGCTCATGATGGGTCAAGAGATACAGGTCTGGTTGCAGAAAGGACATGCCCTGGGGAGTCAAAGACTGACAGCCACCGCTGGCTGTGAGGATAATTTATTGGTCTTTTTCATCAGGTCACTGCACCTGACAAGCATCAAAATGAGGACTTGTGTAGTCTGTGATGCAAGAAAATGTCTTGTGCCAGTGTCCAGTCATGTGAATAGATACCGCTGCAGCAAAGACGGTGCCAGAGCACTTGGACTTGTAGCGGTTTGGGATGTCATTCTTTCCACCACCTGGCACATGGCTGCAGCTCAAGGAAGGGGCATCCAGAGACCCAGCGGCCGTATCACTGGTACACCTTTCCAGATGTCAAGCCTAGCTGGACAAACCCTAAGAGCGATGAAGCAATAATTTCAAACTTATGGCCAAGTCAATTTTACCATCATTTCCGGGCATACATCATCAGTCAAAATGGGTGTATACATATGTCAGAATATGTTCATGATCTACAATATTCATGTATTTATATGTACATTATAGAATCGTAGAATATCATATGTATATAGGTAAAGCTTACAAATACCGTATGATTCACCCACTGACCACCACTGAGCACGATCCCAACCCCCACCTGGATGGCCCATGGCGCCAATGTACTGCAAGCCCTCAATGCTCTTGAAATCACCACCTCGGAGTGGCGCCAACTTGCAGGGACGCCCTTACCGCCACTAGCTTTGGACCCAAAAAAAGTTGGGAAATGACAAATAATTTTTGGTATTGTTGGGAGAATATTTTTTTACCAGGGGTGGATTTTTGTTGTACCCCATTTTTTGGACAAAACCCTTCTATTTTGGTATACAGAATCCCTGGGACCCCACACCATTCTCGGTAGATAGATCCCGGTGGTTGTTTTTGGATCAATTTTTGCTGCTTCGATCAGAGAGCCTTCTTCCCCAAAAATCCTGCATTGTTGTCAGTGGCATCCCATTTTTGCTGGTTGTATCAATCTCTCATTTCTCTCGTTTGGATCCCCGGTCTTCAGTTTCTCAGCTGTATCCCCGCGTGTTCCCTGGTTTCTCTCTTTTCTGAATGTTAAATCTCCCATTTTCCTACTTTGATCGCCTTTCCCTTGGCTGTCATCCCCAACAAAATCTGGATTTGTCCAAAAAATAGAGTACCCCATTCCAGCCACTGGTTGATCATCATTTTCCCTATGAGAATGGCCATAACTGTGGGGGGTGCCTACCCCCAGTGACGTTTTAGGTCACCCATCTGAGTCTCCCAACGCTTGTCCTTGTCCAAGAAATAGAAGCCGCTCATCTCGATAAGCTGTCGTGCCAGTTCGTTGGTGATCTGATCGCCCCACCTATGAAGGGCTGCGAAGAAACACCGGGGGACGGGGTTGATGGTGGGAAAACGGCCAGGTCCAGGATGAAATGATCAAAAAAAAACGTGGTGTTTCCATAGGAAACCTTGTCAAAACAAGTAAGTGCATATATGAAATTCATAGTTCTGTCATTCACTGGCCAAAAGTGCACAAAGGATTTCGTTGTTCCCAAGTAGATAGGAAAACGTAAATCCTACTTGCAGGCCATTTGGGGTTGTCCGAGAAAGGGCAACACCCAAAAGTTGTCACTTTCATGGGTAGCTGTTGATAAACCATGATAAACCATCGGATTCTGGGGTACTGTCAGACAAACCCATTTTTTCCACCGCCAGGCGACTTGTTCACTAATGGCATGGCGGCATCATCAATGAAGACCTAAGCGGTCACAGTGCCATCAGAGGACAGAATCAAGTACCAGTCGGTCGGACAATTTTGGTCCGCAAGAGCCTTGGCCCAAAATGTTTGATCAATTTTGGCAGTGTCAACTTTGAATGAATCAATCCTTGCTGCTTCTTTCAAAAGTGATCGTCAAGGTTTTACTCAAATGTTATCAATTGTATAGCCCAGAGCGTTCTTCAGGGTTGAAAATACTTTGCCATCCAATGGTTTTAGGAACTCATTCAATAAGCCATGGCATGCCATGGCCAAGCGACAGTCATCTTCTTTCCACCCGGTGGGCAGAAGGTCTTTCCTGTCTTTCTTTCGATTTCGCCCTCAATGCCTCAGTTGGAAGGCCCACCTAGCCCACCGGCTCGAATCATGAAGATGAGAGATCCGGGGTGCATAACATGCCCATATCCAACCAGTCTCGTTTGGAATCCAATGAAATTCAATGATTGTTGATGGTTTCCCTCATAACAAAGTGCCAAGATGCTCTTCTGGAAGCCCAATGGCTGGGTGGCACTGCTCAGATTCAAACGTTTGGAGAGCATGGTGTCCTGGTCCGGGGATCAAGAGATATATAGATATATATATATATATCACACATGTGTGTATATATATATATGTTATGTACATATATATATATATACAATTATATATATATATATAATTGCATATATGTGCATATACACATTTAGTGTTTGACTATGTGTTGTCTCTCTCCCTCCCTCCCTCAATCCGTCCATCCATCCATCCATCCATCTATCCATCTATCTATCTAATCTAGACTGCATAATCTAATCTAAATCTAGATCTAAGCCTCAATCTACTTGAATCGAATATCTCTCATCTATCTATCCATCCTTATCCATATCCATAAATATATATATATATATACACGCACTGTGTAATATATATATATATATACCAGATCATTGCAGACTTCGCATGTTCCGCCGCTGTTGTCAAAATTGTTGCCTTGAGAATGGATTCAGACCCAAGCACCCCACGAGCCTGGGAGAACTTGCTGATGTACCTTTGAAGCGTTGGAACCAATGCTGGCAATCCCAACTTTTAATTGGAAAGTTTGGGGAACTAATTTAGATATAGGCGTTTTGGCTACCAGGCTATGTTAATGACAGGCCTAATTATATACACAAGGTTTGAAAGCTGGCTACCAAGCAGAAGCCTGGATCATGCAATGTCAATGTCCTCTTCCAAGAAGCTGAGAGTGGGACTGTCTAGAGTCTAGAAAACTACTTGAACTGTACAAAATCAACTCACGTCATGTTTCAAACAGCCAGCCCACAACCAACGCCATTCTCAACATGAAACGGACACCCAGGGGCCCAAGGGGCCAACCACTAACATTTGCTTTCACCGGAAAAATGCTGCTGGGATGCCAGAGTGAAACTCGATGTTTGAAGGTTCAAACGGATCCGCAGCATACACATGGCTAGCTGGAAAATCCCCCATTTGATTCGATGATTTTCCCAGCTATAAACCTCCAGATTTGTCGAGAGATTTCCCAGCCAGCCATGTTTTATTACACGGGAGCTTGGTTAAATCACGACATGCCCATCAAATCCCATGAAATCCCACTAAGTCCCCTTGAATCCCACGAAATCCCATGAAGAAATTCCCACGGAATTTCACCAAATTCCATTGAATCACATGAAATCCCTATTAGGCATTGATACTAAAAAAGCCATCTATTGGAATCCTGGAAAGTTCCATCCAAGTCACATCAAGGCAGTGGATGTTTTGGCAGTTCCCGGAGCTCCTTGCAGCTTTTCCCAACGGGCCCAACGGGTCCCATTCAAATTGCTGTGGGGATACCATGGGGATATAGTGAGAAAAATGATGATCTGTACTCTCCGGTACTTTCTAATAGTTGGATATGGAAAACAACCCATCTACTTGATGATTCACCTGTTAAGAATGGCGATTTTCAATAGTATAATGTTGAATTGCCAGAGGGCAAATGACCAGAGGGCAACGGGAGGTACAGCCCATTTTCAGACCGAAAAAAAACTCAAGACACCTGGAAGTGATGAGGAAAAGGGTATTGTGTTTTACATCCTGGAAAGAACTTTCAAACCACATCTGGGGGTCCAAAAGATAAAGAAACGATGTCCATCTTTTTCCACCCCACACCCACAGTCCTGTAACTGTCAGACATGAGGAAAATCAAAAGTTGCTGGAATAGTGTTTTAGGCGAAGATCTCCACAGAGTTTGGGAATAGTGGTATTGAACCATCCACTTTTAGGAGGATCTGAAACACGTACAGTATCCATTTGCTCTTTTCCCTGCACCGAAGTCCCCACCCGGAGGTCACATACAGGACGGGTACGGGTCAGAAATGGGTATCCAACAAGAATTCTGTGAAAAGGTCCAAATTCAGCGTTTAAGCCACCAATTTGTTTAGTAATACATATATGTATAATATATATATATATATGTATTGATATTGATATTGATATTTATAGTTATATTTATAAACGTAACGACGTGCAGCTTCCAGGGCCTGGCCTACCAACATGCAGGACTTAAAGGCCGGTGGTGTGCGTGTCACCTGGGCTGGCAACATGGGAAGATACCCCCGTTCAATGGAGTAGTTTAAGGATTTAAGTGGATAAGAACAAAAACGATATATCAACATATCATAGTCAAGGAAAAATGGGAATTCATCACTAAGTACCATAAATCAATGGATTCACGTGATGAAAAAATATAGAGGAAACCATGATTTCACCAGCCAAATGTGGGTCCTGCAAACTTGACCGAGCCGATTCTGGGACCCATGACATTCACTGCTGGGTGGTTCCAACCACCTGAAAACATCGTCTGAAGCGAGTGATTTTGTGCGACCATCCTCCCAAGCACTTTAAATTGGAACCTCAAGATGACCACATTCAACAGAAACATCATCTTCCAAACCCAAATTCTTCAAACTGTAGCTGTATGTGGGCATACAGCCCCATCCAACATGGAACCACCATGCAACTATCTACTCAAATTCCAAGATCACGTCCCTGTTGCGTTTTAAGGGGTGTACCATGAAACTGCATCAAGGGTACAGGTTGAGTCTAGGGGCCAAGTCCTCGCAGATTTGTTGCCGCTGTTTTTAGTACTGAACCATCCACTTCCAGGGTACTGAACAATCCAGTCTGAGTCTGACCTGGCTTTGTTCAAACATGGGATATCACCCAAAAGTGCCATAACAAGGAAATGATGGGGAATGTTGTAATCAACCATCAAATTTGGGGGTACCCCATTTTCAGCCACTCAACCCTGAGATTGCATCATAGTTTTGGCGCAGGTGCATCATGCTTGGCGATGATGTCCAGGATGTACTCCGCACGAACGGAATCCATGGTTGGAATCAAGAGCGCGGAGAAGTTCAAGACCTGGTCCCAGGGAGGGATCCCGACCGCCCGGGCTGCCATAGGAGCAGCCATGGTGACCAAAATTCAGCAGGCCTTGGGAGCCTTCCACTCATCAGGTTCCCATTTCTTCCAAGGTCGTGCTTTGTCGGTCCAGTCGGGGACCCATTCGAAGATGGTCTGCCCCTCTTCACACGGAGGGATGGCATCCTGACACCACCAAGGTTGTTCAAAAAATGGTGGAGCTCCCAAAAATTCATACAAAGCAGCTTGATCATTTCAACTAGTTTCGCAGAATATCCTGACATCATTCCTAAGCCAAGTTGAAAATACGAGGCACCTGCCAAGTACGCTTGGATCAAAAAAAGGTGCCAGCCTTCAGCTTCTCCCTCTTGTGGAAAATGTCCAGCATTTGATTCCAAGATTTGTAGATTGGGAATGGATCAAAACCCTGGTACACTGTAGTGAACATCCCAAAAATGAACAGAGCAGTCGTCCTCTTGGGATATCTATCCATCCAAAGTTGGCACTTTTTGCGGGTAGTGACACATAGCCAGTTTGCTCAACTCTGATCATGACCGTCCTTGTGCTTACACTCCTCCAAGATCTCTTGGAACTTGGACCAGAGCCTTAGATTGTTGGTGAGGCATGGCCAATGAAAGCCCGCACTGATGCACATGGCAATTGACAGGTTCCTAATCCAAAAAGCAAAAACAAAAGCAGATTCGGGCAAGGTCCAAGCCCCACTAAGACTTTCCAATTCACTGTTCGGATAATCACCACAGGTCAAAATCCCAGTGTGATATCTGTCGGCTTGTGTTTCAAACCGGTTCAACTTCTCTGACATAAATCGTGAGCCCAGGTACAACATGCTACAACTGAGGACAAAACCCAAAAGCCTCAGGCTGGGCCTTTCTTCAAGCTCCAAAAGCCACTCCACACCATTCAGTTTCAGGGAAATCTCAGGAAACATGGTATAGTTCAAAATTGGGTACCCCAATAATTTGATGGTTGATATTGGATGGATAATACGAAACAATGCTAAACATATATTAGAATTTTGACCAATTCCCTAGTTCTTTTGAGCCTCAGCTGTTGGCTTCCAAGACACACTTTTCGCATGTCCGGCTCTAGCAGTCCACCAAAGCCCCACATGATGCACCAGGTCAAGATGCGCCTGTAGGTGTCCTGCGTCACAGAAAAAACGGAGGTGTCCTCAACTGGGGGTACCCCCAAATCATCCAAAATTAGACAAGTTTAGTATTGAAAGCCATGGTTTTGGGGATTCCCCATTTTAAGAAACCCCCATATGTGGAATCTATGTCCATTTACTCGTGGAGTTGCTGCAATTCCAGCGGAAAGCAAGTTTGGTCTTGCCTGCCAGAATGTTTCGGGGAAAATGTAGTGTGCTCCAAATAGCAGAACGGAATGTCTGGCTCTGACTCTATGAGGGGTTGAAACTCTAGGATCGCACCAGAATCAGAATCAGAATAATGATAACAATAATAGCACGACAACAACAATAATGATTATGATGATAAGAATAATACGCATCATCATCATCATCATCATCATCATCATCATCATCATCATCATCATCATCACCACACCATTATTCTTTTCAACCCAGCTCAAAAACAAAACAAACTGAGCTCTTGGATTCTTGGATTGCATCCCAATCTTGGTGAAGCCCCCATGGTTTTCCGAATCAAGCCTTGCCCCTGGCCCCATGACTTGCCACGTGCCTCAGCAGGGATGGCGTTCTCATCCACATAGGACTTCAGACAGGCTGACAGCAGGTTCAGCGTTTGGCAGATGAGGATGGAGTCGTTGCAGGGCATCACCTGGAGCGTTTGGCAGATGAAGATGGAGGATACACCCGGATATGTATGTTTTTCAGTTGGTGGTGGAAAATATATTTGATTTTATAGACGCGTTCCGTCAATTAATCAACAACAAGTTCCAGTTGTAGGTGGAAAAGCATCTATAAATGGGGATATCATGCCGGTATGGTGATACTGGGGGTATCAATGGAATATCATTTATATTGTGTAACCAACTTGGGGTTCCCAACTACCACCCTCCAAAGGTGACTCCTGGTACAACTTCCAACAACAGGGATAGTCGTGATAGCATTGAACAAATTTAATGAATTCTTGACAACCCCTAAATGAAGCTACCTTTGACTACAGGCCCAGGTGAAAGGAAAACAAGGGGGGGCCAGAGAACCCAAAAGCAAAACGACAGCAAACAAATCGGATTAATGATTGGTTGCTGGCGCCCCCCTTCCTCCCTTTGCCACCAANACAAGGGGGGGCCAGAGAACCCAAAAGCAAAACGACAGCAAACAAATCGGATTAATGATTGGTTGCTGGCGCCCCCCTTCCTCCCTTTGCCACCAACTTCTGAAATTTTGAGATCATGAAGGCGTGCGTTTGCAAGCTTTGCAGCATTTTTTCATTCGCGGACAGAGTCTACGCCAGTGGGCCAACTCTCTATGAAACTAGAGGACAGTGTGGCCAGAAGGGAAGCAGAAGGAAGAAGACGAGGAGATAAGACACACGAAAATATGATAAAAGATGATGATGGTGGTGATGATGCTGATGATGATGACGATGATGNGAAGGGAAGCAGAAGGAAGAAGACGAGGAGATAAGACACACGAAAATATGATAAAAGATGATGATGGTGGTGATGATGCTGATGATGATGACGATGATGGTGATGATGATGATGATGATGATGATGAGGATGATGATGAGGATGCTGAAGATAAAGATGAATCATCGCTGACGTGGGTCAAACGTCATAGTATATGCATATTTGATGCTTTTCGTCCCCACAGAAAGTTTGCTNGATGAGGATGCTGAAGATAAAGATGAATCATCGCTGACGTGGGTCAAACGTCATAGTATATGCATATTTGATGCTTTTCGTCCCCACAGAAAGTTTGCTCCAGGTTTGATACCTGAGTGAAAGTCAGAATGACACGAGATGCTGGAGGTTTTACAGAAAAGATTTAATACACAGAGGCCGCTACACGGAGAAACCTTACACACAAGACAAGGCTTTTACACAGAGGAGAGGAGTGTTTACACACAGAAACTTTAACANAATACACAGAGGCCGCTACACGGAGAAACCTTACACACAAGACAAGGCTTTTACACAGAGGAGAGGAGTGTTTACACACAGAAACTTTAACACAGAGCAATTCTTACACACAGATGCTTTTACATGCAGAGGCTTTGACACACAGGAGTTTTTACCCGCAGAAGCCTTTGCGCCGTACACGCATACTTTTACAATCTTTTATGCGCAGAAACTTTTGCGCACAGGAGCTTTTGCACAGAGAATCCTTGCAGCAAAACATTTTTTTCGTAGAGAAACTTTTGCACAGAGGAGCGTTTACACAGAGCAGCTTTTACACACAGAAGTTTTTGCACACAGAGGTTTTTACACAGAAACTTTTCCACAGAGAAGCCTTCACACAGAGAAACCCTTACNTTTTACACACAGAAGTTTTTGCACACAGAGGTTTTTACACAGAAACTTTTCCACAGAGAAGCCTTCACACAGAGAAACCCTTACACACAGAAGCTTTTACACACAGTCTTTTACACAGAGGAACCTTTACACAGAGAAACTTTTATTTTACACACAGGAACCTTTTACATACAGAAGTTTTTACGTGCAGAAGGCTTTACACAGAGAAGCCTGCACACACAGAAGTTCTTACTTACTCGCAGAAGCGTTTACACAGAAGCCTTTACACACGGAACCTTTTGCACACAGAGGCCTTTTGCACAGAAGTTTTTACACACATTTTTTTTTCACAGAGCAGCCTTTACACAGATGGGTTTTTCACACAGAAGCTTTTACACGTGCACATAGAAATTTTTACACGCAGACGCTTTTACACAGAGAGAAGTTTTTACGGGAGCTTTTGCACACAGAAGCCTTTACGCACAGAGTCCTTTAAACAACGCCGTTTTTACACACAGAAGCTTTTACACAGAGCAGTTTTTACACACAGACTACATGCAGCGGTTTTGACGCACAGGAGTTTTTACCCACAGAAGCCTTTGTAGGCCGTGCACAGAAACGTTTGCACACAGAAGCTTTTACACAGAAAACCTTGCCACAGAACATTTTTTTTCGAAGAGAAACTTTTGCAAAGAGGAGGCTTTACCTACACAGAGCAGCATTTACACGCAGAGGCTTTTACACACAGAAGCTTTTACACTGAAACTTTTGCACAGAGAAGCCTTCACACACAGAGAAACCCTTAAACACAGAAGCTTTTATACACCATGTCTTTTACACATTGGGGACCTTTACACAGAGAAACCGTTTACATACAGAAGTTTTTACGCGCAGAAAGGTTTACANAGAGAAGCCTTTACGCACGGAACCTTTTGCACACAGGGGTTTTTGCATAGAAGCTTTTCCACACACCTTTATTTCACAGAGCGGCCTGCACACAGACTCTGAGGAGCTTTTAGACACAGAAACTTTTTCGCGGGAAAGGTCTTACACACAGAAACTTTTACACGAAGAGCCTTTACACAGAGCAGCTTTTCACACAGGAGCTTTTGCACACANGAAACTTTTTCGCGGGAAAGGTCTTACACACAGAAACTTTTACACGAAGAGCCTTTACACAGAGCAGCTTTTCACACAGGAGCTTTTGCACACAGAAGCTTTTTCACAAAAACTTTTAAACAGAGAAGCCTTCACATAGAAACAGTTACACACAGAAGCTTTTACACACAATGTCCCTTACACACGGGAACGTTTACACAGAGAAGCTTTTACGCAGAGAAACCTTTTCCATACAACAGTTTTNACACAGAAGCTTTTACACACAATGTCCCTTACACACGGGAACGTTTACACAGAGAAGCTTTTACGCAGAGAAACCTTTTCCATACAACAGTTTTCAAGCACAAACAGTACACAGAGAAGCCTTCACACACACAGAACCTTTTGCACACAGGAGCTTTTGCGCGCAGGAGAAACCTTTACACACAACTTTACACACAGCTTTACACACAGCAGCTTTTACACAGTCCTTAGCTGTCCGCGCATCTAGGGTCGCTCACCCCACGGACTTCTTCTCCCCACACATATCCACCCGTGCCCTTGCACCCATGCCGTCCGCAGCCGCCCGCTCCACCCACCTTGCGCCCACACTGTTCGCAGCAGTCTGCGCATTCAAGCTCGCCAATCTTTCACGGGCTTCTTCTCCCCACCTCTCCCATCCATTCCCTTGCACCTCGATGATCCGAGCTCATCCCCTTTCCATCCATTTGCTTGCACCTACGCCGTCTTCACTCATCCCCACCGGTCCCTTCCCCCCACCAACCATCCATTCCCTTGCGAGGCTCGCTCATCCCCACCAACTTCTTCTCCACACCATTCACAGCTGTCCGCACACCCAAGCTCGCTCATCCCCACTGGCTTCTCCTCCCCACCCACATCCATCCATTCCCTTGCAGCACACACGCCGTCCGTAGCCGTCCGCGCATTTGCTCTTGCACCCACGCCGTCCGCATCCAAGCTCGCTCATCTCCAGCGGCTCCTTCTCTCCACCCATTTCCACCCACTCCATTGCACCCACGCAGTCCGCAGCTGTCCGCGCATCCAACTCGCTCATCCCCAGCGAGTCCTTCTCACCATCCATTTCCACCCGCTCAGTTGCAACCACAGGGTCCGCACCCGTCCGCGCATCCAAGCTCGCTCATCCCCACCAGCTCCTTCTCCCCTGCCATTTCCACCTCCCTTGCACCCACGCCGCCCGTCCCCGCATCCAAACTCGCTCATCCCCAGTGGCTCCTTCTCCCCCACGCATATCCTTGCACCACGCCTTGCGCCGTCCGCGCATCCAAGCTTGCTCATCCCCAGCGGCTTCTTCTCTCACCCACTCCATTGCACCCATGCTGTCCGCAGCCGTCCGCGCATCCAAGCTCGCTCATCCCAGCGGCTCCTTCTCCCCTGGGTAAAGGTGGGTGAGGGATGCGCCCACGCCGTCCGCAGCCGTCCGCGCATCCAAGCTCGCTCATCCCCAGCGGCTCCTTTTCCCCACCTATTTCCACCTACTCCCTTGCAGCCACGCCGTCCGCAGCCGTCCGCGCATCCAAGCTCGCTCAGCCCCAGCGGCTCCTTCTCCNTCCGCGCATCCAAGCTCGCTCATCCCCAGCGGCTCCTTCTCATTACCCATTTCCACCCACTCCCTTGCACCCACGCCGTCCGCAGCCGTCCGCGCATCCAAGCTCCCTCACCCCCAGCGGCTCCTTCTCACTACCCATTTCCACCCACTCCCTTGCGCCCCCGCCGTCCGCAGCCGTCCGCGCACCCAAGCTCGCTCAGCCCCAGNGCTCCTTTTCCCCACCTATTTCCACCTACTCCCTTGCAGCCACGCCGTCCGCAGCCGTCCGCGCATCCAAGCTCGCTCAGCCCCAGCGGCTCCTTCTCCTCATTTCCACCCACTCCCTTGCACCCACGCCGCCGTCCGCGCATCCAAGCTCGCTCATCCCCAGCGGCTCCTTCTCACTACCCATTTCCACCCACTCCCTTGCACCCACGCCGTCCGCAGCCGTCCGCG